>CM038794.1:119485118-119606691 GCA_021764765.1 Vicia sativa | reverse complement strand
CACGAATTACAATCTAATCGCAGGATGCGAAATGGAATTTCTCATAAAACATTGCAACCCACCAAAATGTTTGAGGAGAACTACGTAGTGCTGATCCTAATTGCACTAATGGGTCATGAGGCACAAAGGTTCACTTACCATGAGTAAGGCGACAAAAAACTTTATTTTTGTACATAATACTGCGTTCATTCATTTTTCCTTAGACATAGGTTGTAAATGAATAACACACCAAATAGATGAAATTAGAAGTGGATACCACATAGTACAGCGTGTGGGTGCTAATACCTTCCCGTGGCTGACTCATATAAGATCTCTTGGTTGTAAGACTATGATTTCTCCCTCTCGGGTTTACTCGATGTTTTTCTTTCCTCGTGGGATAAAAATGTTCGATGGAAACTTCATTGATATTCTATCCCATGATTTCACGATAGTTTAGGTTGGCGGCTTCACGGGATGTCCATACCTCTTCTTGGTCCATCCGAGTCGATCATAGATTTTACTTTCTTGTCTATTGGGTGTTTAATTATTTACCATATTTATCACATTATCCTTTGTATGCTTTGCATTGCATCATATGTGACAATTTATCGCTTCCATATAATGTATCTACTATTGTGCTGGATCTGATTCTAGATTGGGTGAGAGTTACATGAGGTAAAAGGACCCATACCCGAGCTATGGCGACATATAAGATACATAGGACTAGAGTGGAATATGGCGACTACAAATGTAGATCTAGTAGTGCGGTCATATCGTCCATGCTCGGGAGGTTTAATAAGGTGCTATCGTCTTCGCACGTAGGTGTTCTGATGGTAGTATTCTTAGGCGAACGATCCCGGAGTTACCTTTACCTTACCCAACGTTAGTTTCACCGTGAGTCGGGAGGGATCATATTTTTCATAGGTAATGTTGGAGACCATGTTCGGATGGTGAATATTTATTTTGATGGTGATTATATTGTTACGTTGGTGACATTCGGTTTTGTTGGTGACCGTGTGGTTCTTTGATACTTGGTTCTAGGACACTTGGTTCTTTGGTATTTTCTATGGTATCTAGAATTGGTGATGAACCTTTGATCACGATATCTTCACCCTATTTAGGATTATGTAGCGATTATCCGGAGGATTATACAAATGTCATCCGATTGTCGAGATGTTACTCGTTATTACGAAACTTTGGAATTCTGGTCAATGCACTTGCATCATAGCATGTTTATTTTTACGAAAGAAATGTTAGAAAAAATACATGTGTATAGATCTAAGTTGAATATGCATTCTTTTCATGCATCCACAATAGGTACTCGAAGTTGTGGATATCTTTTATTCGGATCACGGTATTTCATTCGAGTTGCAAGTCTTGACTTCTCACCACTCCTTGATCAGATGGAGCAACTTTGTGGGGAATTGGATGAATTGAAAAATCAGATGGGGTTGTTTATGGAGTACATGCAAGCTGCAAACCTTGATCCTTGGTTACGGACTCTTGTAAAGTCATCAGTTAAAGACTTGGTTGCGTTTGGTCATGAAGATTCCAGCAGGTGCCAACAAGTGAAAATAATATGATATATGTTGCGTGCGACAAAAGTTGTTACTTCTCCCCATCTTGTTGGATCTCAGATGAGTCATGGAGTAATTAGTGGATCTCTTCCATAACGTTGGGTTTGCAAGTTTGCTCGTCAGCAGATAGTTCCTAATCTTCAAGTGAATCCGTAAGGCAAAGCTCGCTTGACGGATATGGAAGAAGCCGAGAAGTGTGTGGATTTATTTACAATTCCTTATACCAATTAATTTCTCTCGTTGGAAGTTTAGTGATTAAACCGTGCTTTGGATCCTTCACCAATAAACCTCTTCACGATTTTGGTGCAAATTCTAGATGTGTCTCTTATCTGGGGAACTTGGCGTGTTATTGAAGATTGTAAGAGGTTGAAATTCAAAGTCCGATTACCTATCGACTTCTTTGCCAAAATTCAATTCATTATTAGAAGATTGCTTCAATACTATTTTCTCCCCAATTGAATATCTCTTAGTGAAGTAGAAGATGTTTGGTAATTTAGTATGCAAGTTAAACCGTAAAGCATTCATCCTATATTTTGAGAGAATCACCTATGGATATCATGTAGGGTACTTATGTCCCATTGTGAGAACTTGAAAGGCGTCGAAGGCAGGGATCCGGGACTCGCTCAATACAGGGCATTGTGGTTAACCCAAATATGTGGACTTGGTCAATCATATTTCATCCACCGGAGGCCGATTGTTCATTCTCATGGAGTATCTCATGAATCTCATGCATGACCGGTGTGTCGAAAGATCCTTTCAACAATTGTTTCCTATTTTAGTCTTGATAATCGGATGATTAATTAGAATGAGTATCATTCATATGCTCATCTAGGCCATCAAGAACCAAGGGAATCATAAAAGAGTTTGGTGCAACACCTATCACTCTCAATTTGTTCCCTCCTTGCTTGAGCTTCCATCAAGTAACCAAGTAGAGATCATGACATCTCTTGTTGTTATGAGGATATGATCTACGCTAGTATGATTACCATGCAGAGGGCACTTGGCCATTCGAGTTGAATATAGTGTGTCGGCCGAGACAAAGTGCGAGGCCGGATCAATTCGGAGGCTGTTGTGTTCACATCATATTAAATGGGAATCTATGCCTCAATGGTGTCGGACTACAAAATTCATCGTCAAAAGCAAAAAGTCCATACGAAGAGTAGTCCTCAATGTGGAAATTTCAAAGTTCATTTGCATTCTCATTTGTAATCTTGCTTGTTTGATCTGTACCTACTTGTATGCAAAACATTTTCATCTTCGAATGTTAATCGTAATGCATTGAATATGCTTGTCTTGAAATAATCGACTCGTATTCACTCTTATTTGTTTTACCATGTTTTTGATACACGACTCTTGTTAATAAAGCAAAACCTACGGATGGAGGATGATGAATAATTACCATAAATCTCAAATGGTATTCTTTCGAGTAAAAGCCTTGCTAATGATGTACATACATTGTTTCAAATCCTCAGCCAGGAGATATAAGGAGATAGAGACTCGTTAACCCTTTGAGCCTCAGTAGGAGTTTCTTTTACATTAGGAAAAACTCTCATTTTAACGAGAGGCGGTAGTGTTCAATTAAAATCGATCGGCGTTCAAAACTCATCAAGAGTGTGCATCTTAGGATACAACAATGGTTATCCTCCAAAGGTTTAGAAACCACAATAGTCAATCTCCATGTATCAATAGTGTGTTGTAGCGGCAAAAACTGCGAGTATAAGCCATTGAATTGACTTAACTCAAAAGTAACAAAAGTAACCAACGCTTTTATTTTATCAAAAGGACTAGGAAAAAGAGAATAAAATCCTAAAAAGGCCAGATATTTGGGACTAGAAATTCGATTATGAAAAGGGAAGGTGTTAGGCACCCAAAACATCTGATACTCTATAGGAACCTTTTTGAAAATTTGTATATGTGTGCTAAAAAGATATATATACAAGATGGATGAGGGAGAAAAGTATTTTTTAAATAATTTTGGTTTGATAGAACTTCAATGAGTTCCAGCCTACACCAACAATGTGCAATGTTGAAATCAAAACCAAGTAGTTCACTAAAAAACCAAAATTGTGTGTTGGTTGATTTTAGGAAAAATGTTAGTTTAGAAAAGCCACAGAGCTCAAAAAGTTTGAATGAGGTTAGGTGTTTTTAGTCTTATGAAAAGAAAAGTCAAAGTATTGTTAAATGGATTGGAAGTTTATTAAAAAGAAGTTTGAAATTGCATGGACCTAAGTCCAAGTTTTTATAAAGCGGTTCGAGTTTGAAAACAAGAATCCTTTGAAAAAGAGGAATGATTTTGAAAATTAAAGAATGGGGAGGAGATGAAGAGGCTAACAATGTGCGTAAAGTAAAAGGTAAGGGTAAAAAGATCTAACAGTGAGAAGACTAGTACTTGACATCAATAGCCAATACTATATCTCATCATTTGGATTACCATAAGCAACAAATAACGAGACAAAAAAACCAAGCTTGAGATGAATCGATGCTTTTAGGTGAACTCTTGTCTTGAGAAAAATGGGTGAAATACGACTATATTGGAGGAAATCCACTCTCGAGTATAAAGGATAACACATAAAGATAATAACCAGGATAAGACGAGTAACACCAAGACATAAATCTCAAGTTGAGGTAGAGTCCTAATCAAAGTCCAAAGATCAAGCTCTAAGCACAAGGATAATAACAAGTCCAATTAAAAGTTTTTATGTTGAGTTGAATTATTAAGTGTTTTAGAAAAGGAAAAAAAATCTCAAGTGAGCAAATTCAAAATAATAAGAAAATAAAATGCTCAAGTGAGCAAGGAAAAAATGACATGAAATGTAAATGCTAAAATTAAAGGTGCATAAAAATAAAGAGCATAAACGTAAATGCGGGAAGTAAAGAGTGAACAAATAAAAAGCAATTAATAAAGGTTAGCAAGATGACCATCTTGAAACTTATCAAGTATATCATCGACGTGTTAATTGTTAGTCGGTCAATAAGGTGACCATCAGAAAACTTACAGATGAAAACTTGCCACAAGCTTGATAGAATCAAGCGTGACCACGACAAGTTTCAATTGTTGTTTTGTCAAGTATATCACCGATTTTGGAATTATCACATCACTTGATCAAAGATGATTGAGAATTTCAAATGGACAAGGTTAGTGGAAACTTGTAAGCTTGATTAGAAATCAGCGACCACGACAATGCCTAGGTGTTGAACTAAGATCAAAGCTGGATAATCTTTTTGGGGCTTATGTTAGAGCATTAAATTTAATGCCACCAATTGATCACTTTCTCGAATGGGACAAAGAAAAATGAATGAAGAGGAAGAAATAATTTCCAAGTTTATTTTGCATCGAGATGAATATGGTCTAACCGTCAAAATCAATCAACTCTCTTGGTGGATTTGGTCAAGACCTATCAACACCAAATTCCATTGATGTTGAGGAAATTTGTGACTCAAAATATGTTCAAAGTCAGCAAAATAACATATAATCTTTTGATTTCTTCAAGCAACTTCCAAACACTTTCAATATTCAAAACTTGTATGGGTATAAATTTCATGTCTTCAAGATTATTGTGCAAAAATAATGACCTCAAGGTGATAAATGATGATCAAGATATGATCTTTTGAAGTTAATTAACCAACAATTGAGAAAATCATCAAGGACTTGTAATATTTTGACTTCATAGGCAAATTTCCAAACATTTTCCCTTTTTTCCAATTGAACTAAGTAGTATTAGACATCCTTAGGTTCATTGTGAAAGAAAAATGAGCTCAAGGAGACAAGGGATGGCGAAGTTATGATCCTTTAATGTCATACAAGATAAATGAAGCATCAATAGAGAGAGTGGGCAATCATAGACTTCTAAATTAATCTTCTTATCAATAAAACTCTTTGGATCCAAGCATACTTATATTAGAAGTCCTCTTAAGAATCACATGACTTTGAAATCATCCACAAACTTCACACAAATACCAAGATATGATCTTCAGAAGTTCAAAACCCTAATTTAAGGTTGATGGCCATAGAATGATGAATTCTTTGAATTTGATGATCTATTTTAAAAAATAAGTATATAATCAAGATGAGAGGCCATTGTAGATGATAAAAGAAGTCTTCAATGGGAGACAATACTTTCAAAAATCTTGAGAATTGAGGAGAAAAGACATGAAAATAAACACATGAACCTATTGACTCCTTGAATAAGAGACTTGTGCACCATTCACCTACAACATTTAGAGAGTGAAGTATACACACATTATTGTTAGTCAAACATCAATCATCATATACATTCAATGGTGCTTTGTGATATCCCAAAGGCAAACCCAAAGGTGAGTGAGAGAGAGACCAATTGATCTTTGTGTAATGTAATGGTATGAAGCATGCGTGAATCTTAAGGGTAAAATTAGGGTAAAACATGTGCATCAAAAGAATCGATACCCCAATGGCTATTCATCGTCTACCAAGGATTGGATAGTCACAATCACTTCCAATCAATTAAAGTCTCGAGATCACACAATTTGTTCAAAAGTGTGAATATAAAAGAGGTGACAAAAAGCTCGCTAAGTCGAACTTGGTAATAAGTCGCAGGCAAAAAAAAGGAAAGGACAAATGTTGGGAAAACACATTGGAAATCCAGAAAGAAGAGGATAATCAAATAAGGTCCTCAGTGAAGAAGAGAGTCTTGTGATCAGACACTAAAGAAAAAAGGGTGAATGACTGTCATGTCCAATAAACCTCATCCTCCATAAAAGTCAAAGTTGTGTGACCAAGAAACTGGTGGTTCCTCAACCATCAATTTCCTCTTGTGAGAGATGATAGCTCATATCGAGTTAACTGAACTTAGGGTTAGAGAACATCACGAAGGGGGTGTGCACCAAATATTTTGAGCCTAAAACTCCTTTTTTTCTAAAAAAATCGTGAACCGAGCCACGTTCACGACAAAGGCCTAAGCGGAAGCATGGTTAATTGAAAGCAAAATCATAACGAAGGACGGTAACCGATTCCTAGGAGGCCAGCTATAACTATTGAGTTGGTATCAATCCATACTTTTGTTATCTTTTGTGCAAAAATCGATGTTTCAACGTCTTTCAATAAAGATTTTGTTTCAAGACAATCATATGATTTACATTAGAATTATCATTCTTAGGATAAAACATTCTTTGCATATGAACAGTGCTTAAACATCACGGTAGCTTGCATAATGAGAATCATATGAACATCTTGATTGTCCGAGGGCAAATGGCTTCGAGACTCTGTTGAGTGGCCTTTTGAAGAATCATCTTAATCTGGGCATGCTTTCTAGTCTGTTGGGTGAAAAGGACCAAGAAGCAAATTGTGTGGAAGTTTTGATTGTCCAAATCTCTATCGGCGGTGGTGTATTACTTCCAGTTGGTTTGAAGGACCAATCACTTCAAGTATCTGTTTGAAACGAAGCACTCAAGTTGAGAAACATGGTTTTATGCTAACCTACTGTCAGGATGTAGGTAAATTACACTGTGAAGATGTTGTCATCCAAAGACTCTATTGATTTCTCATTCCCCTATGAACATGTGGTAAGGCGGTTTGCGAGACTTACGTCGGCGACAGTTAATCCGATGGTAGTGCTCCGTTGTTTGAAAATAAATATCGAATTTGATTACCTGAAGGAAGAAGCATGTGAATACTTTGTTGAGTTAGAGATAAGCCAATTTGGGGCAATTAAGTTAGGAAGAATCTCAAGTTTTGCCGATCTAAGGCTATCTTGATCAATCTCAAGTTTCACGATCCGGGCGTTATGTCAAGATTTGAAGAATCTCTCAAAGAATTGAGCAGTCATAATTTGTCATCTCAACGTGGTTGAAACCATATCAAAGTTCATGATACTGGGGCAATTTATCTTGATGATACAAATCTCAGAAAGCCCTCTTGAAGAAAATTTCGTCGAAGTCCCTATAGACTGGGGCAATGTATTATACAGGGGCATAACCCTACTTTGTTGTTGATCAGGTTAAGTTTATTCACAAGGTAAATGATTTGTGAATCTGAAGACTATGTCAGGAAGTCAGGATGGTTATCCTCAGATCGTTAGAAATTTAAGTCCAGAGTGCTTGATTTATTTAAAGAACCGTTTAGGGCAATTTTGTTTGCTACTTGTGTATGGTTTGTTTAATGTCTTGTTCCGTGCATAGGGAGGTACTTTCGGTGTGTTTACTTTTATGCTTGCATAGGTCAAGAGTGGTTAAGCAAAGTGCTAGTGTGCACCACCAAGCAGTCCGCTTCTAATGAGATATACAAGTGTTGTTTGTGATGATGATATGATGGGCACATGGAAGGGTTCGCGATCAACCTCTCACAGTTCTAGTGCAGTCATTTCGGACGCGTGAATCATGTTACTTCCTTATTGAGTCAATAATAAAAGTGGCAGAGTCCCCTATTCTTACTCTCACGCCTTCTCTTGGGGTTCACATTTATTGGTTTGATACCCACACTCATATATTCTTCACACTTGATAATTCATATCATGTTGTGATACTTTTCTCGAATGGTCGGCTCCTGGTTGACTCTGGTATGCTCATTACCATTGCAGGCTATGGCACTTCCTTCTTCTCCTGCGTATGTTTGAATCATTTGTTTGTGCATTGCATTGTGTGTGTGCTTCTACCAAAGCACTTGTTTGCTTAATCCCTTTGCATCCTTTGGTCGTTCAACCAATGAGGATGTTAGGGTAGTCTCTGAGCTTAGACTTTTTATCCTCAACCATATGGCCATCTTTGCATGATAGTTATTTTCCCTTCTTTGTTTTCCAGTTTCTTTTGCATCCATGCATGTAATAAAACTAAAACTTATTTTCTTTTCTTTTGAAAATCAAAACACTTAATAATGGTTCGGACTCCTTTTCAAAGGTAAAAACAACCAACCTCACTTTAAACCTTTTTCGCCTCTTGGCTCTTTTTGTGTTTAAAATCTTTTTAAAAAGGGTGTTCCCTTTCAAGTCCAAACAAATTGCTAAGTGTGCGAGCGGTTGAGTATAAGACTTCTTATAGCTGAAACTTCAAGCACGAGTTTCAATTGTGAGTACGCGGGATAGAACTTCCCATAAAAACAATTGCAACCCACTAAAACAAGTGAGTCGAACTCGACACTCGACTTTCCCATTGCACGAAGGAATACGTAGAGCATCTAGTCACGGAGTGCGTGATCGAGCAAAATTTTGTAAACACTTCCTTCTTTTCCCGTGTTTTCTTTATTTTCTTTCTTTCATGCATTATAGCCATTAAGATGTAGATAGACATAACACACCCTTTAGATAGAAAGTAGAAGTGGATACCGTAGAGTACTATGGGCGTGTGGGGTGCTAATACCTTCCCTCTGCAATGTGACTCCCTAACCGATCTCTTGGTCGTAAGACCATGATTTCTCCTCTTAGGTTTACTCAATGTTTTCCTTTCCTCTCGTGGGATAAAAAATGTTCGATGGAGACTTCATTGATATTCTATCTGATGATGTTTCACTAGGTAGTTTTAGTTGGCGACTTCATTGGGGATCGTCTAGACCTCTTGCTGGTCCGATTAGGAGTCAATCCTAGCTTTTATTTTCATGTCTATTGGGTGTTTATTTATTTACTCACTTTATGGCATCATCCTTTGTATGTCTTGCATTTCATTATATGTGGCATTTTATCGCTTCACATATCCTATATATTAGTTCTTCTTCATCTTGGTTCTCTTGATTGGGTGGGAGTTACATGAGGTAAAGGCCCCTACCGACCCGGTGACATATAGGATAGATGGATGTTCATGTCGAATCCTGCATCTCGTGGTGCGTGTGAGGAGGCTTGTAGTACCAAACTCAGACGAGATTCGATTGACGATGCTTTCGCCCTACACCCTGTTGTGTAGACAACAAAGTGCTCGATAAAGGATCGTCGACTCTGGTTATTATTAGGGACCCCCGTTCTGTCTAGAATTACCTTGTGAGGTAGGTAGGATATCATTATTACATGTACTGATGTTGGTTCCTTGATATGAGGTTCTGTGTTCCGTAATCTTGGTATTTTCTAGTATTTTCTGGTATTTTCAGTGGAGTTCAATTTGTTTGGAACTTTGATCTTGTTACATTTGATCGAGGATTCTGTTATCAGTACAACAAAGGTTTAATATACAGAAGATATGACCTTGACGCATTGCATTCACAAAAACTTTTAATTTGCATATTTTAACATACATATTTGTTTATTTCGAGGATTTTCTAGCCTTTGAGTCTAGTTGTCGGGCCGTTATGGAAGATGGATCTTGAAAAGAACAATCGATGGCGTCATCGATTGTACAAACTTCCTATGCTCTCTTGAGAATCTTATTTTGTTGGCTAATAAGTCTCCGCTGAGAATGTTAGCATCTTCACCAAATATTATGGAAGAATTTTGACATCGTTGAAGTCTCCTCTTACCGAATATCAGAAGGACAGTCTCCAGGCCTTATTCCACTTCTACGACGGTGAGTTGAGGTGTTTTGTGTTCCCCGATTACTTGTTGATGCCAAATTTGGAAGATTATTCTAATATCTTGGACATTCCTATACTACATCAAGTGTCTTTCCATGCTTCCATGGAAGCCCTTTGTATAGAAATATATGGTGTCGGCTAATGTTGCAAGCAAGGAGCTGTAAGAGGTTTTCATTTGGGTTTCTGTTGCGAAAAGCCAATGCCAAAGCGCCAAGAATAATTGGGAGGTTTCAATGCCATTTTAGCTTATCTCATCTATGGGATGTTTTTGTTTCCAAATGAGCCCAAGTTTGTTGATATGAACGCTATTTTCATATTCATTCATAAGAACCTTATTCCAACTCTTTTAGGAGATGTCTATCATTCCATCGTCTAGGAGTTTTAAAGGAAATGTGGAGCTATTCCTTTGTTGTGCGCCATTGTTGTATCATTGGTTCCAAGGCTTTCTTCCCCATAGTGGTGCTTTTATTGATACCCAACATACTATGAGGTGGATTCCAAGATTGATGGTCTCACATCTCAAGTTATTGGTTGGTATCGGCGTGATATGTCAAAAATGAGGTGAGAAGATTATCATCATTGCGGGATCTCCTAATGTCCCTCTCATGGGCATAAGGGATGGTATCAACTACAATCCAACTCTTGCATTGAGTCAATTAGGACATGCTTTGATGGGACCTCCCGACGAGGATTTTGTGAGGGAAACTCTATATTATGATGTGCCTAATGTTACTGGATCGATGATTAAGGCTATTCAAGCATGGAATAGTATTCGTCTTGAAGGAGGGTAGTATTTTGGCGAAATATTCTACAGCCTATGCTTCTTACATCCAATTTATCAAAGAGAAATAGTGATTGTCGGTGGCCTTCTATTATAGGATCTGAAACTTTCCACCCTCGAGTTAGTACGGATGTTGTCTCAAAGGGATTATGAGGGATGCGTGCTCAAAATCGTCTTCTGCTCGAAGAGGAAGAGGCATTAACAATGAATTGTCTTTTTGCTACAAGAGCAGAATCAACTAGTTCATGAGCTCAAGTATTTCAAAGGAGAAACGTCTGATCCAACGAGGAAGAGGTTCAGAGTTGAAGATCCTCCATCCCGTGGAAGAGTACAAGAAATTTGTTGCTAGTTGGGAAAGGAAGTACAAGCGAAAAGGTGAGATTGTGAGATCCTTAAGACCTCCAAAGGCGATATGGAGAAGAAAGCATGAGTCTCGGATCGAAGGGTCAAAGAAACAAATGTGCAATCAAAATTGGCACAAGCCTAGCTCGAGAGAAAGATGTTCAGTTGTCTCTTGCTATGGAGGAGATTGGTCGACTCAAGATTCAGATGGGAATACAAGATGTTAAGGGGTATCCTATGTCAGACATTTAGATGTATACTTTATTTGAATTTTGTGAAGAATCACCATCGGGCTTGTTGACGGGGTTGCTCATTTTATTGTATGAATGCAGAAACAAATGCTCAGAATATTTGTAGACTTCTTTATCTTGATTTAATGATAATCAATGATTTCAGTATCCATTATCTCGTTTATTGGCCTCGCCCAAAATTTGAATCAAAGTGTTAGAGTCTTGGAAATGTTCAAATATGTCATTGCATGCATTTCATTCATTCATGTATATATCATGCATAACAGGTTTTGCTCAGAGTTCTTATCATTGGCTTATGCTTTTATATAGCAGAAAATTGCAAATTCAACCTTCCACAGTTACTCAATGCGAAGCAACGAACGTTGACAAATGGAGAAAATCCAAGCAGATATGGCAGCAATGAAGGTGCAGAAGGAAGCACAAATGGATCAGTTTATGGAAGTGATCACTACCATGAACCGAGGCCACTAATAATTGAGATCTCTAGTGGAAAGACCTCGTCTTGAGGTTGAGCATCATGATAACCCGTTAGATGATTTCTCTGCGGGGAATCCGCGTGTGGTCGACCCTTAGAACAATGATGGTTTGGTTGTTAATGACCACCTTCGTGATCAGGGTCTGAACCTGAACAATGGTCAATTCCCACCACCTCCTCCTCCGGGACACTTCTTTTATGATGATGAGATGTAGGGGCATCATGGTAGAGGACGCCCTCGCTCTCAGGGTTCTGAATTTTATAGAAATGAAGAGGTATACTCTGTTAATAGAAGTGAGGCCATTTTCCCAACTGAGGATCAGAAATACCGTCTGCTTGAAGAGAGACTAAGGGTTGTTGAGGGACAAAAGATGTCTGGTTTGGATCTTTCAGACTTGGGGCTTACGCCCATGATTAGGCTCCCTCCGAAATTAAAATTTCCAACTTTTGATAAGTACAACGGTGCAACTTCGAAAACACATCATTTGCTTACTTAGTAAGATGGCGGTATATCTTGAGGACGAAAGACTCTTGATGCATTTATTCCAATAAAGTTTATCTGGAGCTTCTTTGGAATGGTATATGCACCTCGAAAGAACTTACATCAGAACATGGCGTGATTTGGTTGATGCCTTTATTCAGCAATATCAATTCAACATCGATGTGGCTCAATCGAACTCAATTGAAGAACTTGACTCGAAATCCGATGAAACATTTAAGGAGTATCTTGCGAGTGGCGTGAGCTCGCTCGAGTTTAGCCACCTATGATGGAGAGAGAGATGATGACATGTTTACTAGCACTCTTCGGGCACTACTATGTGGGTTGTAGTACATTTTCTAACTTTTGAAATGCTTGGGTATGGTGAAAGGATTGAAAGTGGTTTGAAATTTTGAAAGATTCAGTGCAACAAGGTGAAAGTTCTTTGGTACAAAGAAGGCATTAAGTGGTTACCCAGGAAGAAGAAGGTGAGACCGATTCTGTTTATGGCGAGGAAACTGGGGCAAGGCCAAGTAAATGTTGTGACTATTTACGCCTCTTAGCGGGCTCAACATGACCACGCCAACAATATCAAAACGAGTAGAATAGCGTACACCTAGAAGATTTGATTTTGTTCCAATGTCTTATCTTTGAGATTCTTACTCGTTTGCTTGATCTTAAATTGGTGATTGTAAGGCTGCACTGCGCATATCCTAATGATAGACATCCAACGAACTTTGATGCAAATACTAATTGTGCATTCCATTTTGGTGTTGGGTCATAGTATTGAAAATTGTTATGCGTTCATGTAAGTTACATGATTTGGTTGAGTCAAATGCTATCCATTTGATTCCGACAGCGACCCGTGCCTAATGTCATTAAACCCAATGCCGCAACATGCCGGGAGGACTAGTTCAAGCTATTATGGAGGACGGTGAAGTTCTGAATTTTATCATGGATGTTAATTTGGTGAAGACACGTTACCCTTTGTCAAAAGTATATGATTAAGAGAGGCATCTTCGCGGTGTAGCGTTATTGTATTGATTGTGAAACCGTTTGAATGGTTGTGAAAGTTTGAAGGTTGGTATTGAATTTGATCACCAGGGGTGAGTTAAAGTTTGACAAGATTAAAAAGGGGAACAAAGGTGAAGTGTAAGATGTGTCTGTGATTTCCATTCCCTACACTCCATATGTCATCTCCACACCTGCAAAGCCTGTTGAGTTAATGATCACGAGACCTGGTCCTATTCCGTATGTTAGCGATAAAGTTGTGCCTTGGCACTATGGATCGGATGTTTATTATCATGGAGTTAAGCGGAAGATGGGTCCTCTTCTAATGATAAAGATGATGAACTTGATGTTTCTAACTCGTTAATTTTCCAGTAGTGGCGGTGACTAGAAGTTGTCGGATTTTTGCTGCTCCTAATGTGCCAACAAATGTAGATGCTTTAGCGAAAGTTAAAGGGAAGCATGCAACAAAGGAACCTGATCTACAAGTCGCTAATCTTGATTTGGCAAAAGATAATGAAAAAATCATGATATACATCCGAAAAAGTGATTTTTGTGTTATTGATCGACTCTCGACCTTCTAAGATTTACATTCTTTCTTTGTTGCGTGATTCCAATGCACAGAAGAATTCCTTGATGAAATTGTTGATTGCCGCCTTTTTTTTTTCCTGCAAGAGATAGTTGTTGGTCGGTTTGAGAGCGTGTGTGCTAGTATATCTTCCGCAATGGCACAGGTTTCACCGACTTTGATCTTCCTCGAAGAAACCATAACAGGGTTTTGCACATTTCTACGAGTGTAGAGGAACTACCTATCTCGCGTCCTGGTGGACATAGGCTTATCCTTGAATGTGATTCCGAAAATAGCTCTGATGAAAATCGATTATTCTGGTCTTGAGCTGCGGCCCAGTGATCTAGTGGTGAAAGCTTTAGACGGGTCAAGATGTTCAGTATTCAGAGAGATGAACCTCCCTATTAAGATTGGTCCCCGATTTTTTACAACTACTTTCTTTGTCATGGACATTTAACCTGCTTATTATTGCCTACTTGGCTGTCCATGGATCCATAAAGCTGGGGCAGTGACTTCCACTCTCCACCAGAAGCTTAAGTATCATGTCAATGGGAAGACTATTATAGTTTGTGCTAAAGAATAGTACATAGTGAATCACCTTACCTCGTTCAGATATGTTAAGATTGATGGGGAAGTCCATGAGACCCCGTTCTAGGGATTCAAAATTTTTCACATGATCAAGACCCCTCAGCGGAAGGAGAAGAAAAAAGATAAACCTGAATCCTCTATGGCCTCCCTGAAAGATGCAAAGGTTGCAGTTGAAGCTGGATGCCCTAACGGTTGGGGCAGTGTCGTGGAAGTGACACCAAAGTTCAACAAGTTCGGGATGGCTTTCGATCCTGTTTTGCATCGACAAATCCTCAAAGCGCCTAATATGGCTACTCCCATCAAGTTCTCAAGCATCGGTGTCAGTACTAGACAAATGAATGTTATTGATGACTCTGAAAATGAATGCGACATCGATAAGTGGATCCTCCCAAGCATCCCAGGTGTCGAGCATAATTGGACTTTTGAATACTGTGTCCTAGTCACGATAGTCAAAAAGTAATTTTTTTTGTTTTCTTTTATCATGCAATAATTTGTTTACTCTGCCCAAGGCACTATGAATCATATGTAAGACCCCCTTGTTTTCTCATGCAAGTTTTTATCATTAAATAATGAACGTCTTTTTCATTCAAATATTTTGTTCTCTGTCTTTCTATTTTACATCACAATTTTAAAATTCAAAATGGCAATGCTTTATTTTTTTTCTTTTTATCATCCAAAAATATAAAATAAGCAAAAAATCAATCATGCAGATTTAATCCCACTATTCTAATGGATCCCTTCGATAACGACTCTGCTATCACTTCTTATGACTTTGATAATCCGATCAACCAAGCCGAAGAAGAAGGTGAGGAAGACCGTGAACTCCCTGGAGAGTTAGCAACATTGTTCAAACAAGAAGAGAGGGTTATCCAACCGCATCAGGAATAAATCGAGAAAGTAAATTTGGGCACTGTTGATATGGTCAAAGAGGTTAAAGTTGGGGCTTCTCTAGAAGACAGTATGAAGCAAAGAATGATTGATTTACTCTGGGAGTATTCAGATATCTTTGTCTGGTCTTATGAAGACATGCCCGGGTTGGACACCGATATTGTTGTTCACAAGATGCCATTGAAAGAATATTGTCCTCCAGTTAAGCAAAAGCTTCGAAGAACTCATCATGAGATGTCTAAGAAGATTAAGGAGGAAGTCCAAAAATAGCTTGATGCGGGGTTCGTGAATGTGTGTTGATTATCGAGACTTGAACAGGGCGAGTCCTAAAGATGATTTTCTGCTTCCTCATATTGACATGTTGGTAGACAATACGGCTCATTCTAAAGTGTTTACATTTATGGATGGTTTTCGGGTTACAACAGTTAAGATGGTGCTTGGAGGACATGGCCAAGACAACTTTTATCACCCGTGGAGTACATTTTGTTATAAAGTGATGCCTTTACGATTGAGGAATGTTGGGGCAACTTATCAACGTGCAATGGTGACTCTTTTCCATGATATGATTCATAAGGAAATTGAAGTGTATGTCGATGACATGATTTTAAACTCTTAAGATGAAGAAAAGCACCTGGTGCATATACAAAAGTTGTTTGACAGATTGCGGAAATTCTGGTTGAGGTTGAATCCCAACAAGTGTACTTTCAGGGTGCAATCTGGAAAGTTATTAGGTTTCATTGTAAGAGAAAGAGGTATCGATGTTGATCCTGCCAAGATAAAAGCTATACAAGAAATGCCTCAACCAAGAACAAAATAAGATGTATGTGGCTTTCTAAGGAGGTTGAACTACATCTCTAGATTTATCTCTCACATGACGGCCACGTGCGAACCAATATTCAAATTACTGAGAAAAGAACAAGTGGTCATAGGGAATGACGATTGTCAAGTCATATTCGATAAAATAAGGGGTATTTACAGGAACCTCCGATCCTCATGCATCCCGTTGAGGGTAGTTCGTTGATTATGTACTTGACAGTGCTTGAAAGCTCAATGGGGTGTGTGTTGGGACAACATGATGAGTCTGGTCGAAAAGAGCATGCAATATACTACCTTAGAGAAAAACATTACCGACTGTGAGACAAAATACTGATTTCTCGAGAAAACTTGTTGTGCTTTGGCTTGGGTTGCTCGTGACTAAGGCGATTATGTTGACTCACACTACCTTGTTGATATCCAAGATGAATCGATCAAGTATATCTTTGAAAAGTCATCTTTGATACACGGATATCGAGATGGCAAATGAGTTTGACAGTATGATATCGGTATATACTACTGAGGCAATCAAAGTAGTTTATTTGCGGATTATGTTACCCACCATCACGTGGATGATTATCAACCTATGAAATTTGAGTTCCGGACAAGGACATCATGTATATCGAGATTTTAATATTCACGGCCCGGAAGAAGAAACCAAATCGGGATCGAAATTGTCATTGGTGTTCGATGGTGCCTCTAATTCTTTGGGTAATGGTGTCGATCGTAATCACTTCCCATTATGGTTTCCACATTCCGTTCTGAGTAGACTCTTCTTTGATCGTAAAAACAACATGGATGAGTGCGAGGCTTGTATATATGGTATTGAGGCTGTGATTGATTTAAGGATCAAGCATTTGAAAGTGTATGGAGATTGACTCTATTGATAAGCGGATCAATAGTGATTGGGGGCCGTCACCGAATCTAATTCCTTCTAGTGAACATGTAATGAAGTTGGTTCCTTACTTCAAGGAGATCACCTTCAATCATATTTGCGAGAAGAGAACAATTTGGTTGATGCCTTGGTTACCACAGCGTCCATGTTTAAAGTCAAATGGGCTAATGGGCGCCTCGGTCACCATTCAAAGATTGGATGAGCCTTTTGTTTTGAGGTTGATGTGGAAAAGGATGGTAATCCTTGGTTTCTGATGTTAAAAGATACCTTGAAACTCGAGTATCTGAGGAAGAATTTGTGATGATAAGAATTTTTGAGAAGGTTCTCGGTAAGTTTTTCCTCGATATGATGTCTTGTACCAGAGACATCATGATGGGTTGTTACTCGGATGTGTTGATAAGAACTAAGCTGCAAAGATCATTGAAGAAATGCATGAGGGCTCATTTGGAACGCATTCTAGTGGGCATACTATGGCTAAAAAGATTTTGCAAGTTGGATATTACTTGTTGACTATGGAAGTTGATTGTTTCAATCGTACGAATATGTTACAAGTCAGGGTGTACCGACAAGGTGCATGTTCCGCCTTTGCCTTTGAATATTTTGACCTCTCCTTGGCCGTTTGCTATGTGGGGCATTCATATGATCGAAAAGATTGAGCCAACCGCGTCCAACAGACATCGCTTCATCCTGGTTGCCATAGAATACTTCACTAAGTGGGTCGAAGCTGCATTCTAGGAGAATGTCACCAAACAGGTGGTTTCCAACTTTATCAAGCACAATATCGTCTATCGTTATGGTATTCCTGATAAGATCATTACCGACAATGAGTCGAATCTCAATAATAAGATGATGAAGGAACTTTGTGAGTTCTTCAAGATTAAACATCATAACTCATCCTCGTATCGCCCGAAGATGAATGGTGTTGTAGAAGCGAAAAATAATAATATAAAGAAGATTAGAAGATGGTAGTAACCTATCGAGATTGGCATGAGATGTTGCCTTTGCTTTGCATGGTTCTGGGACTACTTGGCGCGCAAGGCAATCATGTTTTCTCTAGTCTATGGCATAGAGGCGGTTTTCCTCATGGAAGTTGAGATTCCTTACTTGAGGATTATGAAGATCACGAGCTTGATGAAGATGAATGGATGCATAATCGGTTGGACCCGGTTGTGCCTCTTGATGAGAAAAGATTAGCGGCCCATTTGTCATGGGCGAGACTTATCATGAGAATGAGAAAAACATTTGACAAGAGGGTGCGACCTTAGTATTACAATCCGGTGACCTCTAAAGAGGATAATTCTTTCTCGGAAATCCAAGGCAGTGGGCTTGAATCTGAAGGACCATTTGCAAGAAAGTTTTCTCTGGCGGTGCCATGATGCTTACAACAATGGATGGAGAGGATTTTCCATTACCCGTGAGCGCAGATGTAGTCGAAATATTTTTCATAGACTTGTTCGATCGAGAAAGGAAACGAGAAAGTGTTTACATCCAGCGTCGGATTAACGTCGCACCTCGTATCTACATCATGGCCATTCAGAAGAACAGCGATCGATCCGGTCATCTTTCGGGAAAAGCAAAGTGATGAGGTAGTCGGGGTTACAAAAGTGATAGCAGGGTTGAAACCTGATGAGGATCTGTTGTCGCATTGCCATGCGTTTAATTTTTCCTCTTATTTTACTTTTGCAATTGCCTCATTCCAGGAATTGCCTCTTATTGTACTTTCCTATTTAATGGCCCATTTTCAATCAATAAAACGAGTCTTTTTGTCAATTAATTTCTTGTATTTCACTGTTTTGATTGCGAAATATGTTCAAAGTTTTATGATAAAGTATTGCATTTAAAAATATTAGAGGTTCTACCATGATAAGAAACTTCTGAATTTACTTTGAAACTTGTGACCGGGTGGCGTGAGGTTGTCAAATTACACATGGGGCATTCTACTAACGATTGTGTTGCAGGAATCTTTATATTTTATGAGGTAGTCGATGTCAAAAGTCGCATCTCTGGGTGAGCGATGAGACATCCCCAAGTGAGGTTATACTTTCTGGAACGGTCGAGTTCAATGGTTATCATCAGCATGGTACCCCTGATTGAAATTCCTCATTGTTTGACTGTTTGATTTTCAAATCATAGAAAATTATATCACCTCATCCCCAGTGAATTATGTCGGAAGTTACCAGTGGAGGTTATCTTTTGAAAAGAAGCAAATCCCAAGGTCGTTGGCAGAGTATCATCGTAAAGAAGGGTGTAAATCCCCAATGCAGGTTGTTACTACCTATTCCAGGATAAATCCCCAGTGAATATTCGTTGTATTGTCAAATTTCTCTAATAAAAGGCTTTGACCTTTATCCCCGGTGGAGACGGGGTTTGAACCATCGGTAAAGGGTTGTCGTCTCCACCGGATTGCTAACGAATCAACCACCCATGATATCCCCTGTGGGGTTATACCTCGTTTCGCTCCCCAGGTGAAGCGTGTGAACGGGAATCCCCGATGGAGTTGTCGCTTGACAAAGCCCACATCATACTTTCCCCAGCAGATTGATGTGCAGACAGTTATCTTCATCCCCGGGTGAAGCCTTGTAGTGATTATGATATTCTCGACAGATGTAACGGTGGAAGCTCTTCTTCAAGTGTTTCCGATCATTCCCCGGTGGGCCGCTGTTTAGCTGATAATTTCCCCACTTGGCCATTATTCAATGATGGATTTCATCAGGAAGTCATTTTTCCAGTGTAGTTGCTATCCAATGGTTAACGTCCCCAGGAAATCATATCCCCAGAAAGTTTGTTATTGGATTTTTCTAGTGATCTCCAAATCAATGGTGGTATCCTTGCTTTGACAGCTCATTTATGTGTTTTTCCCCTAGTGAAGCTTGCCATTTGTGCTTGATCATAATGTGACATGTGGTCACTAGTTACTCAATTTTATCTTTCGCAAGCATTCATCATCACATTGCATTATTTCACAACAAATTCATACATTGCATGGAAATATAAGCCATGACCAATAATCTTTGTCCCTAGTGATGCTCCTAATCCTTTGTTTGGGCTGGTGAGTTGAAAATCCAGTCGATTGATTTCTTTAACCTCTATATCCTTATAAAGTCTAGTCGATGTTCCTAGTCTTCCTTTCCTTGTTATATCCCATGTTTGCGGGAGTAACATTTCCTTATTGTATCCCATGTTTTCGGGAGTATCCCATGTTTGTGGGAGAAACACCTTCCTTGTTATATCCTATGTTTGCGGGAGTAACATTTCCTTGTTGTATCCCATGTTTTCGGGAGTATCCCATGTTTGCGAGAGCAACACCTTCCTTTGTATATCACATCTTTGCGGGACTAACACTCTTGTTGTATCCCAAATTTTCGGGAGTATCCCATTTTTGCGGGAGCAACACTTTATTTTGTTATATCCATGTTTGCGGGACTAACACTTTTGTTGTATCCCATGTTTTCGGGAGTATCCCATGTTTGCGTAAGCAACACTTTCCTTGTTATATCCCATGTTTTTGGGAGTAACACTCTTTTTGTATCCCATGTTTTCGGGAGTATCCCATGTTTGTTGGAGCAACACTTTCCTTGTTGAAATCGGTCCCATCGGACTTAGGATGTCGTGACATCGATCGACATTGTAAAACATACAAAGTATAACATATAATTAACGGTCAGAGAAAACAAAGGAACACAGGGTTTGAGAAGTGCAGTTGGGTCCAACTCGGGATGTCGTGACGTCGATCCAACATTACAAAGCAGATAAGGTAGGCATAAGCATAACAATGTGAAAATAAAGAACACAAGGAATTGTTAACCGGTTCGGTTTAACCAACCTACATCAGGGGCATACCAAGCCATGAATGAAGTTCACTATCGGTAGTATTAATTAGGAAACCACCTGTTTAAACTCCTCACTTAATCGAGACTACATGATGACCCTTCTACCTAAGATACCACACTTAGATATGAGAACCTCAGCTCTTTCAATCACTGCAGTGGCGGTCATCTCTTGTCACACCAACAACTACATCAACTGCTTGTCTCCTATTAAAATCAACTTGGAGATACCTCACTCTAAACACAACTAAAACATTTTGAAGATACCACACTTCAAATACAATCAAAACTAGTCACTCAAGTGACACAAAATAAACTTGGAATTGCTTCACATCTTCTTCCAAGGACATAACTACACTCATTGCTTCACAACTTCTGAGTGAAAGAAAACAATCCTCTTGCCTACTGGATTCGAGGTAAAATCATTGACCATCCCACAATCCGGGTGGTTCACTTACATGGCTAACCCTAAAGACTACATTTTTCTAAAATCGACTAGCTTACTAAAACTATGTTACATTTGCTTATCTATAACCTATTACCTAACTTGATTTGGGCCTTAAAAATAACAGCTTTAGCTGTAACAAACTTCTACAGAAACAAACGTTTGCAGAAACAAAATCCTAGATAACTTATGTTACAATCAAAGTCTCTTCTGGTTTTTCTCCTTAGCTCTTGGACCTCTACATATGCCTTCAAATTTACGCCACTTATGTTGCATAATATTCCCAGAATATTCTGCACTAATTAAAACAGAACTGTAACAAACTTTGACAGTTCAGTAGCGTGATGTCCTGATGTCTGATGTCTCAACATCTCATATAACATGTTGTTCTAGATGTTGAAACTCTTCAACACAACATGCTCAGGCATTTTTGATAGGATTATAACTTAGAAATCCTATTGTACAAATCATTTTTGCTGCTTTTAGTTGTTTTATTAAAATTTAGCCAATCCATATAATTTGGAACTTACAACTCCCCCTTTGGCAAATTTTAGCTAAAAAAAATAATTACAAATAAAGGCAGTTTAAAGTAGCAGCAACAATATACAATTTATAATTTATAATTAAAAATTAACAATTTAAAGGATCTTCAACAGTCTTTAGTTCAGGACCCTGTATGTCTTGTAGTCCTGTCACACAGCTTGATCTTGGAGACGAGAAACTTCTTCATCAGATGGTCTACCGGTTTGAGATGATGGCCTGCCTGTTGAAGGTGATGTCTCAACATCTAGTCTGACTTCTCCTCATGCTTTTGAATATTCCTATTAATTCCGTCAAGGCTAAAAGCAAGGAAAGTCCTGGTGTACATGAGGAAGAAGATAACTTATACTCCCACTTAATGATGGACCAATTCTTCCTACTGAGGGTGGAAAAAGAGGAACATAGGAGATAGGCTTCCTTTTAAGGGATAATCTTAAATTCTCTTAGGAAACTCAGAACACAAGTCATAATTGTGTTCACAACTCAGATCACAAGTCACAACATGTTCAGAATTGTTACGACTAGATTTGTGATCTGGATATCTTTTTGTTCTTTGCTGCTTTTCTTTCTTCTGTTGTATTTCATGTGTGACATTATTTCTCTCCCCCTTTTTAGCTTTAATTTGACAATGAAATCCTTCACAAAACCAAATCCAAGCACATTTTGCCCAAACCTTAATGAAGTTTATGATGGAGTGTGGTTTAGTATTTGCTTGTGGATGGAGAAAAACTGATATCTCTTATAAATAGGATAACAGTTTCTTAGGAATTAACGACATATTAATTTGTTGTTCAAAGTGCGTTAATCCAGGATGAAAATCTATCATTGACTTGCTGAGCACCGTCCAGTCTACCCTTGAATGCTTTTAATAGCTCTTGACTGTTTCTTTTGAGATTGAACTAGTCCCAATGCATGCATAAAATTCACATCATTTAGCATGTCCATGCAGAAACATGTTTTGAGTAATGTCTTGACATTCGGTCAGACATTGTCCACTTACTTCACTTGTCATAATAGTGGATTCTCTATTGTGGGGCACTCTTCACTTTTGACCATATAGTGCCATAACTTTTTTCTGCATGGCTATGAAAAAGAATTTGATTTCATCAACAATATTTAAAATTATTAGATTGTCAATGTCATTTATGTTTCTACATTTTATGGCACATTCACACAGTATGAGGAAAGAAGTGTGAAATACTCCCCCTCGACATTAGAACTACTTTTGACACTGACTTATACAACTTCCTCTTTTAGACATAAGAGGAGACTCGATTAACTGATACAAATGATTAGACTATCCATTTACAGACATAGAGAACCATATATCTATATTGGATAATTCAGAACACAAGGAACAAATTGTGTTCAAGACTCAAAACAAGACTTAATACAGAAAACAGAATGACTCTGAATGAAACCTATTTAATATCTTTGCAAAAACAAGTGCAAAGAAGGACCTCAGACTTAACAATGTCTGAACACTACCCATTTTCCCAATGTTTGTCACAAGTTGACAGACATAACCTATATAGACTCTAACTTTACTCATATCTGAACGAAAGGTATGAGAGACACAAACAAGGACACAATAAAGAAAAGGACTCTAAATACTTGAGCAATAACATACCTAGATTGTAATAATTGTCTTGATCAAGAGATGTTATTTCAATAAGAACTGCTTTAGGTGAGTTTGTGCATTGGTTGAAATATGCACTAAGTTTGAACAAGTGATACACACCATCAATACATGTTTTGGATGAGAATTTTAAGAACTTTCCCTGCTGGTCTTCAAGGATAAAACATGTCAAGGATAAAACATGTTTTGAGTTATGTCCTGACTTCTTCTTTGACATTGTTCTTCTATATTGAAAAGATTAGTCTTTGAAAGACTTTCCATATGATTAGAAGCAGAATTACATTGTCTTTGATGATCTCCATACCCTTTACTCCCCCTGAGATATACAAATTAAGGACATATTTGATGTTTGTCCTTGAAGTATTCTTTATTTGGAATTTTCCATAGTTTCCAAATTAGGAATCATAGTTTGCTTTCTACACAAGATTCAGATTTCCACACTCTGTAACTTGTAATAGAAGAAACCTTATGTGTATAACCATAATTTTGTCTTCAACAGATAAGTCTGAACCTTATCTCTCGGTGTCTTCAATAGTTGTGATGTTACATCTTCATGTAGAATATTTCTCTATACATCACATTATTCTTATCTTCTTGATTTAGAATTCCATATAGTTTTAGCAAATATCCAGCTCCCATCAAGATATTTAACAGCATCTGTAATCTTCTCCTAGGTTGAATCAATTCTTTAAATAATCACCAGATAACATTGCCACACTTCCTAAACTTGTGAAGATAATAGTGAACTTTAACATTCAGTTCACACTAGTCCATGAATTCTTCATACAAATACTCAGCTCCCGACAGAGTATATGAATCTTGCATTCACGCTGCATATCTAATAAGTACTAAGTCTCCCGTCAAAGCACTTATCAGTTAGTCAGTTAGAATTAACTACTCACACTATATTATTCTTACTAATTACCTCTTCACGCTTGCATATTCTTGGCAATAAACAATTTTTAATAACTGAAGACAATAAGATGATGTTTTGACATTTGATACGACATCATCCATTATGGTTCTTGGTTAACATCCATAACATCTTATTCATAATACTTGGGGTGGAACTAAAGAGACATGGTGATAAGCAACTTTGCATCCAAACATATCAAGGGATAGTATAGGCCATATCTCAATAAACTTTTCTTCAGACTCTCATTTTGGTTTTGAGATGATGGATGTCTCAGTCTGTACTTGTAGAAGAGACTCCTTCATCTAGGTTTCTGGAACAGACTCAATGGCATGACACTTAAGTAGTTAGATTCTTCATAGCAATCTGACTTCCTTGATTCTTATTGACACTACCATTTCTAGATAATAACTAGGGTAGTCAACATTCAAGACCATATTTCACTATGGTTGAGACACAATATTCAGCTCCAAAGTCTGCTTTATGGTCATGAATAGAATTCGCATACCTGGTTCCTTTGACCAAAAGAAAATACCAGATATATGATCATCTTGATTATACATAAAGGAACTGAAGGTATACCTTTATGAATCTTCTTTTATTCATAGAGCTTTACTTCTATACTCCTATAAGCTTAGGTCGGAAATAAACTGATATCTGGAGTAAAAGCTTTTGTTGATTGTGTCCTGATCAACAGATAAGCAGATGTCTCCTCTTCCAGATCAGGAGTAGGTTCCAAACATATGTACTCACACTACATTAGTTTAGCACCTAGAAAATTTGTTCTTCAACTGATAGCTACATACCAGTAATAATGTTCAAACATCCAGTAGAACATCTGTTCCATCTTCTAGGAACCCATCATCCATGAAGGTTTTCAAGGTAAACATTTTGCAGATGAATATGAGAATCATTTTATCAATTAATTCCCATCAACTCTAATAATCCATGCCTTTATGAGTGGACTTGAGAGAGGTCTCAACTATCTTTGAAACTTTTACTATAGTTGTAATAATTTTCCATATATTCTGTTTGAATGAGAATAACCCTAGAATTCTTCCTTCACTATAGGGGTTGTATCAGAAGCTATGTAGCGGAAAATAGCTATACTTCAACAGAACTTACACAATGCTTACTTCACAGTTTTATTGTAAGCATGACAAATAAGGATTGAAAATAAATCAACCCTACAATATGCTTGCTTCTTCATCAAGCAACACTCTAGACCCAACCAAAATCCTGACCATGTGGTAATTCATAAACACAAGGATTACCTTATCAATGTCTTCACTCCCGCATGAAGGTTTTAATAATTGCTATCTCTGTGCTGAGGCTTAAACAATATAATCCAAACTCTTCACTCCTGCATGAAGTTTTTGAATTTAAATTTCTTGTTCTAGCATCTCCATATTCTTCAGTCAGGTTGGTCTAGTTCTTCACAAATAGGTTCATCCTCCACTTCAAGGGACCATACAATATAAACTTCCTTGTTTAACCAATCTTCTACCTTGTGCACAACCAGAAAATATCCCCTATGGACCTCATCCAGAAACAGACAGAATGCCTGCTCTGATACCAATTGAAAAATTCTAATTAGGGCCAGACTCAGGATGTCATGACATCTGATCCGACATTACAAAACACAAAAGGTAGGCATAAGCATAACAATGCAAAAAATTAAGAACACAAGGAATTGTTAACCCAGTTCGGTTCTAACCAACCTACATCTGGGGGCATACCAAGCCAGGAATGAAGTTCATTATCGCGGTATTAATTGGAGAAAACCACCACCTTACACTCTCATTTAATCGGACTACCCAATGACCCTTCTACCTAAGATACCACACTTAGATATGAGAACCTCCACTCACTTCGATTACCTCGATGATGTCATCATTCTGATCACGCCAGCAATTGCATCGTCTGCTTGGCTCCTATTAAAATCAACTTGAGATACCTCACTCCAAACCTGACTAAAATAGTTTGAAGATACCACACTTCAAACACAATCAACATAGTCACTCAGTGACACAAACTAAACTTGGAATTGTGACTTCTTCCAAGGACATAACTACACTAATTACTTTACGACAGATGAGTGAAAACAATCCTCTTGCCTCTGTGGCTTGAGGTAAAAATCAGTGACCATCCCATAATCCGGGTGGTTCACTTACATGGATAACCCTAAAGACTACATCTTTCTAAAACCGACTAGCTTACTAAAACTAGGTTCCAACTGCTTATTTATAACCTATTACCCAACTGGATTTGGGCCTTCAAAATAAGCTTGATTGTAACAAACTGCGAGAAACAAACTTTGCGAAACAAAATCCTGAATAACTTCTGCTACAATCAAGGTCCCTTCTGGTTTTTCTCCTTAGCTCTTGGACCTCCACATATGCCTTCAAAGTCACGCCACTTATGTTGCATAATATTCCCAGAATGTTCTGCACTAATTAAAACAGAACTGTAACAAACTTTGACAGTTCTGTAGCGTGATGTCCTGATGTCTGATGTCTCGATATCGCATATGACATGTTGTTCCAGATGTTAAAACTCTTCAACGCAGCATGTTCAGGCATTCTAGGTAGAATTATAACTTAGAAATCCTACTGTACAAATCATTGTTAATGCTTTTATTTGTTTTATTAAAATTTAGCAAATCCATATAGTTTGGAACTTACAGAGTTGTTAACCCAGTTCGGTTCTAACCAACCTACATCTTGGGGCATACCAAGCTAGGAATGAAGTTCACTATCAACATTATTAGTTCAGAGGGAAACCTTCATGTTTTCACACCTCACTTAATCAGACTACCCAATGACCCTTCTACCTAAGATACCACACTTAGATATGAGAACCTCCGCTCACTTCCAATCACCTTAGTGATGTCTATCAGTCACTATCACACCAGTAACTACATCTACTGCTTGACTCCTAACACAATCAGCTTGGAGATACCTCACTCCAAACACAACTAAAACAGTTTGAAGATACCACAGTTCAAACACAATATAAAACTGTCACACATGTGACACAAACAAAACTTGGAATTGCTTCACAACTTCTTCCAAGGACACAACTACACTCATTTCTTCACAGCTCCTGAGTGAGTAAAATAATCCTCTTTCTGATCGGGTGGTTCACTTACATGGCTAACCTAAAGATTACATATTTATAAAACCGACTAGCTTGCTAAAACTAGGTTACAACTGCTTATTTATAACCTATTACCAAACTGGATTTGGGCCTTCAAAATAATAACATAATTGTAACAAACTTCTGCAGTAACAAACTTTCTGTAGAGATAAAACAACCAGATAACTTCTGCTACAATCAAGGTCCTTGCTGATATTTCTCTTTATCTCTTGGACCTTCACATATGCCTTCAAGATCACGCCACATATGATGCATAATATTCCCAGAATATTCTGCATAATTTAAACCAGAACTGTAACAAACTTTGACAGTTCAATAGTGTGATGTCCGATGTCTCGACATCCTCTTTGACATGTTGTTCCAGATGTTGAAACATTTCAACACAACATGTTTCATCATTAAATAGAACTTCAACCTTCTTTCTCCTTACAGGTTGTAAATACTATTTAACTTATTGCTGCTATATTAGTTTTACCAAACATAAAGTCAATCCCAAAAATAGAGAATAAACTCTTGTTATATCCCATGTTTGTGGGAGTAAAATTTCCTTCTTGTATCCCATGTTTTCGGGAGCAACATGTTCTAAGCAGGAGGAATGCTTGTTTCTCCTTTCCAGGGCACAATTATCTGTGTTTTCCTGATCGAAGTCTGGTCGATGTCCCCAGTCTTTGTTTTCCTTGTTGTGACCCATGTTTCAGGGCACAAGGGGATCTGTGTTTTCCTCATCGAAGTCTGGTCAATGTTCCTAATCTTCGTTTTCCTTGTTATGACCCATGTTATTGAGTTCATATTGGTATGCAATCACCTTTTACCTTTCCTCTTTGAAGGCGGAATTCCAACCTCGCTCCAGGTTAAAAGATAATTGAATAGGGGCAGCTGTTGTACCCTAAAATTTACCTTCTTCATTTTGGTATTTCTGGCTTATAACCACATTATCATAAACATACATGCATGTACATACATAACATTGATCATGTGATTATCAGGTTCAGAGTACCTCAAATCTTGAAAGAAACTGTGCGTTTCGGCCGTCTCAGATCATTTTCAACCAAAAGATGATATTTTTTATTTCGTATACTTGAGGCATGATTTTCTGGTCAGAAAGTCATTTTAGTTTGGTTCCATACTCATTAGGATCATTTCAGTGTGTTCTCCAATTTATCTGTTCAGATCGGAGGACGTTTCGTTAAGAAAAAAATTTATTTGTTCATTTCTTAATAAAGTGAATTTTGGGTTTTTGGTGGATTTTGGGCGCTCAGAAGGCATGAATATAAGCTCGTCGGTATCTTGATGATTTTGACTAGAAATTCCTATCACTATATCTACAACTTTGGTTTTCAAGTCGGAAGCAAATTGTGTGAAGAAAGTCCTCAAAGAAATTGATCTTTCAAGTGGGATGAATTGAATTTTAGTGTTGTATCGTGTTCTCGGTGCGCTAAAAAGTTCAAAACTCCAATATGGAACGTCGAAACTGAGCGGGGAAAGTGTCTAAAATTCCATATTGAATTCCTCTCTGACTTTCATTCACAAGTCCAGAGCTGATTCCTCACCATTTAAAAGAAGTTTTTTATTCTTTGGGGTCGATTTTGAGAGGAACCGAGCATTTTTCATCTGATACGCGATGTTTGAAAAATAATATCTCCACTGATTTTTATCAAAACGAGGTGGTACTAGTGCCAAAAGTTCGTAAATTTTGTTGGCTTCGTTTGTCACAAATACTTCGCGTTCGAACTTGGATCAGAAGATCCTCGTTCGAGGCAATTTCTCTTAAGAGCGCTATAAAAATTCTACACGTGTCAGATGCCCGGAAACTGTACTTTAACTTCAAAAATTTGTATCTCCTGGTCTGTTCATCCGATTGAGTCGAAATTTTAACTCACGCAAGCAATTTTGTGTCTGGACATTTTTCGTTTAGAGTCCGACTTCAAATTTCGCACAGATTTGGCTATTTTGGGTTGTAGACAAAAATATTTCAGATAATCGCGATTTGGACCTTATTGTGGATCCAAGGCACTCCAAGGCCTAATTTTTCATACTATAAATATATTTTGCCTCTCACAAATTAGGGGAGGAAATTCATTTGTTAAAATTGGCTCCCAAATCTTCATTCTTCTCTCTCAATTTTCTATCAAGTCAAGAGCAACAAAAGGTGAAATTTGAAGAGCTTCCTCCCTCTCTCACGACCTTGCACCCCCTTCCCCCCAAGGACAACTTCTTAGGCCTCCCTTAGGCTCACCGGATCACCGCCGGACACCTCATCATCAACCATCCCACCGCGACCACACCTCTCTCCCTCCGACCGAGTTCCGATCGGAACTCCCTCCGGTCCTTCTCCATAACCGGACCGCCCTAGCTCTCCTTGCTCGGCCTCTTCTCCTGGTGCTCCTCCCAACTCCGGTTATCCCTTCCTCTCTCCTTGAGTAGCTCGTTTTTTCTCCTCTTCCTCCCTATCTTGCTTGGTTCAAACATCAAGCAAGGTTGTAAGGCTTTCCTTTTCCAATTTTTTCATCAATTATCTTATTATCATCAATTCAAGTGTGTATTTGACATTTTCTTCAACAATTCAACTTGATTCTTCAAGAACAAGTAAGTAGCTTATTCAAATAAGTGCTTATTTTAATTGATTTTCTGAGTTTGACTTTTATTAAAATTGATTGAATTTTATTTGTTGATTTCGATTCTTGAATTGTTGTTTGGAAATTGATTGAATTGAATCCAATTTGTGAACATTATTGTGTTGATGTGAAGGAAATTGATTGAATTGAATCCATATTGCATGTTCATGCATTAGACCAAACTTAGGTTGAATAATTGAGTCAAATCCATGTGTTTAGGTTTGATTTCATGAATGTTAAGGTGTGTCGAGACCTAGTTTCATGCACATTTTCATGTGTTACTTACTTGATACATTCTTGATTGTTCTACTTGATGCATTATAACATTTGAACTCTTGATGCTTTTGATCCTAATTCATGCCTTGCATTATGATTAGATATTGAATAGGTTGACTGATAATTCACTTGCATTTGTATGCCATGCATTTGCATTTCACACATAGAAACATCATTGAATATATGAATAAACATGCATTTTCATGCATATTTTTGCATTCATTTTCATCCAAACAACTTTAATTCTTTGCATATCATTGCATATTAATTAGTTTTGAATTCTTTGCTTCATGTACATGAATTTCTCTAATTCATTACTCATTTCAAAACCAAAACGAATGAAATAGGAAATTAATTCGGTACATGAATTTTCACTTTCCATAAGCCTTTTTAGGCATTTTTGTTCACCGGAACTCATCTTTCCTCAAAGGTTCAAGGTAACGATAGTTGTTCCAAACGTTTTGGCATGTTCTAAACCTGTTTTTGATGGTTTCAGAACCAAATTTCAAGTGCAACATACCTAAAACGCTATCGTTGCCCCGTTCCTTTAAGGTCTGAAAAACGTCGCTTCCACTTGGAATTAATTAAAACCGATCATATTTTTGAATCTGTTTACGTTTTTGCAAGCAACCATGCAATTTTTAATCAATTTCGAGAAGTTGACTTTTCGCTCCGATTTCGGAAAAGTGCTTTCCCAAGCCGATTTTTGCGATTTTATTTCACTTCTTACATGCTTATACTAGTTTATTATCATATATACAATCGGTTTTACATTTGGTATTTTCTTTCTAGTACTTGTTTTGTTAATTCTAACACTTTATTTCATGTGCGAGGTACGTTGAGCCTTTTACACTTGATTTAGATATGTGTGACACATATCTTATTGCTTACACACATGTGTGTGCATTCTATTGTCTGCATCTTTGGGTTTTTACCTTCTTGCAGGTGTTTTGATTTAGATACGCAGAATACGTATCTTTTTGCTTGCACACATGTGTGTGCATTCTATTGTCTGCGTTGTTAGCGTTCTCCTTTCATGCAGGTGTTTTGATTTGGATATGCGAGATGCATATCTTGTTTGCACATAAGTGTGTGCATTCTATTGTCTGCATTGTTAGCGTTCTTCTTTCCTGCAGGTTATACGACTGTTTCGTGATACATGTGATATGTATCTTGCTTGCACACATGTGCGTGCATTCTATTGTTTGCATCGTTAGTGTTCTCCTTTCGTGCAGGTTATACGATTGATTTGTGATACGTGTGATACATATCTTGCTTGCACACATGTGTGTGCATTCTATTATCTGGATTGCAATTTTGTGCAGGTTTATTTGCCTCATATGTGTGGGATACACCTTTTGATATTGCTTAGATGCCTCCACGGATTACTCACCAGTTTCTTTTATTGCTTGTCAGCAGTACTTGAAGTTTTTTGGAGTATTTCTTTGCTTGCTATTGCTCACGGATTGTTATCCGTTCGGTATTTGCTATACCTTTTTGTCGCATTATTTTACCGTTTTTCTAGAGAGCATGAGAAGTAGGGTTTTACCGTTTTTTTTGCCATGAGAAGTAGGAATAGAGATGCATGATGGGGCTTACGCAGTTAGAGCATGTTCACGAACCCCTCGATTATTAACGACCAGTTTAGGGTAATTCTGTTTGCTACTTGTGTATGGTTTATTTAAAATCCTCTTTTGTGCATAGGGAGTTATTTTCGGTCGTATGTTTACTTTTGTGCTTGCATAGGTCAAGAGTGGTTAAGAAACCCGCTAAGCGGAACCACCAAGCAAAGTCCCACTTCTGATGATATCAACAGGTGTTGTATGTGATGATGATATGATGGGCACACAGAAAAGGTTTGCAATCAACCCCCGCATATTTCTAATTTGTGTCAGCTCAGCACACACGAATCGTGTTGCTTCCTTGTCGAGTCAATAATATAATTGGCAAGAGTCCCCTATTCTAACTCTCCACACCTTCTCTTGGGGTTCACATTTATTTCTTTGATACCCGTATTCATATGCTATTCACACTTAATAATTCATATCATGTTGTGATACTTTTCTCGGGAATTGAATAGTCGACTCCTGGTTGACTCCAGTATGCTCGTTACCATCGTAAGCTATGAGACTTCCTTCTTCTCCTGCGCATGTGTGAATCATTTATTTGTGCATTGCATTGTGTGTGTGCTTCTGCCAAATCACTTGTTTGCTTAATCCTTTTTCATCCTTTGGTCGTTCAACCAATGCGAATGTTAGGATAGTTTCCCCTTGGTTTTCTTAGTTAGGATACTCTCTGAGCTTAGACTTTTTATCCTTAACCATAGGGCCATCTTTGCATGATAGTTAGTTTCCCTTCTTTGTTTTCCAGTTTCTTTTGCATCCTTGCATGTAATAAAACTAAAACTTGTTTCTTTTCTTTTGAAAACCAAAACATTTAATAATGGTTCAGACTCCTTTTCAAAGGTAAAAGCAACCAACCTCACTTCAAACCTTTTTCGCCTCTTGGCTCTTTTTGTGTTTAAAACTTTTTCAAAAAGGGTGTTCCCTTTCAAGTCCAAACAAATTTCTAAGTGTGCGTGCGGCCGAGCATAAGACTTCTTATAGGCGCAAGCATGACGAGTTGCAATTGTGAGGATGCAGAATCGAAATTCCCATAAAAACAATTGCTACCCACCAAAAAATATGAGCCAAACTACGGTACTCTGACTTTCCCATTACACGAAGGAATACGCAGGCTTCTTATCACGGGGCTGTGATCGAGCAAAATTTTGTATATACTTCATTCTTTTCCCTGTGTTTTCTTTATTTTCTTTCTTTCACATGCATTGTAGCGATTAAGCGATAGATAGACATAACACACCCTTTAGATAGAAAGTATAAGTGGATACCATAGAGTACAACATGCGTGTGGGATGTTAATACCTTCCCCTCGCGTAACAGACTCCCTTACCTGATCTCTTGGTCATAATACCATGATTTATCCCTCTCAGGTTTACTCGATGTTTTCCTTTCCTCTCGCGGGATAAAAAACGTTTGATGTCGACTTCATTGATATTCTATCCGATGATGTTTAGCAAGGTAGTTTCAGGAAGGACCTAGGTAGAATGGGTCATTGGGTAGTTATTAAGTGAGGGGTTGTAAACGGGAAGTTTAGCTCTGAATTAATACTGGTGATAGTGGACTTCATTCCTAGCTCGGTATGCCCCCAGATGTATGAGAGTTGCTCTGAACTGGGTGAACAATTCTGTTGTGTTCTTTTTGTTTCCTGCACTTTACTCTACCTTGTCTGTGTTAGTTTTAATGTCAGATCAGATGTCTCGACATTCTTATAGGACATATGAGTCTCTTGCACCAGAATTTCATTTTTAACACCTTTTCTTTTCACATTTTTTCTATTTTCTTTTGATTTTTAACTTATCTTAATTTCTTTTTAAAAATTGTTTTAATTATTTTCTAAAACCCTAAAAAATATTTTGATTTTAGCTTTAGGTTTATAAAATCTTTATTTAATTTTTGACACAAAAATATTTCAATTTTCTCATCATTTGAATTATTTTTCTTAATTAATTTCTAATAAACTTAGAATTAGGTTTTTTTTAATTAAAATTGATTTCAAAAAACAACAAAAATATTTTCCTTTTAAATTAGGGTTTAGAACACTTATCTCTTCATTAAAATATTTTCCCCTTATTTATTTATTTATGCTTTATTCTCATTTAAATTCTAGAAATCGATGTATAGGTTGTAAGGTCGTTTCTGTAATCGCGTAGATTTAATTTCCTCACACTTTTTCACTCATTATTATGTAATTGCTCATGGGATGTAATAGCTTAGGTAATTTACTTTCCGCACCTCCTATTATGTATCTGCCCCAAAGCCATGTAATAACGTAGGACTGTTATCTTTCAACACTTTACTTTCCCGTAAATATTTAACTGCTTAGATGTATGCTAATTAGGGTTTGGATGGAAAGACTAAAATCAATCTTAGAATAACCCTAATCTCAAGATAAAATATATGGATTGAATCACTTTGCACACTTGCACCCCTAGGGTATCCTTTTTGGTTGCCTTCGGATAAAAATGGTCATGTCCCTCAAACGTATGGATACCATTAGCAAAAGTCCCTCGATTCAAAATCATCATAAATATCATAGTCCCTCGATGTCCCTCGATGTTTCCTATGAATATATGATCTCGTCCCTTGGTTGTTGCCTACGAATAAATGATGTTCGTCCCTTCGAAATGCTAAGGTATCCTTACAATGTTGCCTTCAATGACCATACGATGACCCTACGCTTGTCCCTTCACATCCAACGGATAGAGCTACCAACTAACTAATGGTATGGATAGCACTGTCCTAAAGGAGAAGGAAAAGAATAAAGAACTACCTTTCGAGTGGGTAGTTACTCTTAATTGCTTGCTCAATCAAAATACTTTCCACACCTCACATCTTCAAACAAATATTTTCAAACACTTCGTATACATTCCTAAGGACTGATACAAGAAACATTACGAAGTCAAAGTCAAAATATTTTCAAACAAATCACACAGACACAAAAGCAATTTTAAAAAGTGAGCCAAGAAATTAAAAGCTCGTAGATAACTACGGATGGAAAGGTTGTTAACACCTTCCCTTTTCATAATCACCACCCCAACTCAGAATCGATAAAAGGTCTTTTCTGTTCATTTCACCTTTTCTTTATTGGATAAAAAAGTCGGTGGTGACTCTTGCTAACTGCAACACTTGCGATAAAAAGCAAAACAACTAAGTCAGTTCTCCCACCATGTTACAGAACTGGCGACTTTAATGGGGATACACCTAAAGAGAGGTTACCTTAGGGCTTTAGATCACTTTTACTTGTTTGACTTGTCTATTTTACTTTTGGTGTGTTTCTTGGGTATTATTTCTTGTAAGGATCTTACACCCGGATCCAGGAACCTTAGGCAAGTAATAATAGATCATTGCGACTGTCTGGTGTAGACCGACACGATTAAAATGACGGCTACGGTTAGTGTGACACTTTGGATGTCCTGATGTTCCTCAAGTCCGGTTGAGGAAACATTAGGCGTCTGTGTGGTGTCATCATCACTAACTAAACTTCTAGAACCCTAATTGACCCATCTTGGGCATTATAAGGTAGTGAGATAGCCGACTTTGGTGCAGATTGAAGTTGGTTGATACTCGATACTACGCTCATTGAGATTCGATTTTTGGGATGTTTTGGTCGGCCATTTGGTTGTCGCACTGAAATAAAGCCTGCGAGAAAGATTTGTGATATGAGATTATTTGAACTTGATTACTATTATAGGACAGGTTTGAACCAACTTGAACTTTAGTTAAGGGTAGACACCTATATACCTCATGCAAGCCTTTGAACCTAGGGCTATTATGTGACTTGTTTGTGCTTGCTATTTAAACATGACATCATAACATCATAACATTTCTAACCATTTCAAGGTCCTAGGGATTTACTTTTGCTTTGTGTTGTAGGGTTATGGCTTCCAGAAAGACTATCTGAATCAACTTTGTGGGGATACCTTCTCAACTCAAAGAGTTAGTTTCAGAAGTTCCTAACCACTCTCAATTCATCAAGAGGCATGGTTATCTACTCGACTTGGTTACCTCCGATTTTGAAGAAGATATGATGAGCATCATATTCCAGTTCTTTGATTTGAAGCATCATTGCTTCGAGACTATTAGTTGGTACTTACCATGGAAGAATTCTCTAAGCTACTTGGATGCCCATTCTTAATCAGATACCTTTCACCGGTGTAGAAAAAGTTATGAGGTTTGAAGACATTGCAGCAGCTTTACACTTGAAGCGGTCAGACATTGAATCTAATTAGGAAACAAGAAGTGGAGTGAAGTGTTTGCTTGCTAAGTTTTTGATAAAGAAGGCTCGAGAGTTCTTAAAGGCTATGAGTTTCCATGCTTACGAAGATATTTTGTCTTTATTAATCTATGGTTTGGTGTTATTCCCTAATTCATACCAATTCATAGACGTGAACACTATTAAGATATTCCTCACTCATAATTTGGTGCCTACTTTTTTCGGAGATACTCTGCATTCTCTGCACACTCGTACTATGAATCAAGGACTCGTGTTGCATACTATTATTATGTAGGTGATTTATTTCTCACCTTCCCCGACCAGTAATGAAGAATGAACAAGGTCTGAGATGGTCTCAAAGGTTGATGTCACTTTCTCATTCAGATATTCGTTGGTGTCTCTATCATTAAGAAGGTCTCACTTTCATTGAACATTGTGGGGACTTACCTAATGCACCACTCCTTGGCATAAAGAGAGGTATCACTTACAACCCTTTTCTAGCACTACGTAAGTTTAATTATGCTCAAAGATATGCTCCTCATGATATGCTTGCCCAAGGCATTGTATTTGACAACGACAACGATCTCCAAGGTTACCGTCGAAGATTCATACACGCTTAGGGCATGGTAAAGAAGACTGATACCAAGACCTTGGGGCATAAAAAATCCATTCCATGGGAACCTTACCTCAAGTGGTCGAGCTCCTCAAATTCTTATGGTGTTGTATCCCGCTATTCTACTAGTAATTTTGGAACCGGTTTTGGAAGACGATGAGCCTTATACAATTCTCCATCCAGATATGCCCACTAATTTTGAAGAGTTGAAGAGGTCCTGGATTCAACTTAAAGAGGAAAGGGACACATTCGATGATTAGTGCTATACAAGTGAGGCAAGAGTATTGGAGCTGAAAAAGCTACTCAATGAGGAACAAAATAGTAATGCCTATGTCAACACAAAGTGGAAGCGTCCTTAGGAGACTTAAGCACTATGAGCTTTTACTTTATGTTGAACATTCCTCTGTATTCACTAATTGACTAATGAAATTTTTTTGTTCCTTTTGTTTATCAAAATTAAATTTCCTATGGTCCTTGAAAACATTGCATAACATTCCATATCATATCATTTCATAACAGATACTCCGAAGGCCGGTTTTCTTATTTTCTTGTTGTTTTTTCCGCAGAAATGGCTCTTGAACAGACTGTCAAAGATCTCCAGGCTCAGAATGCTCAGTTCCAAGAGATGTTCACCAACTTGGCTAAGGGGCAGGAAGATTTGAAAGAGCTCATCACCAAGAAAAAGAAGAAGAAGATCGTTAGTATTCTCAACATGGGCAAAAGGTTTGAGGTCCGGTCAAGGTAATCAGGCAGCTTGAATTCCATAATGATAGTGGTGAAACTGAAGGAAGTGTTAAGGCCAGTGAAGGAAGCAATCATGGGCCTGAAGAAGAGGAAGAAGAAGACTACATGAATGAATAATATCCTCCTAGTGAGGAAAGATACAAACAACTTTAAGACCGTCTGAATGCTGTGGAAAATCTGAAAATATCATAGTTGAACTTTGAGAATTTGAGTCTGGTTCCAGGAGTGGTGATTCCCCGCAAGTTCAAAGTTCCTGCCTTTGCAAAATATGATGGTATTTTTCCCCAAAGCTTCATCTGAAGTCCAATGTTCAGAGGATCCAACCCCACACCGAAGACAGGAAGTTGTGGATGATTTTCTTTCAAGAGAGTTTGTCTGGAGCACAGTCAGAATGGTATTATCAACTAAAAAATACCCATATTCATACATGGAATAATCTGGAAGACACTTTCTACAAGAAGTACAAGTACAATGTTGAATTGGCACCAACCCATATGCAGTTACAGAATGTGTCTATGGGTCGTGACGAGAAGTTCAAAGAGTACGCTCAGAAATAGAGAGATCTAACAAGAAGAGTTAAACCTCCCTTATCTAATAAGGAATTGGTTGACATGTTTATGGGCACGTTGATAGGTCCATTTTTCAATCATCTGATTGGAAACTCTTTAGTCGGATTCACAAAGCTGATATTGACAGGAGAATGTATCGAAGCTGGAATCAAGAGTGGGAAGATTCAAGTCGAAACATCTTTAAGTGCTGCGAAGAGATCTTTTGGTGGGAAGAAAGAAGCCAATGTTGTGTATAGCCAGAAGAGCCGTGATAAAGGTGATCGCCATTAATCTTTGGGGGAAGTTCTGATCTCCAATCATGCGCTAGTGCTACCTCAACAAGACAATCCGCACAGACAAAACATGTCGAGAAGACAGTTCACGAAGATCAATATGCCATTAGGTCAAGCATTGCAACATATGCTGAAAGCATAGCCGATTACTTTGAGAGATTTGCCTCAACATGTCAACACATCATCTCCTAAATAAAATCCCAATGCAAGGTACGCCTACCGTTCCAATAGTCATGGGCATGACACGGACAACTGTTGGGCCCTGAAGAACAAGATTCAGGATATGATTGAAGCTCAGGAAATTGAATTTGACCCTCTCGTTGAAACTCCAAATATGATCACTGCACCAATTCCCGATCATGGCAAGAGCACCAATGCCATTGATGATGACTCTTTTGTTTTTCCTGTGAGTGAGTTGACTACTCCCCTGATGACTGTTAAGACGAATCTTCTACAAGTCGGTCTATTTCGTGGATGTTTCAACAATTGCGACTACTATGCGTCTCAATCCAATGGTTGTGTATAGTTGAGGAGAGGTGTCCAACGCCTGATGGGAAATCGAGAAATGCTATTCATGAAAACTCCATCTATAGAAAGTTTACGCGAAGATGTCTCCAGAGGTTTGAAAATTGAAGGCGTAGAAGAACGAAGCATTGAACAAAAGATTCTACCAGAAACGTGGGATACCTTGGGGCAGCCGAGTGGGAAGTTTGATTTCATGGTGACATATACTGCCCCTGAAAGCTCCAAGATTGCAATTGAAGATATCCAAGCAATTGGATGAGGAGATGAAGACTATCCCAAAGAATATGCTAATGTGAAAGCGATAAGGATCACCTCTACATGTCCTGTAAAGATTGCTCTGACACCCAAAGTGGATCCTTTGATTATCACCTCGCCCGACAGTTCAGATTCCTTTACAAAGCCATACATTGGAATTATGGAGCCGAGGTTTACTACCATGGCGTCAAGAAGGAGCCATTGGCCATTGAAGACGGCAAATTCCCGATGTCGACAACATTACAGGATCAAGCAAAGTGACTAGAACCGGAAAAGTCTTATCCGCAGAAATCTCCTCACGAGCGACCTTTGTTGTGCCATCTCGTATCCTTGTTATTGATCCAACTATAGAGGCTCGGGGAAAAGAAAAAGTGACTCCACCTATCCAGACAGAAGTACTGAAAGAAGTTGTTGAAGACGCCTCCAAGCAAGAGATGGAGGAAATTCTAAGGATTATCAAGAAGAGTGATTATAATGTTGTTGAGCAGTTAGGGTCAACCCCGTCCAAGATATCTATGCTAGCTCTGCTATTATGCTCTGAGGCTCATGCTAAAGCCTTGGTGAAATTATTGAAGAATGATCACGTGCCACAAGAAACTTCTGCTGATCAATTCGAAAACTGTATTGATAGCCTAACCACAGACAACGGTTTGGGATTTTCTGATGCTGACTTGACTCCTGCCGGAAGGAAACATTACAAAGCCTTGCATGTCTCAATTGAGTGTAGGGGCACTACTGTGTATCATGTGTTGGTAGATACTGGCTCTGCTCCGAATGTCCTGCCAAATAGTGATCTAGACAGACTTGATGTTAAAGAGGTAGTGATGAAATCCAGTGAAATAATTGTGAGAGCTTTTGATGGCTCGAGAAGAACAATACTTGGAGAGCTCGACCTGCCAATCAAAGTGGGTTACCAGACTTTTGATTCTACTTTCTTTGTGATGGACATTCGTCCAGCTTATTGTTTCCTGCTTGGACGCCCCTGGATACATGGGGCAGGTGTTGTTACCTCAACTTTGCATCAGAAGCTGAAGTACCCGGTGAAAAGGAAGATAGTCACCGTCTGTGGGGAAGAGGAGTATATGGTGAGCCACCTGCAGTCCTTCCAGTATGTTGAAATGGAGGGTGAATTCATTGAAACTCCTTATCAAGCTTTCGAAGTAATTCCTCGAGTAATGCCTATCAATGCTCCGGTTACTCCCAAGGTTACTAGAGTTCCACCGAAGATGGCCTCTCTAAAGGATGCAAGAGCTTTGGTTGAAAAAGGGGCTATTTTGGGTCAATTGTCTGATTTCCCTTTTAAATCTGATAAGTTTGGTCTAGACTTCACTTCCAAGGGTCAAATGATGGTGCGTCACGAACGTGCCATTGAACCTCCCTCCCGCATCAAAAGAAATGGAGTTCATGCTATAGAAGACGATGGCGGTGATTTTGACATCAACAATTGGATCTTCCCTACTATCGGCGGCGGACTCAACAATTGGACGGCAAAGGATGTTATATCAATCTCCTTTATTCAAGAGTAATTGCTTTTTCTATTTACGTTTTTCTAAGTTTTATGTAATTCTGAACAATAAGACTTTAAGCCTAGTGCCTTACCCGGGGCACGATGGCTCGTTTGTGAGGGTTATTATTTTTCACTCGCATATTTTCATTCAATAAATCATTGGAATTTTGCATTCAAATTTTGCGCTCCCTATTCTTTCTTTTACTTTACATTTTTCGAAAAAAATTAGCTATGTGTTCTTACACACACCCATAATAAACTGTAGATCCATACCCACTCTCGATCCCATCAATAACAACTCTGTTATTGTCAAATATGACTTTGAAAATCTGATCTACCAAGTCGGGGACGAAGGTGAGGAAGATTGTGAAGTGCTAGGAGAACTTGCTAGATTATTATATCAAGAAGAAAGATCGATACAACCGCATGAAGAGCCAGTCGAAGTTGTGAATTTGGGTACCAAAGAGAACATAAAAGAAATCAAGATAAGAGCTGGTGTTGAGAGCAGTGTCAAAGAAAGGTTAATCCAAATGTTGCGAGATTACATTGAGATTTTTTCTTGGTCCTACGAAGACATGCCAGGGTTGGACATTGATATTCTGGTACACCTATTACCAACAAAAGAAAGGTGTCTTCCTGTAAAGAAAAAGTTTCGTTGAATGCATCCTGAGATGTTTGAGAAAATCAAAGCTGACGTCATGAAGCAGTTCAACGCAGGTTTCTTAGTTGTCACTTCTTATCCATAATGGGTTACAAACATGGTACCAGTACCTAAGAAGGATGGCAAAGTGTGTATGTGTATAAACTACTGAGATCTAAATAAGACAAGTCTGAAAGATGATTTCCCACTTCCACATATCGATGTTTTGGTCGACAATACTGCTCAACATAAAGTGTTTTCTTTCATGGATGGTTTTTTCGGTTATAATCAAATCAAAATGGCTCCCGAAGATATAGAGAAAACTACTTTCGTCACACAGTGGGGCGCTTTCTGTTACAAGGTTATTCCGTTCGGATTGAAGAATGCAGGTGCAAGGTATCAGCGCGCCATGTGACACCCCGATTTAATTCGAATATTAAATAAATGGAAATTTAATTATTTATTTAATTAAAGTCTTAAATATTTATATTTTTGGATTTAATTGGATTAATTGAAGAAAGAATGGTTGGAGGTGTGCAGAGTAAATAGTGGGTATGAGGAGTAAATCACTCTACTTTTTATTAATTATTAATTATGTATTTTATTTGGAATAATAAAGGAGTATTAAAAGGAATATAAAAAGGAAAAGAAGGAAAAAGGAGTCTTTTTGGGAAAAAGCTATTTCACGTAGAATTGGAGAAGAGAAGAGAAGAGGGGAAAAAGCCGACGCCGAGGAAATCGAAGATCATCGCGAGGTAAGGGGTGATTTCATTCGGTTTTAATGCCTTATGGGTTTTGGGAATTGATCCGCTGTCGCACGCGAATCAAAACGAGTAATTTTTAAAAACGTAGTATAGCGACAATGGCTCGAATCGTCTCACAAGGATTCTTGATTATTACTAATCAATGGTAAATTGAATTAGGGGGTTGGTTTGGTGATCGATTAAGAAAAAGCAGAAAATAAGCGCTTAAAATAAGTGATTATAAAATAAGTCAATCTACCGATTCAGTTCCTACTATCATCGATTATTATAATTTTAATACCCGAAGCGGATTGTCTATTCCTATTTGGATACAAACCCAGTGACAAGCGCGGTGAAGTTTGTGAGATGTACGATCCTATTGTCCGAATTAAGCAAACGGGATAAATTTTCATGGATTAAGCAAACATGATTGATCAGACACAACAACGAATTAAGCAAACACGATGAGTCTAAGTTAGGATCATACAATCAACCAAATTGAATCAATATATTTTATGCAATTGAATTAAGCATACAATAACACAAAATATTATTGAAAGAAATTAAACTGAAATTAACATTATAATAATCTCAAGTGTTGGGACCTGAATACACTAGATCGACTCTGGATGTTTAGTTCCTCATCATAATCGTCAAAAACAAAAAGTATTTTTTTCTGAATAATGAAAGGTCATCTCAAATTACTGTAGCGGCTGCTAGGTATAGCAAGGACAAGGATTCGGGTCATAACCCAACTGAGTCAAAAACACAACCCAGGCCCAAAACAAATGACCCAAACTTAAATATAAAAAATGCTGCAACTTCAACGACTTTTTCAACCTTGCTACAGTCCGAATCAGCTTCTGGCCACAACTAGAGAGTTGTAGATCTTTCTCTTAGCTTTCCAACGCATGGTCAAACGCCTCAATCCGATTCCTGTAGCTCAAGTTATAAATGTTTTTGCGAAAGCTGCAAATGCTTAAAATTAAATACGAAAATGAAATAAGTGCAAAAATAGAATAAAATAGAAAAACAATATAAAATATAAAAATAATCAAAGGAAAACAAGGAAATTCTTAGATACAAACATGGAAGAATGTGCATGAAAATGCATTGATCAGGAATCAACCGGGTAATTGGGTATGTTAGGAAATTGATTATAGGTTTGTAGAATGAAACCCTATTTTGTGTCGGTGTATGGAATTAGATCATTAGTGCGTCGAATAAATATTAAGGATGATGAAACTATGTTGTTTGATGTTATAATGGTGTAAAATGGTTTTAAATTGGTGTTCCTAATGTCACAATTCGTGTTAGAAAGTTTGGAAATGATAAGGAATGCATAGAGTTGTCAAAAGTAGCAGATTTTGCTGTTACAGGTCGTGGGAACCGGTTCCCTGTGGGGAGGAACCGAGTTCCCAGTGTTGAATTTCAAAAACTGGGCATTTTGCACGTGGGAACCGGTTCCCAGTGGGGAGGAACCGGGTTCCCCATACAAAATTCCATGGGGAGCTTATTTTCAAATTGTGGGAACCGGGTTCTCCCAGTGAGGAACCGGTTACCACTGTGTATTTTTCCAAAACTTCTAAAACTTCAAAAATTCATATTTTCCAAACCGTAACTCCGATTCGAGTGCCGTTTTCGGCGTTATTTCTTAAATCTAAAATACTATTTTTAGAAAGGAAAAATATTATTTTCTCCAAAATTATTTTTAAAAGAGTCGAGCTCCCAATTTTGAAAAGTATGGATAATTAAGGATAATGGGGAATTAATACAGATGGTCTGAGTTACCGGATGAGAACTAATGCGTACAATGTTGTATATTGATATTCATTATGATTGAATGTGATACATTGGTGAATTGGAATTATGTGGATTATTTTGATATTATGATCTGTGAAGTGATGTTGCATGCTTTTATGATGCATGCATGCGCATTTGTTTAATTGGTTCATTTCCATTGTGCGGAAGTGAACTGGCAGAGCCAATAGACTTACCCGGATGTAGAGGTAGTGAGGCTAGATTCTTGACCCAATGGTTGTGGGCGAATCATGGATTTACGCTGTCTTTCCACATGTAAATGGTGTAGTGGGTGAACTCGGTTCACGTTTTGGTACCACATGCATAGAGTCTGCATTGCATATGGGATTGTAACATGCTAGGATGGTTTCCAGTGTTGCAATTTCCATTGTTTGTTATATACATGATCATTGTGTGAGATGCCTTGTGAATTGACTATGATTATGTGTTTGATTAATGGATTAATGTATTCGATTATTCTGTTGTATTTAAAAACGTATAATACATTTTATATTGAATAGAAATCTCACCCTTACTTTAACGATTTCAGATCCGAAGTGATTAGCTGCTTGGAGTTGGTGAGGATAGCTCTAGAGTTGAGTCGATTAGTTAAACCAGCGTGTCGTTGTCGTGCTCTGGTAGATGTAACACTGGGGAAACGTTGTTTTTGAAATCCTTTATTGGATAGCCTTAATGATTTTGAATTACGTTTTGAGTTATTATCCTGGAATAACTATAAACGGTGTATTCGGAATTTGTTATGTTTCATTTCCGCTGTTAAACATAACTTAAGTCTGTTTTATTTAAAGATTTATTCCTCAGTGAAAGCATGACAACTGTGTTGATTGATTTGAATTATTTAAATTGTGACGCCTCTTGATTTGTGATTAAATACTCTGATTATTATTTATAAAAATGTGGGTAATTAGAAGGGGTGTTACAATAGTGGTATCAGAGCATAGTCGGTCTTGTCTTAGTGTCGTTATCCCTTTTAGTATGCGACTAGTGTAAGTAACACTGTCGATACTTGTGTGCTGATGTAGATTGTTTTGTAATGTTACGTAACAATGGCGGAAGAGGTAACGGAAGAAGCGATGCTATGCTTGAGGCTTTGGGATGTTGGGGGGTGCTCGGAAGGATTCAACGAGGGCGTGATTTGGCGAGACAATTGAGGAATTTTCGGAGAATAATCCTCCATTGTTCAAGGGTGCACATGATCCCGAGGGTGCTCAAGTGGTTGAAGGAGATCGAGAGGATCTTGAGTGAATGATTGTCTTGAGGGATGAAGGTGAGATATGGTACTCACATCTTGGCGAGGAAGTCGATGGTGGTGAGTTGCTACGAGACGAATTGGAAGACGGAATTGCATTGACTTGTTTGTGTTCAAGAGAGCTTTTCGAGGTACTTTCCAGAAGACATTCGGTAAGAAGAGATTGAGTTTCGGAGCTCAAGCAAGGCAACAAGTCTGTGAGTGGTATGCAACGAAGTTCTTGAATTAGCAAAGTATTATGCTAATTACCCTAACGATGCGATGGAGAATTTTCCAAATGTATCAAGTTTGAGAATGGTCTGTGATGAGATGCGGGGTATCGTATCGCCGTATTAGAAGGTTTCCTGAATTGGTTGACTGTAGTAGGATTCTGGAAGAAGATCTTACTAGCACTAAGTCGAATGCTCAGAGTTATGCTGATCGTAAGGGAAAGAGACAGATGGATCGTGGTAAGCCATATGACAGGAATAATCAGAAATCTGGAGGTTGGAAGAAGCCTAGTGGGGGAGACTCTGGTTCTTCTGGTTCTTTCGTAAGGTGCTACAGATGTGGTGAATTGGGTCACCGAGCTCCTGAATGCAAGAATGAAGCAAGGAAGTGCAACAACTGTGGAAGATTTGGTCATTTAGCTGTTGAGTGCAGATCCCGAAGGCTAACTTGTTACAACTGTGACGAAGAAGGACACACTCGTTCGCAGTGTACTAAGCCAAAGAAAGAGCAAGCTGGTGGGAAAGTGTTTGCTTTGTCAGGATCAGATGTTAAGCCAGATGATCGGTTGATTAAAGGTACATGTTTTATTAATGGCATACCTTTAATTGCAATTATTGATACTGGAGCGACGCATTCTTTTATTGGTTTGGATTGTGCTAAAAGATTGAACCTGAAAATTTCTAATTTGGATGGAAGTATGGTTATTGACACTCCTGCGTCGGGTTCAGTGACTACTTCGTATGTTTGTAGGAATTGTCCTATTGTTATTTTCGATAGAGGGTTCAGTATGGATTTAGTGTGCCTACCTTTAGAACAACTTGATATTATCCTTGGAATGAACTGGTTTGTCTTCAACCAGGTTCATATCAATTGTTTTGAGAAGACGGTCATATTTCCTGAGGTAGCTAAAGTTGAAGATGTGACTATGTCAGTTAAGCAGATGAATTCAGCTGTTAGAGATGGTGCCGTAGTGTTTATGTTATATTCTTCGACGGAAGTGAAAAGGAAGGCTAAGAGTGGTGAATTACCTGTTGTGAATGAATTTCCAGAAGTGTTTACGGAAGATGTTAGTGAGCTACCACCTGAGAGAGAAGTGGAGTTTGCTATAGATTTGATTCTGGAACTAGACCCGGATGGCGATTATTGCATGTCGGCATATAGTTATGCGAGTGAAGAAACAATTGGAAGAGTTATTGGAGAAGAAGTTTATTCGGCCTAGTGTTTGCTAGGGTGCTTGTTGTGTTGGTTAAGAAGAAGGAAAGATACGAGACTATGTGTTGACTATGGCAGTTGAATAAAGTGACAATCAAGAATCGGTATCCTTGCCGAGGATTGATGATTTGATGGATCGGTTGGTTGGAGCTTGTGTATTTAGTAAAATTGATCCGAGGTCCGGATATCATCGTTAGTGTTAAAGCGGAAGATATTCGGAAGACCGCGTTTAGAACGCGGTATGGGCATTATGAATATTCTATTATGCCATTTGGAGTTACTAATGCACTGGTGTGTTTATGGAGTATATGAACGGATATTTCATCCGTATCTTGACAAGTTTGTGGTGGTGTTTATTGACGACATTTTGATCTACTCAAAGAATGATGAAGAGGCATGCAAAGCATCTTAGGATTGTATTGGAATTGTTGAAGGAGAAGAGGCTTTATCGAGTTGTCAAAATCGAGTTTGGTTTTGAAGTGAGTTTCCTTGGTCACGTGATTTCTAAGAATGGTATTCTTTTGATCCTACAAAAGTAGAAGCGGTATCTCAGGGGGAAGCGCTGAAGAATGCTTCAGAGATTCGTAGTTTTCTTGGTCTTGCAGGTTACTACCGGAAATTCATTGAGGGATTTTCGAAGTTAGCCTTACCGTTGACTAAGTTGACGAGAAAGGATCAAGCGTTTGTTTGGGATGCAGATTGTGAGGAAGGATTCCAAGAATTGAAGCGGAGGTTGACTAGTGCTCCGATTCTGATTTTGTCGAATCCGACAGAATCTTTTGTGGTGTATTGTGATACGTCTTTGATGGGTTTAGGAGGTGTTTTGATGCAAGATAGGCAGGTTGTGGCTTATGCTTCAAGACAATTGAAGATTCATGAAAGGAATTATCCGACTCATGATTTAGAGTTGGCAGCTGTTGTATTTGTTTTGAAATTATGGAGGCATTATCTGTATGGTTCACGGTTTGAAGTGTTCGATCACAAGAGCACCAAGTATCTCTTTGATCAGAAAGAGTTGAATATGAGGCAGAGAAGATGGTTAGAATTTCTCAAGGATTATTATTTCGGTTTGAATTACCATCCGGGTAAGGCAAACGTTGTGGCAGATGCGTTGAGCAGGAAGTCCTTGCATATGTCGATGTTAATGGTTCGTGAATTGGATTTAGTGGAGCAATTCAGAGACTTAAGTTTGGTATGTGAAACTACTCCGGATAGTGTGAAATTGGGCATGTTGAAGCTGACTAGTGGTATTTTGGAAGAGATTCGGAACGGGCAGAAATCTGACGTTGGTTTGGTGGACAAGCTGACATTGATTAACCAAGGTCAAGGAGGTGAGTTCCGAATCGATGAAAATGGCGTTATGAGATTTGGTGATAGTGTGTGTTCCGGATGTCGCTGAAATTAGGAAAAGTATTTTGGAAGAAGGACACCGTAGTGGATTGAGTATTCATCCTGGTGCTACTAAGATGTACCATGATTTGAAGAAGTTATTTTGGTGGCCTGGAATGAAAAAGGAAATTGCCGAGTTTGTGTATGCGTGTTTGGTTTGTCAGAAATCAAAGATTGAACATCAGAAGCCGTCAGAACTGATGGAACCGTTGTTTGTTCCAGAATGGAAATGGGATGGCATTTCTATGGACTTTGTATCTGGGTTGCCGAGGACAACGAAGAGCTGTGATTCTATTTGGGTTGTTGTCGACCAATTGACAAAGTCTGCTCACTTTATTCCGATAAGAATGGATTATCCGATGGAGAGGTTGGCAGAATTGTGTGTTGAGAGGATTGTAAGTTTGCATGGTATTCCGTCTAGCATTGTGTCGGATAGAGATCCGAGGTTCACTTCTAAGTTCTAGACAGGATTGCAAGAAGCTATGGGTACTAAGTTACGATTGAGTTCCGCATATCATCCGCAAACAGATGGTCAGACGGAGAGGAAGATTCAGTCGTTAGAAGATTTGTTGAGGGCTTGTGTGTTAGAGAAAGGTGGAGCTTTGGATAGATACTTGTCGTTGATAGAGTTTACCTACAAAAATAGTTTTCATTCGAGCATTGGTATGGCTCCGTTTGAGGCATTGTACGGTAGGAGGTGTCGGACACCGTTGTGTTGGTACGAATCTGGAGAAAGTGTTGTGATTGGACCAGAGATCATTCAACAAACTTCAGAAAAGATTAAGATGATTCAGGAGAAGATGAGAACTTCTCAGAGTCATCAGAAAAGTTATCATGATAAGAGGAGGAAAGATCTTGAGTTTGATGAAGGAGACCACATGTTCATGCGGGTTACTCTAATGACTGGTATTGGTCGAGCTTTGAAGTCAAAGAAGTTGACTCCGCGCTTTATTGGTCCGTTTCAGATTACCAAGAGAGTTGGGAAGGTTGCTTATCAGATTGCTTTACCGCCGTCACTTGCGAATTTGCATGATGTTTTCCATGTGTCTCAGTTGAGGAGGTACATTGTGGATCCGTCTCATGAGATTCAAGTAGATGATGTACAGGTGCGGGATAATTTGACTGTTGAAGCAGTGCCTGCGAGAATTGAGGATCGGAAAGTGAAGCAATTGTGTGGTAAAGATATAGCACTGGTACGAGTAGCTTAGGGAGGACTAGCTGAAGGGAATGTCACTTGGGAACTGGAGAGTCAGATGAAGGACTCGTATCCCGAACTTTTCGTCTAAGGTATGTTTTCGAGGACGAAAACTCTTTTAGTGGGGGAGAGTTGTGACACCCCGATTTAATTCGAATATTAAAGTCATGGGAATTTAATTATTTATTTAATTAAAGTCTTAAGTATTTATATTTTTGGATTTAATTGGATTAATTGAAGAAAGAATGGTTGGAGGTGTGCAGAGTAAATAGTGGGTATGAGGAGTAAATCACTCTACTTTTTATTAATTATTAATTATGTATTTTATTTGGAATAATAAAGGAGTATTAAAAGGAATATAAAAAGGAAAAGAAGGAAAAAGGAGTCTTTTTGGGAAAAAGCTATTTCACGTAGAATTGGAGAAGAGAAGAGAAGAGGGGAAAAAGCCGACGCCGAGGAAATCGAAGATCATCGCGAGGTAAGGGGTGATTTCATTCGGTTTTAATGCCTTATGGGTTTTGGGAATTGATCCGCTGTCGCACGCGAATCAAAACGAGTAATTTTTAAAAACGTAGTATAGCGACAATGGCTCGAATCGTCTCACAAGGATTCTTGATTATTACTAATCAATGGTAAATTGAATTAGGGGGTTGGTTTGGTGATCGATTAAGAAAAAGCAGAAAATAAGCGCTTAAAATAAGTGATTATAAAATAAGTCAATCTACCGATTCAGTTCCTACTATCATCGATTATTATAATTTTAATACCCGAAGCGGATTGTCTATTCCTATTTGGATACAAACCCAGTGACAAGCACGGTGAAGTTTGTGAGATGTACGATCCTATTGTCCGAATTAAGCAAACGGGATAAATTTTCATGGATTAAGCAAACATGATTGATCGAGACACAACAACGAATTAAGCAAACGCGATGAGTCTAAGTTAGGATCATACAATCAACAAATTGAATCAATATATTTTATGCAATTGAATTAAGCATACAATAACACAAAATATTATTGAAAGAAATTAAACTGAAATTAACATTATAATAATCTCAAGTGTTGGGACCTGAATACACTAGATCGACTCTGGATGTTTAGTTCCTCATCATAATCGTCAAAAACAAAAAGTATTTTTTTCTGAATAATGAAAGGTCATCTCAAATTCTGTAGCTGCTAGGTATAGCAAGGACAAGGATTCGGGTCATAACCCAACTGAGTCAAAAACACAACCCAGGCCCAAAACAAATGACCCAAACTTAAATATAAAAAATGCTGCAACTTCAACGACTTTTTCAACCTTGCTACAGTCCGAATCAGCTTCTGGCCACAACTAGAGAGTTGTAGCTCTTTCTCTTAGCTTTCCAACGCATGGTCAAACGCCTTAATCCGATTCCTGTAGCTCAAGTTATAAATGAGCTGCAAATGCTGAAAATTAAATACGAAAATGAAATAAGTGCAAAAATAGAATAAAATAGAAAAACAATATAAAATATAAAAATTATCAAAGGAAAACAAGACAATTCTTAGATACAAACATGGAAGAATGTGCATGAAAATGCACTGATCAAATTCCCCCACACTTGAACTTTTGCACTCCGAGCAAAATAAAGTAAAAAGAAACACAAAAGCATCATCAGTTACTCGTTCTAGGCTACAAACTCCTCTTCAGTTAAGATTGCATCAATAGGTACTAATCTTACACACTAAGGATATCATAGAAACACTAATATTATCTCCTGAATATAGAACCCAATTCAAATCAAATTATTATGCTAAAGTCTAACTTACTCATCCTCCTTTTTGCTCTATTTTCATTCAGGCGCAATCACATTAAGCCCGTTATCTCCACACACTCATAGCAAAGCGACCGGTTAGTGACTCTGATCCTTTTTGCATGGGGTTCTGGTACTTACGTGGCATAACCCTTTGCTTACTCAGTTGTAGTTGCGGGGGATCAGACCGTAATCCTCCCTACCAAGTTCAGCACCAGAAACCGTTGAACCAACTAACAACGAGTCTTATTATCAACTCTCTTTTTTGTAGGCTCTACGACCGTTGGGTTAAGTGACCGGGTGAGGGTCACCAAACTTAGAAGGCGCATTCCTTTTTCTTCCTCTTTTAAATTTTTTTCTCCGGAACACTCACTTATATTCATCAGCTTCCTTGCGTAGAGTGTGTGTGAGATGGTCTGCTGAAATAAACTACTCAAGAGCTGTCAGAGAATGAGAATTCAAGGCTAAAACATAATAAGAATTCAAATCAATTTCCATATGCGGAGACTTACGTGTTAAGATGATACCGATCTTATGAACTTTTCCCAAGTCTCTACAACTAACCTCGATTAATCTCTAACCCGAACTTTCAAACCGGATGCAATTTATTTTATAACTAAAACAAAACAAAACAAGAAAACAGGAACAAAAGCACATAAAACAAAAGATTCTCTCCCACACTTAAAACAAGCATTGTCCTCAATGAAAAGACATAACTACTAAATAGGGTGAGAGAGAGAAAGGAAAGAACACACCCGAGTAGTCAAGGAGGATAAGTAATCACATAAGCATCCTTTCTCAAAGAGATCTTCTACATTCTCTTCTTCCAAAGTGGGGCTCTCATGGAGTAGTTTTGGGTAATGTCCATTGAACTTGAGAATTTTATCAACGCCGCCTTTTATTCCGGATCAAAGAAGAATCTTGATAAGTAAAAGTGTCGAATGGGCACGTGATCTTCTTCTCAACAACATCGGAGATCAAAAGATTGAAGGGCTTCCTCACTACTTTTGTTTCATCTTCCCCTTCAATTGAGAACATGTGCAAAATCATGGATGGGCTAATATTGGGAATTCCGGCTAAAGTCCACCCAATCTCCTTCTTATGCTTCTTCAAAATCTGCAAAAGCTTATTTTCTTGATAAAATTAAGGTTAGAAGAAATTATAACCGTAGCTTTTCATTCATCTCTAAATAAGCATATTTAAGATTTTCAGGAATTTGTTTCAGCTCTTGGGAAGGTGGTTGTTCGATGGATGGTTTGTTCTGGGCAACCGGGGTGTCGAGAGTTTCATCTACATGAAAAACTTCATTTGCAACCTCATCTGCAGTAAGAATATCAACTTGCAAGGCCTCAATTTCAAAGACAAACAGAGCAAATTTTAGTGTCAAGACAAACATCACAAGAATAAACATCGTCAAAACCGGACAATGATGGAAAATCAGCAAATAAATCACTACAAGTATCATCAACAATTTCGGGAATAAACTCTATTTGAAAAAGAACTCTTCCAAGGGTTGTTGGTTTGATCCTTGAGCTTGTTGCATGACATTCACCAAAGTGGCAAGTTGTCCAATCTGTGTTTGCAGAGTCTGTAAAGTATAATCTATTTGTTGTTGATATTGGAGATTATTTGCAGCCATTTGTTTAACAATATCCTCTAGTGAAGGCTTGGGAGGTGCATAGCTCACAACCTGGAATTCTTTTAGATGCGTATGTGCATCTTCACCTGCAAAACCATTAAATCTAGGCAGCAAATGTATTAAACAAGATTTCAATTCAAAAGGTGCATCACCTGTAGGATAGTCAATACATAAACCATTATAGTTCATATAAGGGGAAACCAATTGCCTCAAAGTTCTTTGTTCAGTCATCTTATCAACAAACACATAAATACAAACTATGTCCCAAACATGCAGAATCAAATAGAAAGATGAAAAACGATTAAAATAAATTCATAAAAATATAAAAACACCAAATTTAATCTAATGACGTAAAATAATAATTTTGAGATTTTTTTTGATTTTTTTCGACTCTATGAAAACAGTAATAAATTAATTAAAAATAGAAAAAAGATGAATTTGACGATTTGACATCGGATTCCCTTACTTAAGAGTAAGGGAGAATTGATCGCACGATTATTTTGCTTCCAGTAGGCAAAAATATTATACAATCGGACACAAATTTTCTAAAAACCTGTTTTTTTCTGACTCTAAACGCGAATTGGCCAAAACCGTGAGGAAAATAGGGCCTAAATGCGGAGAACACTAATCCTAAGACTCTAAAATTAGTTAATAACAACAAGAATCCCCGGCAACGGCGCCAATTTGATCCGCTGTCGCACGCGAATCAAAACGAGTAATTTTTAAAAACGTAGTATAGCGACAATGGCTCGAATCGTCTCACAAGGATTCTTGATTATTACTAATCAATGGTAAATTGAATTAGGGGGTTGGTTTGGTGATCGATTAAGAAAAAGCAGAAAATAAGCGCTTAAAATAAGTGATTATAAAATAAGTCAATCTACCGATTCAGTTCCTACTATCATCGATTATTATAATTTTAATACCCGAAGCGGATTGTCTATTCCTATTTGGATACAAACCCAGTGACAAGCGCGGTGAAGTTTGTGAGATGTACGATCCTATTGTCCGAATTAAGCAAACGGGATAAATTTTCATGGATTAAGCAAACATGATTGATCAGACACAACAACGAATTAAGCAAACACGATGAGTCTAAGTTAGGATCATACAATCAACCAAATTGAATCAATATATTTTATGCAATTGAATTAAGCATACAATAACACAAAATATTATTGAAAGAAATTAAACTGAAATTAACATTATAATAATCTCAAGTGTTGGGACCTGAATACACTAGATCGACTCTGGATGTTTAGTTCCTCATCATAATCGTCAAAAACCAAAAAAGTATTTTTTTCTGAATAATGAAAGGTCATCTCAAATTACTGTAGCGGCTGCTAGGTATAGCAAGGACAAGGATTCGGGTCATAACCCAACTGAGTCAAAAACACAACCCAGGCCCAAAACAAATGACCCAAACTTAAATATAAAAAATGCTGCAACTTCAACGACTTTTTCAACCTTGCTACAGTCCGAATCAGCTTCTGGCCACAACTAGAGAGTTGTAGATCTTTCTCTTAGCTTTCCAACGCATGGTCAAACGCCTCAATCCGATTCCTGTAGCTCAAGTTATAAATGTTTTTGCGAAAGCTGCAAATGCTTAAAATTAAATACGAAAATGAAATAAGTGCAAAAATAGAATAAAATAGAAAAACAATATAAAATATAAAAATAATCAAAGGAAAACAAGGAAATTCTTAGATACAAACATGGAAGAATGTGCATGAAAATGCATTGATCAGGAATCAACCGGGTAATTGGGTATGTTAGGAAATTGATTATAGGTTTGTAGAATGAAACCCTATTTTGTGTCGGTGTATGGAATTAGATCATTAGTGCGTCGAATAAATAATAAGGATGATGAAACTATGTTGTTTGATGTTATAATGGTGTAAAATGGTTTTAAATTGGTGTTCCTAATGTCACAATTCGTGTTAGAAAGTTTGGAAATGATAAGGAATGCATAGAGTTGTCAAAAGTAGCAGATTTTGCTGTTACAGATCGTGGGAACCGGTTCCCTGTGGGGAGGAACCGAGTTCCCAGTGTTGAATTTCAAAAACTGGGCATTTTGCACGTGGGAACCGGTTCCCAGTGGGGAGGAACCGGGTTCCCCATACAAAATTCCATGGGGAGCTTATTTTCAAATTGTGGGAACCGGGTTCTCCCAGTGAGGAACCGGTTACCACTGTGTATTTTTCCAAAACTTCTAAAACTTCAAAAATTCATATTTTCCAAACCGTAACTCCGATTCGAGTGCCGTTTTCGGCGTTATTTCTTAAATCTAAAATACTATCTTTTAGAAAGGAAAAATATTATTTTCTCCAAAATTATTTTTAAAAGAGTCGAGCTCCCGATTTTGAAAAGTATGGATAATTAAGGATAATGGGAATTAATAGATGGTCTGAGTTACCGGATGAGAACTAATGCGTACAATGTTGTATTTTGATATTCATTATGATTGAATGTGATACATTGGTGAATTGGCATTATGTGGATTATATTGATATTATGATCTGTGAAGTGATGTTGCATGCTTTTATGATGCATGCATGCGGATTTGTTTAATTGGTTCATTTCCAATAGACTTATAGACTTACCCGGATGTAGAGGTAGTGAGGCTAGATTCTTGACCCAATGGTTGTGGGCGAATCATGGATTTACGCTGTCTTTCCACATGTAAATGGTGCAGTGGGTGAACTCGGTTCACGTTTTGGTACCACATGCATAGAGTCTGCATTGCATATGGGATTGTAACATGCTAGGATGGTTTCCAGTGTTGCAATTTCCATTGTTTGTTATATACATGATCATTGTGTGAGATGCCTTGTGAATTGACTATGATTATGTGTTTGATTAATGGATTAATGTATTCGATTATTCTGTTGTATTTAAAAACGTATAATGCATTTTATATTGAATAGAAATCTCACCCTTACTTTAACAATTTCAGATCCGAAGTGATTAGCTGCTTGGAGTTGGTGAGGATAGCTCTAGAGTTGAGTCAGTTAGTTAAACCGCGTGTCAGTGTCGTGCTCTGGTAGATGTAACACTGGGGAAACGTTATTTTTGAAATCCTTTATTGGATAGCCTTAATGATTTTGAATTACGTTTTGAGTTATTATCCTGGAATAAATATAAATGGAGTATTCGGAATTTGTTATGTTTCATTTCCGCTGTTAAACATAACTTAAGTCTGTTTTATTTAAAGATTTATTCCTCAGTGAAAGCATGACAACTGTGTTGATTGATTTGAATTATTTAAATTGTGACGCCTCTTGATTTGTGATTAAATACTCTGATTATTATTTATAAAAACGCGGGTAATTAGAAGGGGTGTTACACGCCATGGTAGCTTTATTACATAATATGATCCATCATGAGATAGAAATCTATGTCGATGACATGATAACTCGATCCCCGACTGAAGAAGAACATCTTGATCATCTGTGTAAGTTGTTTGATAGGTTGAAGAAATACAGATTGAGATTGAATCCAAGCAAGTGTAACTTTGGAGTAAGATCCGGTAAAATCCTAGGTTTTACTGTCAGTGGTAAAGGTATTGAAGTTGACCCCGCCAAGGTTAAAGCCTTTCAAGAAATGCTGCCTGCTCGCAGCGAGAAAGAAGTCAGAGGTTTCCTAGGATGTTTGAATTACATTGCTAGATTTATTGCGCATCTGATAGCTACCTGTGAGCCAATTTTCAAATTATTGAAGAAATATCAAGTAGTGGAGTGGAACGATGATTGTCAAGCAGCTATTGACAAAATCAAGGAATACCTCCAAGAACCTCTTATTCTGATGTCGCCAGTTGAATGAAGACCTCTGATCATGTACCTAACAGTATTAGAGAATTCAATGGGGTGTGTATTGGGGCAACATGACGAGTCTGGTCGAAAAGAGTATGCAAAATACTACCTTAGCAAAAAGTTTACCAACTATGAAACAAGAAACTCACTGCTCGAGAAAACTTATTGATCTTTGGATTGGGCTACTCGCCGACTAAGACAGTGTATGTTGACTCATGCTACTCTATTGATATCTAAGATGGATCCGATAAAATATATATTTGAGAAGCCTACTCTTTCCAGAAGAATATCAATATGGCAAATGATCTTGACCGAGTACGACATTCAATACACTACCCAGAAGGCAGTCAAAGGAAGTGTGGTAGCAGATCATTTAGCACATCAATCCGTAGATGACTACCAGTCTATGCATTTTGAGTTCTGCGACGAGAATATCATGTTAGTTACCGACTACGAAGAACCTTGACCAGACGAAGGACCTGAGCCAGGATCCTGATGGACCATATTTTTGATGGAGCTTCTAACGCACTTGGCAACGGTATTGACACTATGATTATCTCTCCCAAGGGTGGCCATACACCTTTCACCGCCAGACTATGTTTCGACTGCACCAACAATATGGTCGGGTATGAAGCATGAATCATGGGAATCAAAGCTGCTATTGATTTGAGGATTAAGTTTTTGCAAGTGTATGGAGACTCAGCCTTGGTGATTAGTCAGATTAAGGGCAAATGGGACACGAAGCATCCAAATCTCATTCTGTATCTAGAACATGTGTTCAGTCTAATCCCCTACTTCGAAGAAATTACTTTTAAGCATATTTCACGAGAAGAGAATCAGTTGGAAGACACATTAACTACCATGTCATCTATGTTCAAAATAAGATGGGACAATGAAGCTCCTCAGATTACAATTGAAAGGCTAGAAAAATCGGCATAATGTTATGAGCTTGATACTGAAGAAGTAGAAGAAAAGCCTTGGTTTTACGAAGTGAAGAGATACCTCGAGGCTCAAGAGTACCCTGAGGGGACATCTGTCAACGACAAGAAATTTCTGAGGAGGTTCTCCACCAAGTACTTTCTAAGTAACAATATTCTATACAAGCGCAACCACGATTTTGCTCTACTTCAATGTGTAGATAAGGGGGCAGTTGAAATAATTATGGAAGAAATGCACGAAGGAACTATTGGTACCCACTCCAGTGGACATACAATGGCTAAAAAGATTCTGAGAGAAGGTTACTATTAGTCCAGTATGGAAGCTGAATTCTATTGTTATTCCCGAACTTGTCACAAGTGCCAGATCTATGCTGAAAAAGTACATGTGCCTCCGGTACCGTTGAATGTTCTGACTGCTCCTAGGCCTTTCGCAATGTGGGGCATTGATATGATTATAGAAATCAAACCTACCGCTTCCAATGGACATCACTTCATCCTCGTCACCATTGATTATTTTACCAAGTGGGTAGAGGCAGCCTCGTTTGCATATGTTATTATGTATGTTGTAGCATGATTCATCAAGCATAATCTTATCTATCGGTATGGCATCCCCGAAAAGATCATCACAAACAATGGTACCAATCTTAACAATAAGATGATCATCGAACTCTACACGCAGTTCACGATTAAACATCACAATTCTTCTCCATATCGACTAAAGATGAATGGCATGGTGGAAGCCGCCAATAAAAATATTAAGAAGATTATACATAAGATGACAGTAACATATAAGGATTGGCACGAGATGTTACCATTTTCTCTTCATGGTTATCGCACTTCAGTACAAACGTCAATCGGGGAAACCCCGTTCTCTCTCGTATATGGTATGGAAGTTGTCTTACCTATCAAGTTTCAGATACCTTCACTTAGATTTATGAAGTATGCAGAGCTAAACGAAGATGAATGGATCCAAACTCGGCTTGACCAGATAAACTTGATCGATGAGAAGAGACTCGCAGCCATCTGCCATGGATAGATACATGATAAATGCATGATCACAGCCTTTAACAAGAAAGGAAAGCACCGAATATACCAAGTTGGTGATTTAGTAGTCAAACGCATCATCCTACCGCAAGGTGATCCTAGGGGCAAATGAACTTCCATAAATGAGGGACCATTTGTAGTCAAAATAGTATTTTCTGGTGGAGCCATGATATTGACCACTATGGATGGAGAAGATCTTCCACACCATGTGAACACGGACATAGTCAAAAAATACTACGCATAAAAGAGACCTGCTAGGTTGACTGGCCTAAGCAAAAGTAAGGGCATCCCGGCAAACCAAAAGGGTTCGGGAAAAATTTAGGGATATATATGAAAAACTGTACACTCGACAAGTCGAAAACCTTCAAAGGCGACTTGGGCAAAAAAGGGTATCCCGGTGGATTAAAAACTGAAAGGGTAGTCTAGGAAAAAATTAGGGATTTAAGCATATAACTATGTCCCGTCACGACATCTACTTAAGGACTACATTGTTATCAACTTCATGATCGAATGGAGTAGATTAATCCTGTAACCTTCTTCTGACAGCAAGGAGATGAGATACTCGAAAATATATGAGCAATAGCAGAGTTGAAACTCGATGGGGTCGTTTCCACATAGCTTTTTATCAATTTATAAGTTTTTCAATATTTTGACGATTTCCTCTTACTAGGATATCTGTCTCTTTGTACACAACTGCCAATTCACAACCCATTTTCTTGCAATCGATATAACTTCCCTTTCAATTTCAAAACTTTATTTTCTCAGTTTTGTTTGCACAAGTCCAATGATTGCTTTGAATGATCATATGCATTTGACAAAAATTACTACTCATCAATATATGCGAAATAAATTGAAACATCAATTACTACAGGATCCAAGAATTGGAATAACGACTCAAGTCACCAACATATCCCCACAGAGCTAGTGTCACAAAAAATACTCCCACATAAGGACTCTTACAATTCCCTCAGGGTTATCACACCCTCGACAAAGACGAATCTCTTTAACAAACTCACTACACTATCATATCCTCAGAAAGGTCTTCCTCTCACAACAGTGATTAATCAATTATCTACATTCCTACTTGTTACATTAGTCTCTGAGCAGTAACATATCAACTTTCAACTTATCACATTAGTCCCCGAGTAGTGATTGTTTACATTTTCTTACTGTTACATTAGTCATCGGGCGGTAGCAGATCAACTTTCAAATTATCACGTCAGTCCCAACGCAGTAATCATCTACATTTCCTCTAGACTCATCACATTAGTCCTCGTGCAGTGATCATCTACATTCGTTCTTGTTACATTGGTCCGCGAGCATTAACAAATCAACTTTCAACATTATCACGTCAGTCCCTGCACAGTGATCATCTACATTTCGTCTCAACTTATCACGTCAGTCCCCGAGTAGTGATCATCTACTTTAGTCCTCGAGCAGTAGCAAGACAACTACCAACTTATTATGTCATTCTCCGACAAAGATTTACTTCCTCAACACTACTCGCAGGATTTAAATCCCCTGGCCAAATTTCATCCTTAACTGAGTGCTACCCAAGGCTTTTTATTCCCCAGTAAAGTCGGTATCCATACCCAAAACTTGGTCAGATAAAGCATCAGAGGAACCTACATCTTTTTTATCCCCATTCAGGGTTTCCAACGGTCATACTTCTATTCCCCAAGTAGAAGTCGAGGATCCTCAACGGAACATCCTCAGGCTAAAACAGGGAATCTCCAATAGAGAACGACAAATCATCTTCATAAAGATCGATATGTTTTGAAATACAGCAGCATATGCATTCATACATCATTTATAAAAAAGTCAAAACATATGCATACAAGATGCATATATCTTTCTTGTTATTTCAAGAGCATCATCATACATTGCATACATCATAATATGCATAAAACAAACCATGCCTTTTCAGGTCATAATTCTCCACCTGCAGATCGCTGTATATCTGGTTAAAAATCAATGCATACAAATACTTCCCTTCAAAGATGACCTTGCGACGCATTCCTCTTCCAACAGAGCTATCATAAAGAATACCATTCCGAATGAAGTATAGCGTACGACTTACTTCGATACAAATTGCGTCATCGGTTTCTCCGGATGGCATCTTTAAGCCCATCTCCACCTACACACCAAGATGGCATCCTTTAGCCCATCCAAGTATATCGTTAGCCGGCGGTTTCACTCCACGCACCAACAAGTGCAAATTTCAGGGTATTCGAGTGTTCAATCATCTTCTACCTTCAGGTCACGAAAGGCATGCACACCAATCTAACCCCTCAGGTACAAGAAGATTTAATAGGGAAACTATTATATCGCAAGATTTTCCCTACCATTTTTGGAAACAAGATACATCTCCATGCTTCAGAATTACTCAAGAGTTGATCACACAAACCCTATCCTAAGCAATCAACTCACAACTAGGGTTTTTGTTCTCTCAAGACAAAGATGGTTTCTAATGGCTCAAGTGAATACCATGTCTCCTCATATGCTTCAAAGTATCACCATGTCAAGTTTCAAGCCTCATAGCCCAAGTTTGCTCAATCAATTGCTCAGATGAATGAAAATTAGTTGTATTAGACAAAAAGTCATATGTGGTCAATATATACTCAAACTTCATCATTCTGGGTCAACATCAAGATTTTGAGGTCACATTCATCATTTGATCAAGGTTTGATCATGATTCATCAAGAAAATTCAAGAATTGATCAAAAGTCAAAATTTTCTAAGTTAGGGTTTCTTAAGGAAAAGTCAACAGAACTTTGACCAAGTATAAATTTCACATACTTCATCAGAAATTTTTCCACCAAATCTCATTTTAAAGGGAATTAAATTCTCTACAACTTTGTCTCTCACAAGGTTTGCCCAAAAATGCTTCATTTGAGATATATGGGTCAAAACATTATAGGTCCTTTCGAAAGTCAACAAAAAAGTCATCTTTTTCCAAAGAGGTGTACATTAACATGGAAGCTTCAATGAACATGAAACCAAAGGGATCTCTTAAATGACATCTTAAGCTTTCTTAAAAGTCCAAGATCACTCTCGAATGATAAAAATTGTGTAATATATGGTTTGTGTATGTTTGGAAATTTTGAAGAAATGCATGAAAGAAATATTGATCAATCTTGAAAATTTTCCAAATGGGTCTATGTTTTCATGATCTAAACTTATTTATAACATTTTCCATGACCTCTTAGCCCAGAAACACACCCTCTTACTATTTATTTTTGAATTAGTTCATTAAAATAAAATACAAAAACAAAGAACATCCGTGCAAGGCCTTGGACTTAAGTGTCTTAAGGACCAAGGAAACCCATGAAAGCTGGAAAAATCGTGCAAGAAGAGATTGGCATGAGATTGACCAAATTTGGAAGTTTTAGATTTGATTTTTCAATCAAATACTTTCCGATGAATGCAATATATTTTCTCTCAAATTTCTGACCTAACTCTTCACTTCTATATATACTACAAGACACAAACAAAGAAAAGATGGATTGTTGATCTCTTACACAAACCCTAAGCTTTCAAAATTTCAAAGATTTAGAGAAAGATCAAAAGCAATTCTTCAGCCTATTTCAATCGAAACCAATCATTCATTCATACTCCTGAGCCTTCCAACAATTGATCCAAGTCCTTAAGCAAGCAAAATCGTGCCCAGAACCGTCCCTACAAAGTTGCACCAGTTGGTAAGGTTTCTTGAATCTCAAACCTTTGTTTTATGCAATATAAATGATTTCGATGCATGTATCCATCCTCATACTAATGTTTGTGAATGTTTAGAACCATCGTGCATGAGTTATAGTGCAGGGATTAGGAGTTGACATTGTTAGGGAATGAAGCTTTTGCTTCGTCGAAACCCTATTTCGAGGCCGTTTCAAATCAAATCAATGCCACCACTAGATTCGTAGCACCTTATTTAGTGGATCTGGGTTGTTTTCGTTTTCGTTTTGATTGATTTTTACAGGTTTGGCATTTTGGTTGATCGGAGAAGGTGATCAAAATTCACCTCTGGCGTCTTTGACTTGGGGTCAACCGGCCAGGGCATGCCTGGCTTGTTTCAATTGGTTGGCTTAAACACCATGGGTCCCGCATGTGCATTTTCTTTAATAGTTGAGTTCTGGAAGCAATATATATGTGTGTGTGTGTGTGTGTGTGTGAAATTGGTAAAATAAATGGATATATGGTCGCCCCAGCGATAGAACGCGTGCACTTCGTCCTCTTGTCCCTCAAGGCGTGGGTTCGATCCCTGTCTTTTGCAAAAAAAATTCAATATTTTTTTATTTCTGCAGGTATCACTTACATACAATTGGAGGCGTGTTTGTTATTAACACAGGCAAGTGGTCTGGTGGCTAAGTTTTGAACCTATCACCCCAGGGTCACGAGTTCAACACCCTGGGGTTCCATTTCAATTTTTTAACACCTTTTCTTTTCACATTTTTCTATTTTCTTTTGATTTTTAACTTATTTTAATTTCTTTTTAAAATTTCTTTTAATTATATTCTAAAACCCTAAAAAAATATTTTGATTTTATTTTTAGGTTAATAAAATATTTATTTATTTTTTGACACAAAAACATTTCAATTTTCTCATCATTTAAATTATTTTTCTTAATTAACTTCTAATTAACTTAGAATTAGGTTTTTCTTAATTAAAATCGATTTCAAAAAATATCCAAAATATTTTCCTTTTAAATTATGGTTTAGAACACTTATATCTTCATTAAAATATTTTCCCCTTATTTATTTATGCTTGATTCTCATTTAAATTCTAGAAATCGATGTATAGGTTGCAAGGTCATTTTTGTAATAGCGTAGATTTAATTTTCTCGCAGTTTTTTCTCATTATTATGTAACTGCTCATGGGGTGTAATAGCTTAGGTAATTTATTTTTCCGCACCTCCTATTATGTATCTGCCTCAAAGTCATGTAATAACGTAGGACCTTTATCTTTCCGCACTTTACTTTCCCGTAAATATTTAAATTCTTAGATGTATGCTAATTAGGGTTTGTATGGAAAGACTAAAATCAATCTTAGAATAACCCTATTCTCGAGATAAAATACCTGAATTAAATCACTTTGCACACTTGCACCCCTAGTGTATCCTTTCTTGTTGCCTTCGGATAAAAATGGTCATGTCCCTCGAACGTAGGGGTACCATTAGCAAAAGTCCCTCGATTCAAAATCATCATAAAGCACATAGTCCCTCGATGACCCTCGATGTTGCCTACGAATATATGATCTCTTTCCTCGGTAGTTTCCTACGAATAAATGATGTTCGTCCCTTCGAAATTCTAAGGTATCCTTACAATGTTTCCTTCAATGACCATACGATTACCCTACACTTGTCCCTTCACATCCAACGGATAGAGCTACCTACTAACTAATGGTATGGATAGCACTGTCCTAAAGGATAAGGAAAAGAACAAAGAATGACCTTTCGAGTGGGTAGTCACTCTTAATTTCTTGCTCAATCAAAATACGTTTCACACCTCACATCTTCAAACAAATATTTTCAAACACTTCGTATACATTTTTGAGGACTAATACAAGAATCATTACGAAGTCAAAGTCAAAATATTTTCAAACAAATCACACATACACAAAATCATTTTCAAAAGTGAGCTAAGCAATTAAGAGCCTGTAGATAACTACGGATGGCAAGGGTGCAAACACCTTCCCTTTTCATAGTTACCTCCCGAACTCAGAATCGATAAAAGTTCTTTCCTGTTCTTTTCACCTTTCCTTTATTGGATAAAAGAAAAGTCTGTGGCGACTCTTGCTAACCACAACACTTGTGATAAAACACAAAACAACTAAGTCAGTTCTCCCACTGTGTTACAGTTACCTTACAAAAGACTCAAGTTTTCTCTATCTTTAGTGAATCTATCAAGTGTATTTTGAAGATCGTAAATTTTATTTTTTGAAATGACACATTGATCATACATGATAGATTCATCTAAGACTGTGTAAGATGAGGAAGAAGTTTTGAATTATATTAACTTGTCTCATTCTAAGACTTTCTATTTCTTCCAATAGATTTTACTTTTTCAATTCTAGGGAAGAGATAATATATTTGGAGATAAAGATTATAACACCCCAATTCTACCCCACATATTTATTTAATAAAATATCAGAGTTTTCAAAAATCATCGTTTATTAAAATCCACATAATCGGAATGCCACAAATCAACATTAACACAACGTAAACATGTCATTATCTCTTCAACAAATACATAGCACTACTCAATGGTTAACAACGTAATCAGTTCATTAAACATGCATCGAATTCAAATGGTTCTACAACGCAAAACAAAACATTTCATGACTATTCAACAAGATCAACTTGAACATAAAACAACGAAATAATAGAAACAACGCGTTTCCCCGAGTGCTACGTATCAGAAGACGACACTAAACCGAACTACATCAGCAAAGACTCCTCCTCCTGATCACCTTTACGTTACCAATATAAAGTTAACGACGAAAACAAGTAAAGGGTGAGATATCAAACCATATAATTGAAGTTATGATAAACAATCTATAGTTTGAAATCATATAGCATCACCATTTGTAATCATACTAGTAATCAACGGTAACTCACATCTACTCGTCACAACATACAACCATCCACAATAACTAGCAATCATACCCAACAACATAATACGATTATCGCAACAACAGTATCATAAAGTGTTATAACATGCGACTTGACCAATGCACATGCATGCGGTACCAACGGAGTGAAACTCCCAACGTAATTCCATTGCTAGTAATTTCGAGGCATCAGGCGTAAGCCTTCAACGTAAACAACATCGCCCTAACGACTCAATGTATTCAGTCCACATAGACCAACACAATATGTAACATATGTATGCAATGAATTTAGACGGCATACAACAACAACTACAACATAATCCACAACGTAACCATCAACGTTGGCCATTAGGCCTCAACAACAATGACATACAACAACAACGGATTCACAACGAAACTATTTTCAATTCATCCGAATTCTCACCTACAACACTTAAAAGCATTATAATAGGATAACCCATGTTTTCAGCTTTCCAACGGTTCAAACAGCATCAAACACGGAGTTACGGTCGCGAAGATACGACCAAAATAATTTTCCAGAATTCCTCTTTTGTTTCTATTCAGTATGCATCGATACAAACCTCCATGTATCGATACATACTCAGCTTGTATCGACACAAGCTTCGTATGATTCGACTCATACGTTCTGCAATTTCTATTTTTCTGTTTTTCTTCAATATGAGTCGATGCAAGCTCCCTTTGTATCGATACAAAATTGACTTGTATCGATACATACCACGTATGAGTCAATACAAGTCCCACAGAACAGCCCCATGAGTCGACACAAGCCCTTTTGTATCGATGCAAGCTGTTTTCATGCTTCTGGTTTTTTAAAATGATAACAGCTTGTATCGATACATAACTCTATGGATCGACTCATGCTGCAAAATTTCATCCAAAAACCTAATTTTTCACTGTTTTGCAATTCCAATCGACATCATTCATCACCAACAACCACAGTACAACAGAGGCAGTAAAATTTGTGCATTCCTTTCATACAATTAACAACCACACAACACATACACAGAATTTACACAATCAACAACAACAATATACTCAGAATACAAGATCATATATTCTAATTTGGGATTTTCCACGGTTAATCACATAGATACGACACAACCTAGCGAATCATACATCCCTAACTACCAATTTCCCATCATATCCCCAATTATAGAGAAAGAACCCCACCCTTACCTTGGATTGAAGGTTTATATGAGGATCCTTGATCGTTCCAACTTTTCTCAGTTCTACGCTTCTCTCTCTGTTCTTCCGTTCCCAATTTCACGTTTGCTTCCACAGAAAGTCCGAATTATTATTATTATTATTAATTTAAATAGTAATAATAATCCTTCTAATTACAAATTGGGCTTAATTCCACACCCCCAACATTACTATCACCAACGCCACTCTTCAGGCCCACTTCACTGACTTAATAATAATATTATTATTATCAGTATTATTCCTCGACGCAACCAATAAAATTATTCAAAAATAATTATTTAAAATATTTAATTAAATAATTCTAACTAAATATTTCGGGCGTTACAGAGATGATATTTTCTAATTTACTTTTTTATTTTGTTAGCTTCTTACTAATGTGTAATAAGTTCTTATAAGAAAAGTGAGAGGTTACCTCACCGTCTTGATGATTTTCCATGTGACAGATGTTTGCTTCTTACTTATATGAGGACTCCATATCATGGTTATCCCAAGAAATGTACTCCCCCTTTTCTTTTCTTTGGGATTTATTGAAATTTCTTTGATTGTTTTCTTTTTAGGTTTTAATGGTAGTTTGATCTTATGTGCTCTTTCTCTCCACATTGATGAAATGTAAGAATGAACGAGTAACTTACTTCACTTTGCTTCTGGAGCCTTGAAGTTTTTTTTTGTGCTTTAGGAATTATTTTAATTTACGAAACATGAATTTATTACATTTACTTTGACACTATTTACCTTCTAGCTCCAAATCCTTAATGCTTGTGACTTTTAGTGCGATTTTTTTACTTTATCTTGTCATCAGTAAGTCTTTTTTAGTTATATCTCGTGTTCCTACAATTTTTCAAAAGGAGTGTGTGTGTGTGTGGTCACTAAATCCTTAGATTCATATATCGACTTTGAGTTTCCATCTACAGTTTCGGCATCTAATAATGTTTGCGACTAGTTCCTCATTTGAAAATGTTTTTCCCATAATTCTCATATGACTCGCAATATGGATAAATCGTGTTTGCATTTGATTAATTCTCTCTTCATGTTTCATTATTAAGGTTTCATACTGTTGCACCCCAAATTTTACCCTGCTATTTTTTTTTACTTGCATTATATTTAAAATAAAAAAACAGTCATTCAGTCATTGCATATGCATCATTTCGTCGTATTTAAACTGATCAAAAGTCAGTCTAAATCGATATTTGCATCGTTTTTAATTGTAAAATACCAGTTATTTTAGTTCATTTATTTTTACCTCTCTGCCTGATTATTGCATTATTTTAATATCGATGATATCGATATTTCGGTTTTATAAACAGATTGTTAAAAGCAATTCGATACTGTGCAAAAATTAGCGGGGAAAATATTTCAAGTTTTCATCTTTTACTCACTGTTTTATAAATTTACGTATTGCGTAAATCATAAAAATGTGATTTCCCTAATTTTTCGGTACATTTTGAAGTCTCGTTTTTAACTATAAGTATTTTAAAATCAGATATTCTTTATTATCATTTTATTTCAATTTTAACCATTTAGATAATTTTTCTTTAATTTATGAGACCCGTAGTTTATGTTAATGTGCTCATTTTATTTTTTCGGATAATTTATTGTCCGAACTTTTACCATTTTTAACAATTTTAAGTGTAAATTTTTATCTCAAAAAAAAAAATCAAACAAAAATATTTTTGGGCTTATTATTTTTTAGGTGATCCAGTTTTGTGGCCCATTTAATCATGAAGGGCAATTTTGGCATTTTTAAAATTTATCTAAACCTAATTTTTTACTATATATTAAGAGATTGGTTACTGTTCATGGGGAGGCCAAAATTGAAAACAGTGAGGCAACGGATAAGAAAACAAAAACCAAGTTATAGAAAACTGAGAAGAGGAAATTCTTCTTCACCTTTCCACCCTCTTCACCTCGCCGCTCTACAATACCCCCCACTGTCATCTCCTTGTCGTTCCTTCAACCCCCTTTGTTCTTTCCTCTTCATTCTTCTTCCGCCGGAACCCCAACCTTCTCATTCTCGCTGCCCCACTCAAACAGCCGTTTCTCTGTACCTCCATCTACTCTGTTCCATCTCCACTACCATACCCATATAACCCACCTTCAAACTCCCTTGTCACCGCGTTAACTCCAGAACTCCATCCGCCGTCAACTCACCTTCCCTTCAAAACCCACTATCGTCGGAACCTCTTGTTATTCTTCCTTCATCAATCCTCTCATCCCAGCCTACTGTCTCAACCTCACAACCGTATCATCATCTTCACACCCTCCTACCTTCGTAACCGCAACCGTGATTCCCTCCATCACCGTAAACCCTCTGTTCCAAAAACCAAAACTCCATCATCGAAACAACTACCCATCATCGACAGCCACCACAGTCGCTTCGTAGTCCCCACTGTTTCTGCTCCGAATCTGCCTTGTCTCTGTTTTTCATCCAACACTACTGCCAGACATCAAATCCCAGCCACCGTTCAACACCGATGCTTCTCCATTCAACAATCTCGGCGACTATTCGGTGAGGTGTCATCCCATTTCGAATCCCTGTTTCATATTCTGTGATGCTGTCAAATCTTATTTCAGAATCGTGTTAGTTGTATTTTGATAACCCTGTGATAAACTGCTCCGACGAAGTGAATGATTCTGTATTTGATGCGATTCAGTATAGTATGGCATGAACTTGTTTGTTTGAAAACGGTTAATAGTTGTGTTTTCAATTTGATCAATAATTGTCGAATGCTGTTGAATATATGATAATCTGTGTTAACTCGGTTTCTAATTGTTATGCTTCTGAAAAATCATCATAACAAACATTATGTTTCTGATTCAATGCATTGTGATGTTGCTGTTCATGTATGATATAGCTCGAATAATGCCGCAAATTATAATTTCGTGAATAGATAGTTTCGATGATGGCTTGTTATTGATGTCGCGTTTATCCGCGTACGATTTAGCCGAGAAACCATTAAGATATTGCATTTCTCTCATTTTTATTTCGATTGAAGTTTGTGAGTAAAGATGCATTTTTTATAGTTTCGATGATGGTTTATTGATTAACCGTGTTTATTCGCGTGTACATCTAACCGAGAAGCTCATGGGACAGTATGCCTTTCTTAAATAACCGATTGAATTGTGGCTGCCCGGATTTAATGTTTATGATTATTGTTTGGTTCAAATTCATTTTTTCCATGTTTCAAGTTTACTTAGAATGATAGTATAAGTTTTCTTTGATTTTAGTTTCTTTGCGAATCGGAATACTCAAATACTTGATTGTTTTGTCACTTCCGTTCATGTACATTGTATCATTTAATTTATTCCGATCTTATACCTTGTAAATACTATCTTGTTCATGATTTCTTTGGTTTCGATTACAATCTGTTGCTTATCCATGAACATTCATTTAATCGCATATTCTGATTTATTGCAATTTTTCTTTTCATTTTATTTATCCCACTTATGCTACTAATATGTTTGCTATTTGTGTAGGCATTCGAGGATTGTTCAAAAAAAAAGCATTCATTTTCTTTTAATATTGACATTACTGTTTTTTATCTAACATTTAATATGTAGTAATGTATATATAAATACTTAGTATTTTTATTTTTATATTTAATACTGTAAATATAATTATACATGTTTTTTTATTTCTTATATTTATTATTGTAAATATACATATTATATTTATTTCTTATATTTAGTATTATATATACTATATACATATTATTTTTATGCTTTATCTATTCATCGGTAAATAAATTCGAATTATGTTGTAATATAGTAGTTGCATGTCTTAGATTTAATTTCATAAATTTATTCTAAAGTTAACTAATCTAATAAAATACAATAATTAATTAATATTTAAGTTTTACCGCATTTAGTTTCTATTTGTATGTTTTTAACATAATCAATTTACCGTTTTCTTTTTAATTTCAATTTATCCCCATTTGAAAAATTGTATCCCAATCCCCTTGTTGCGTTGTAAATAATTTTACCGTTTTCTATTTTATTTTACCGTTTAATCCCCATTTATATTTGATGTATCCCTCTCCCAAGAACAAATCTTGTAATAATTATCTAGTGCACATTTATTTTATTTTAATTTAACTGTCACTTACACAAAACCAAAAAAAAATCATTTTTTAAACTAATAACTGTGAATCATTTTAAACCTGTAAGTCGACAAAGCTAAGAAGCGTCGCGGTGACCACACATGCACACATGTACGCTTGATCCTGGGCCTTCTTACAGTCAGCATATTTCAATTAATTGTTCCAATTAGTCGTTATAGTAGACTAGCCCACTTTGCTAGTACACATTAATTTAATTATTTTATGCTTAGGTTGGCCACCTTGTATGGGCTTTGTCAATTTTATTTGTTATTTACAATTATCTCGATCCTATTCTTTCTCCATTCACAAAGCATTTAAAACACTTTCAATAAAAACTCGATCCAACGTCGAGTCTTCTTCTTAAACCTCGATCCAACGTCGAGTTATTTTCAAAATGTTTTTTCATAAAAATACTTGGATGAGATTTGTTTTAATTGTTAGATGTTAGCCTAACGATTTAAACGAATCGAAGTTTCTAGTTTGTTAGATGGTAGCCTAATAAACTAAAAACTTCTATCCAAGTTCTAAAACAAAAAAAATAGTGTTATGGCGTTTAATTAAATTGTTGGATGATAGCCCGACGATTTAATTAAATTTAAAGTATTTAGGTCATTAGATGATAGCCTAATGACTTAAATACTTTTATTCCATACACTTAATAAATGTGAACTTTGTTTCACCTCACCCTTTTCATAATAAAGATTTTGATGAGAGATGATTGGTCGAGCTCACTCACCAATTTCGAGTATTCGAATCGTTAGATGATAGCCTAATGTTTCAATACTTGTCATCCCCAATTTAAAATCAATCCCAACTCATTCAACTACTTTTGTGCGTCCAAGCACCTTTACCTTTAAACCCTTTTCAAGATTAGACATGATTCATTTATAAATGAGATGTTTCTTCCTCTATTCCCAAGGTTTTCGACTTCTCCACTTGAGTACTAGAGGTGTTCTCAAACCCTCCCTCATGTTGGTGCGTAGTCCTTTATTCTTTATCACACCTTGTGGGCGTTAGACGAGTCTTCTCCTTTAAAAATGACGACTTGTCTTTTCATTTAAAATCAATCAACAAACAATCATTTTCTAGCCGAACTACGACGCTCTGACTTTCCCATTGCACGAGGGAGTACGTAGGCACTAAGTCTTACGACCAAAGGCGAGCAAAAATAATAAAAACATTTCTCCCTTTATTTCTCTTTTCAAAACTTAGAAGATCGTAAAATTTTCACACTAACACACAAACACACTTTGAACTAAATGGGTACCATCGAGTACGATGGATGTAAGGGGTGCTAATACCTTCCCCTTGCATAACCAACTCCCGAACCTGTATCTCTTTGATCTCGTAGACCGCCTTATCCTTTTCTCTCGTGGGTTTTATCTATATTTTCCCGTTCTTCTTTTAGAACAAATAAAATTAGGTGGCGATTTCATTGTTTTGAAAATTAAATTATTTTTGAAAAAAAACGAGTTGCTTCACATACTCATGAGTTAATGTGTCAAACCTTGCTCTCTTTACCTCATTAGTAACTTCATGGGAAATTTGGAGGATGTCTCACATTTCTTTTGGAGTCTCACAATGAGAAACACGCAAAAAGTCATGAAGACCAAGAATAATATTGATGACAAATTTTACCTTTAAACTGCACAACATGTTTTCTTTATCATTTTTGTCCAGTCCGTTTTAGGTTTGTTTTTGCAACATCATTAACTTTATGTGTAGGAACAAACGAAACTTCCTTCCCAAACTTCCAAATACCATGATCCATCCCTTTTATGAAAACTTCATATTCTATTTACATAAAACATACCCTTCTCTATTAAAGAATGGGGGTTTGTTTAGTGAATAACTTGAAGTCATTTTTCCTCCTAAAGAAATTACTCTTTAACAAATGTTAGACTCTTATGGAACTTGTGGGACAAGTGGATCGAAGCAAGTGAATTTTTGTATTTAAAATTCACGATAATTTTAGTGGTTTTCTAAATCACACTTGAAATTATGCTAGTAATTTAAAGATATAGTAAATAGAAGCGTAAATAAAGACAATAAAATAAATAGTGGAAGTTAAAGAGGATAAATGTTAGAGATATTACACTAGATATTTGCCCAAGTTCGGCCGAACGTTGGCCTACTCCTTTTCCTAAGAGATCTTCTTGGATTTTTTACTAAAACTTTGAGATTTTACAGGTTATGCCGTGAACCATTGATACAAGCTGGTCTTTATAATTGTTTAAGTAACACCCTCTATGAGTTTTGCTTCTCTTTATTATTGATTTGGTAAAGTGGATGGAGGGATCTGCAATCAATCCCCCGCGTTTTGTCAATTAGCTTGCATTGGACAACATTGATGTTACGTGATCTTATTATTGTCTTCTATCGCCTACCTAGATGAAATGATATCTTGGTTAGGTGTTTAGTAGCATATGATGATTCACTTATCTTCCCTAGATGACATGATATCTTGGTAAAGAATTGATTCGCTTTCTAGCTTGCCTTGATGACATGATATCACATTTAATCACATGATATGATATATTATCCCCCAATTCCGCTTACCTCGATGACTCAATATCTTGGTTAAGCCTCTCTTTATCGTGCCTTGATGACATGATATCATGGTTAGGTGTCCCACTCCCTTTATCGTACTTGATGACACGATATCATGGTTAGGTATCCCTCTTATTTTCCTACCTTGTTGACATGATACCTCGGTTAGGTGTGTGCTACTTGAGTGAGTAGATACTCCTCAAGCATTTGTTTGTTTGCTTTGTATGATCACATGTTCCCATAGGATTTCTCGATTCGATCTTAGGAAGCAGATTGAGGTAGACATTAGGATTGATATCCATGCATGCCAAATTTGGTAGGTTCTTTCCCTTCTTATCCTGGACCTTAGCGCCATTTTTGCATGACAACATTAGGGGTAGAACTAGATAGTTTCCCTTAGTTGTTTTTCTTCCCCTTTTTCATATTAAGACTAAAACTCTTTTTCTTTATCAAGTTCATAAAACATCTTTACAAAAATCAAACCCTTTTTCAAGGTAAAAACAATCCACCAATGCAAACCATTTTGGCTTCGGACCTTTTTCTTTTAAAAATGTTTCTATAAGTGTATGTTGAATCAAATCCAAGCGAGTTTCTAAGTGTGCGAGTGGTCGAGCATGAATCTTTGATAAGCTGCAATACCAAACACGAACTGCAATCGTAATCGCAAATATGTGAAATGGTATTACTCATAAAAAACATTACAACACACCAAATGTTTTGAGGAGAACTACGTAGTGCTTTGATCCCCATTGCACGACAGGTGATATGTAGGCACATAGATTCGTAACCGCAGCAAGCGCAACTAAAAAAATATTTTCTTTTTGTACATAATATTCTTCATGCGTGCATTTATCCCTTAATTTTATGTTTAGACATAGAAGCCCACACCCTTTAGATTAGATAACAAAAGTGGATCAAATCTAAGTGTATGTTGAATCAAATCCGAGCGAGTTTCTAAGTGTGCAAGTGGTCGAGCATGAATCTTTGATAAGCTGCAATACCAAACACGAATTGCAATCGTAATCGCAAATATGTGAAATGGTATTACTCATAAAAAACATTGCAACACACCAAATGTTTTGGGAGAACTACGTAGTGCTTTGATCCCCATTGCACGACAGGTGATATGTAGGCACATAGATTCGTAACCGCGGCAAGCGCAACTAAAAAAATATTTTCTTTTTGTACATAATATTCTGCATGCGTGCATTTATCCCTTAATTTTATGTTTAGACATAGAAGCCCACACCCTTTAGATTAGATAACAAAAGTGGATCCCGTAGAGTACTACAGACGTATGGGGTGATTTCACCCATTTCAGGTTGACTTAATGTTCACCTTTCCCTCCACGGGATAAAAAATGATCGATGGCGACTTCATTATTCTTATGATTTCTCAAGTTGCTTCAAGAATACATATTGTAAGAATACATCTTTCTCTTTTTACATTCTAAATGCTCTTTATAAGAGTGTGAAGGAGGACGCCCTTACTTTCTTTCTTTTTTTTCATAATAAAACAGAGCATGAAAATATGGTGATCTTTATTGCAATAATCATATTTTAGGGTTTTGTATTTAGACGTCGGTTGGGCATTGCAAATATTGCTAAAACTTTTACTATTGTTATTAGGTCCATAACCTAGACCAGCGTTACTGTAAGATGTCATGTAGTTAGCTAACAAAAGGCTCAAGTTGTTTCTATCTTTAGTGAATCTATCAAGTGTATTTTGAATATCATCAATTTTAAAAATGACACATTGATCACACATGATAGATTCATCTAAGATCGTGTAAGATGAGGAAGAAGTTTTGAATCATATCAGCTTGTCTCTTTCTAAGACTTTCTATTTCTTCCAATATATTTTAATTTTTGAATTCTAGGGAAGAGATAATATCTTTGGAGGTAGAGATAATTTGTTTTAATTTACTTTTTTTATTTTGTTAGCTTCTTCCTAATGTGTAATAAGTCTTGATAAGAAAAGTGAGTGGTTACCTTGTCGTCTTGATGATTTTCCATGAGACAGATGTTTGGTTATTCTTTATTTGAGGACTCCATATCATTGTTATCCCAAGATATGTATTCTCTCTTTTATTTTCTTTGGGATTTCTTGAAATTTATTTTATTTTGCTTTCTTCTTAGGTTTTAAGGGCAGTTTGGTCTTGTGTGCTCTTTCTCTCCACATTAATAAAATGTAGGAATGAACGAGTAACTTTATTCCCTTTGCTTCTAAATCCTTGAAGTTTGTTTTTCGTGCTTTAGGAATTATTTGAATTTATGAAACATGAATTCCATGAATTCATTACTTTCACTTTGACATTATTTACCTTCTAGCTCCAAATCCTTAATGCTTCTAGCTTTTAGTGTCAAATGTTTTTCTTTATGTTGTCATCAGTAAGTCTTTTTAGTTATATCTCGTGTTCCTACAATTTTCCAAAAGGAGTGTGTGTGTGTGTGTGTGTGTGTGTGTGTGTGTGATTTATCCAAGTTCTGTCGAACGTCGGCCTACTCCTTTCCCTAAGAGATCTTCTTGGATTTTTGACTAAAACTTTGAGATTTTATAGGTTATCCCACGAACCATTGATACAAGCTGGTCTTTATAATGGTTTAAGTAACACCCTCTAAAAGCCTGGAGAATATTATTTCATAAATCACAGTAAAATATCATCCATCTCATTCAAGTGTGTCACACATAATTCGAACATCACAAACATTTGTAATGCTCACTAACACTTAATTAAATTCATGATTTTCATCTAACTCTCACATAAGCATGTAGCTGTAGAAACACTTTCATTCAAATGAACATAATGGATAAGTCTCATAATAGAACTCTTTCATTAAATAATGTTAGGCATCAAAAGCCAATTCATCACATAATTCAAATAACGACAACAAAATAAAATAGAGTATACAAAGTATCTCTCCAAAAACATGAATCTAACATTTCCTTAGTGTTACATGACCAGAGCATGACTCAACCCAAAATAAATGCGGAAATGAAATAAACTAGACCATCTTTCACTCTCTTGTTAGAAGCAACTCTAATCTTCAGTATCTGAGCGATGTCATTATCAAACATTATTCCAACACAAGGGTTAGAATTCACATGATTATTGAAATCATAAAACAATATGTAATGTATAGCATACATACATACATATAATACTCCCACACTTCATATGCTTTATAAAACAAAACATCACCCAATTATTAATATTATTCTCAATTACACATGCACAATTTCTCAATTTCACCAATATATTAATTCCACATAATTCACACAATTTCATGTCACAAACATAGACACAATATAACTCAATGCCACTCAAATGCAATACTCATGCATGTGGTACCAATCACTGTTATTTTTATTCGGTTGTTACTTTAAACTAGGTTCACCCTCTAGACCAATAACACAAAAAAGTATGTCCTCTAAGATTTCAAACCCCTCTATAGGTTTGGGATAAGTCACTAGCTCCCTCGAAAAGCATGCCTCTTGACACCAAACGATGCATGTGCAATTACAACCATATGGAATTAAAACCATTCTATAATATTAACATACATGCATATATTCAATAATTCACTACACTTGAATTACCATGCATTTGCATATATATACACGTACTCATGAATTATCCACACATAATTCACTTTCATAAAATGCACAAGAATTCAAATGGTATACAACACATCTTTCAATACAATCGCGTATATATTATCATCACAACAATTACTATCATGTATCCATGTTGTCACACACCAAAACACACTTATACAAGCACACACACAAGTATTCAATTAATTATCCATAATTAATTTTTACAACTTGCAGCAAACAGTACAATAATTCATTAATAGAACATATACACAATTGATTTCACAAACATATTAGACATAAAAATACTAGGCAACCAATTCTATTATCTATACTATGTTATGAACTTACGAATCAAAAGTTATGAGGTAAAATGTTATGGTATGTCATAGAAATATTATGTTATGGTAACTACAAGGGCACTTCACTCAAACGATTTCTTCCTTACAAGTAGTGTTTCACTCTAAAGAACCATGATAACTTAAGTGAAGAAAATATTATTTTAGAGAGAGAGAGAGAGAAGGATATATATATATATATATATATATATATATAGAGAGAGAGAGAGAGAGATAAATTCCAAATAAAATGAAAACTTTAGAGACCCTCCTTTTATATAGGAGAAGTAGAATCCAAAAAATGAAATTATGAATGGGCCTTTTTAATGCTCCAATCGATTGGCAGACCTAAATAATAAATTTTCTTGGCCTATTTTGGAAATTTTAGATATGGAGTTGTTACCAGTCATTAAAAACTATCATAATCGAATGTACAATGTTTAGGCTTCTTTCAATCGAATGACTTAAGACCCCAATCAATTTGGTAGCTCAAAAATTCACCCAATCGATTGTCTTAAGATTAATGGAATTCTGAATTTTGATCTACCTATAATTCTTGAAGTCACTGTCACTGATCAAAGCATGATAGCATTCCTCGTGGACAACAAAATTTCATGAATCATCTTGGCAGACATGTTGGAATCATTATGCATCCGGAAATCATATATGAATTTGTATAGTAAGAGATATTTGTTAGATTTAAATGATTTGATGACTCGTCCTCAAGGAATGGAAGATCTGACATTGACAATCAGAGAAGGAGTGCATGAAAGAAAGGTAATCCTCAACTTCCTTATACTCTCATGAAAAGTGATTTGAAAGGTATCCTTGAAAGATCCTTCTTGAAAAAGTTAGACGTAGTGGTGTCGCTGATCCATTTGGAAGTAACCTATCACGGCGTGGGAGGAAGACCAATAATAATACCTTAAACCCTAGGTAAACGTTTTTCATTTTAAACGTAAAATATTCAGAATTTATAAAAGAACACAAAGGGTTACACATAAAATCTTAATTAATTTTTTATTAAATTAATGGTAAACTAATTCCAAAGACAATAAATAAACCATTATAACTCAACTTATGCAACTAGAAGGAATGTCCAAGCAAACAATTAAGGTTCACGTCCTGATAATAAAATATCAGAGCATATAATCAAACTAACATCAGGCATAACCTGGTGAAGATAAAATAACAAATAAACTACTATCTCTATGACATAACCGTGCAACTACTCCTCAGTCTCGGCTTGAGAGTCATATTTATACATTCACTTAGATTACACACAGAAATAGAAAATAGGTGATACTACATTTAATAAATATTAATGGCATAATAACAGTAAGGATAGTTTATAGCACACATTTACTCAAGGGCTTAATACACAATATCATAATACACGTAACAATGTAGATGAAATACTTGTCTCCTTCATTCCAATAATGTGTTAACACCACTGAATGCTTAGCCGAAGTCATAAATTGCCAGACCAAAGTCAAATATCGCCGGACCACAGTCAAAAATTGTCAGACTACAGTCAAAATATCACTAGATGAAAGTTACACCCCAAAGTCTAATATTTATATGATGCATGATAATGACAAATAAATGCAGATATATCCATCTAAACCTCCATAACCTCCATGTAGTTACATAAATGGAATCAACACTAGTTCGCACGAACCTAATACAACAAAAAATCTCAACAATAGCTCACACGAACCTAATGGTACAACAAGTCTCAACATTGTTTCTTACAAACCTAATTTTAACAACTCAATTCAAACGTAACAATAGGATCATTGCTTATAGCTCAGGTTATTCATAACTCATAATAATATATTATTTTAATACTTATTGATTTTACTCTCATCTTAATTTACTCTTAATTATATCCTGCATATATCTCCAATGTTATGTCATTTGCAAAATTTAGTTACTTATTAATTACTCACTTAATCCTGCAACATTTAGAGTTTTATCCATACTCATTATATCACCTCTAAAGTCTACAAATTCTAAAATTGTCTCAATATAATAACTCTAGAATTCTCTCTCTCTCTCTCTCTATATATATATATATATATATATATATATATATATATATATATATATATATATATATATATATATATATATATATATATATATATATATATATATATATATATATATATATATATATATATATATATATATTATTTCCCAACTAACCCCTATTATTTATTTAATATCATTCGTACTTAAACTTTGTATCATTTATTCACTATATTTATTTATTTTCTCAATATTTATATAATCCCTCTTTTAAACTTCACTCCTCCCTAATTTACTCATTATATTTCTTAAATAATTACTACTATTTATTTTAATATTGTAAATATTTCCATTTAAAAAATCTAGAAATGCATAAAAAATAATAAAAATATAATTTAAATGTTGGGGTGTTACATCAACTACTATTAGTGTAGACTTGGAGGAAGCTAGGCGAGTCCTGGCACGTCTCAGGGAGACATTCTCGCATTAATACCGGGGAAAGGAGGAGCGGAGTAATTCCACCACCTTTGACTTGGATGCGCGTGAAGAGGAAATTAGACCCACCCTGGACAATGAGTTTGAATCTGTCTAGGTTAGTGATAATCCAATACGGTCATTGAAGATAAGGTATGGGCTTTCTCTGTAAGTAAGGTCCATATTGATTGAGTTTCTTTAGGAGAACACATACATATTTGATATCTTCCCGCACTAGATGCTCGTAATTGACCTAGACGTTTCATGGTCAATTGAATATAGAGACTGATGCTCAATATGTATCTGAATAGAAACGAAGACATTCCCTAGAGAAGGTTGAAGCCACCACGAGCACAATGAAAGGTATATTAGACGCACGATTAATAACCAAGGAAAAGTATACAAAGTGGTTCTCGAATGTTGTTCTAGTTAAGAAATCCTCGATGAAGTGGAAAATTTGTTTTAATTATAGAAATCTCAATAGAGCTTGCCCAAAGGATTCTTACCCGCTCTAAAGCATTGACAAGCTTGTGAATAACGTTTCCAATTACCAGTTATTGTCCTTCCTAGATGACTACTCCAAGTATCATCAAATACTTATGTTCGAGCCCAAATGGGTAAATACAACAACATTCATGACCAAGCGGTCGACTACCACTACAACATCGTGTTATTAAGAATAAAGAACTTTGGTGCAACCTATTAGAGAATGATGAATAAGATCTTTTGAAAAGAGATATGAGAGACGTTAGAGATGTACTTTGATGACAATACTCTGAAATCTAGCCAATAAGGACTTCACACTCAATATCTACAACTGGTGTTCAACATAGTCTGGTAGTATAACATGAGACTTAACTCTGAAAAAGTGTACTTTTTCGATGAAAATTGGCAAGTTCTGGGGTTTTTTAAAGAGAGGGGAATCGAGGCAAACCCCGAATAGTGTGAGGTAGTAGGGCCAATGAGTTTTCCAACATTGAAGAAGTAGGTCTAGAAGTTGAACGGTAGTTTGGTTGCCATGAATAAATTCATCTAAAATTCCACCTAGCACATTTTGCATTTTTACAGACTGTTAATAATGATGCCTAATTTCTAGTAGACAATTGAGCTTGAAAATGAATTTGAATCTCTAAAGAAAACTCTGGCCAAACCCCCTGATTTTTACCAGGACACACCTGGTGGAAGCACTATACATGTATATAGTCTTTGCCAAAGAGGCCATAAAAGTCATCTTAATTAGAGAGTCTGATTCTATCCATAATCCAGTATAGTTCACCAATTTCTTTGTTGAAATGACCCCACTACCTTCAGAGCCAACCATCACGTGGGTAGTATTTGAGGATGAATAACTAATGACAATTTACTATCAAGTGTACAAGAGTTGTAATCAAAGTAATAAAATACATTAGTCTCCACAAGGATTGCAGATTTAAAAAAAGGAATGTTATGCAATGTAAGTAAGAACAATAAACATGGGTATCTTTCATGTTGTTTGATCGAAAATACAAAAAATATTTTTTATAATAATGATGATCAAGGTGGCCAGATATTATTGTCAGAATCCTCTATTTCTACTTGATTGATGAAACGCGATGTAACATGCATGCAACGACTACAAAATTACACGGCAAACTAACTCTAACACTACACCTCATCCCTTGGCATGTAGCTTACTAATCTAAGTGTCAATTCCCCGATCCCTCAAGCCTATTGAGATTTGTACCGTCAAACTAGGCAACATAGTGTTTTAGTCCCTAAGTTATAATTCCTAATTATCCCATCCCTTGTCAATTAGCGAATTCAACAATTTTAGTAGTTCAAATAAATAGCCTTAGGATCAGTAGTCCCTACTTATCAAAATCATATTGAATATCGTAACAAACAATAAGCAATGGGCATCATCTATAGCTGAATAATAACATATAGTCAAGACAATTACATTAAAGTAATTTGATCATATGTCCTAATGAAATACAAATAGATTTATCATCAAATAATACCAAACCTAAGATAAATCTAACTACTCATGCTCAAATTAATCAATACCATAAGTGTAGACTCAAAGATCATGAAGAATCGTCTAAGAAAAAGCTCTCCAATGGGCTCAGAAAGCTCCAAAATCACCAAAATACATCGCTTTATCTCTAGAGAATCATCCCCCCTTTATTCTCCAGTTTCTCCTTTAAATCCCTCAAAAATGTGTCGGAAAAGCGTCTTAACGCGGCCTCACTAAAGATCAACACAGGTGCGTTGGATAATGATGAAAAAAATACGGGCGCGTTGATTTTAATAGTTTCAGCATGTTGTTGTTCCTTTTTTTCACTAATCCTAACACTAAGTCCTTTATCACCTTTTCATGCATTTTCCACACTTTTACTTCTAACTTTCTCAATTTTAGTATGATTTTCATTTCTACATAAAGTGCAATGACAACATGTCATCACACCCTTAAACTTATTATGTTCCTTGTCCTCTAGTAACTTGTTTGCACGTTAAAACTTTGTTATAAATAATTCACAACTCTTATCAATTGAATGTCACTTACTTTTGTTGATCAAGGAATTTTTTCCTTATTTTGGTCCAATCAAATATGATCATTTCTTCTAGATGTAGTACTCAAATTATCCCTCTACACACCATTATGCACTCAATTACAAGGGTATTCACTCAACCAACATACAAGAATAAAAAATCAATGAATTTGTAAGTAATCTACAAAATCATTTTTAAGGTTATAATGTGGCTTATGTTGGGTAGGATAATTTTGGGATAATAAGCTTAAACCTTGGAGTTAGGTACATCTTTGTCCTTGTGTTATCTTCTTTCTTCCGTATCACTTTTCTTTAATATTGGATACTAAAGATTTTTCTTATTTTCGGTCTAATTATTTTCTTTATTTTTGCTCACTTTTTTTAAAAATGTCATGCTTTTGACATCTAATATTTCTCTTCCTTTTTTTCTTTTATTTTTATTTAACCAATTTCTCTAGTACCCTAACCCCAAACTTAAATGTTGTTAACTTCCAAGAGAAACCCCAAACTTAGTGATAAATATAAACTAGAAATGAAATATATCTACCTAACCCTAAAGAGGATGGAAATATTTTATCTTTCAAGTTAAAGGATCACAATTGGATAAGTCACAGAAGGAAAGGTTATGGCTCAAACTAGTTAACAAGAGATACTAGTTATCATGCAAGGGTGTTTTACAAGTCCGCGTAGTTTTCATAAACAATTGCCTCTATGTGTGCTTATCAAATTAACCAATTAAAACAGATAAAATGCAAATTCTAGATATTACAAATGCATGGATACACTCAGAAAAAGAATTAAGTAAATAATGGAAATATTTGGGCTCAAATCTTGCATGCTTAGATATCTGGAGGTTGAGTAGGAGTAGTGGTGTCCCTTTTCTTCATCAATCATTGCTCAGCTTGGATACTTCCATCTCGATCACTACTTTTCTATTCACTAGTAAGGTGGTAACTTAACTGGAAAAAAATGAGCATAAACATATTTATTAATCAGAGAGAACAAAACAATACAAAATTCGAGGTAGAGAAACTTTTAGGAGCTCTCACTCTTCATCACATTGGTACATATGCGACATATAACAATTCAAAAAGAAATAAAACTAAAACTGCAAACTCAAAAACTCTATTCTGGGTGATAGAAGTCACAAAGCCGATCAATCTGGTCCTGATACTTCTAATCTTGCCTAGCCAGGTGGCCCTCATCTTTGATCTCTGGTTGGATAAGGCTTGGTCTTGCTCCGAAAAGTAGGATTTTATGGCTTCTAAAGAAGGAAACATTTCCCTTAGATGTTGTACTGGTACATAATCTCTGTGATCATCTTAAAAGGGTTGGTACCCGGCTCCAAATCTAGAGGCAATATACAAATTGGGAAAAACTTTGGTTGCCCAAGTAGTCATTGTAACACCCCAATATTACCCAAGGTTTTATATACAAAAATCAAAGTAATTTAAAATTTCATAAATTCAATACTCAGGCGTCACACCTTCAAAACCAAATTACTTTAAACAGTTTGTTTTAAAGTATAAATCTCGGATACATAGCATCGTCAGAAATCATAAATTGATTCTTAAAAATCAAAACATCTTCTTTATTAAACTTCCTTATCAAATCATATTTTCATAAAGTATGATTCTTATTCACAAAAGAAAAAACAACAAAAGAACAACAACAAGACAACATAAATATTCCCCCCTCCCCCCGAGTGCTACGTATCAGAGCGACACCGACTCGACTAATAGCAGCTATAATCTCTGTCTTCATAACTTGCACGTTACCAATATAAAGGTAACGGCGAAACAAGTAAAGGGTGAGATACTCCAAAACATATAATTAAAGGCATGATAATATATATATATATATATATATATATATATATATATATATATATAGTTTTAGAATTATAAAGGGTATAGATTAATAAGTGCAATTCCAGCACATATCCAAAACTCACTCACTCTATTCGTCATTCTAATGTGTATAATCTACACTTTATCGCCATAACCTCATCGACATAAATCGTCACAACAACACATAAACGTTCATCACCACGAAATCATCACAAGTCAATACGTCACTAATCAACACGGCAATCAGAAACAACAACATCAAACAATGCTAATAACATAAGCAACATAAATAAAATCATCACAAATTGGCTAAAGCCCATCGTCGCTTTTGGCATAAAATCCCATCGTCACAAACATCATCACATCATATTTGCATTAAGCATTTCATCAAAGTTATCATGAAATTATCACGTCATATACATCTCATGTTCATCATAAAGATCATCACCAAACAAAACATCATATATCATTGCAATTCAACATAATCCATCAATTAAAACCCAACACCAACAACTCAAACATAAACATAACCGACTCCATGAGACACGACTATGTTATGCATGTGGTACCTATCGCTTTGTCCATAATTAGGAACACTTGTCATAAAGCCCATCGTCGCTTGGCATAAAAGCCCTCGTCGCTTGGCATAAAAGCCCTCGTCGCTTGGCATAAAATCCCTCGTCGCCTATGCAATGTATGTGACTCGACAATAAAAACAACATAACAAAAACATCATCATTGCATCATCGAAATTGGCATAAAGCCCACATCGCCATAATTTATCCACATAAAGATAAATATATCATCGCATCATATTTGCATTATGCAAAACGTCGCCTATAATTCATCATCGTCAAACTTCATGCATTCACACATCGGAAGCATTTATTAACAACATCAATATAATCATCACATCATCATGTACACAGACATATGTCATCATTATCAACAAAGTCATTTAATCATGAACAAATCGTCGCAAACCTCATGTATAATCATATAGCATCGTCATCAAATAAATCACTCAATTCTAAACATGGAAAAATAATCGAACATCAATAATCGTCGCAAAAGCCATTCCTAATAACCGACATTAATCATAATCATCAACATCGCAATCGGATTGTCCATACGTGCCTTAAATCAACTAAAACGCAATCCAATTCAATTTAACCGTAATTTGGCCTATTTCAGGTTGTTTCGTAAAAACTCGTAATTTCGAAAAACTAACCTCACCACAACGTTCTACACGTCGAATTTAGCCAGCACGTCAATTTTTGTTGAATTCGGAGCAACTTGCTCCGTCGTCGAATTTACCGAAATCAGAAAATCGGAACGTAATCGGGTTCCAAATTTAATCGGCTAACTTATGCCCTAATTATATTTTATTAATACTAACTAGTAGTATGAATAATTATGGAAATTGAATCTAACAGAAGCAAAATGAGGGTTATGCGAAAGATTATGCAGAACAAACCAACAATGAAAATGAAAAGAAATATTTTGCTCTCCCCTGCTGCCATGGAGGGACGTACGTCCCAAGCAAAATGAAAGAAGGGAGGCGGGCGCCTAGCCCTTGGGGACGGTCGCCCCACAATGGGAGGTGGGCGCCTCCCCTTTCCCCGACCTTCATCTTCTTCTCCACCAATTTCCTGTATCTTCTGGTTTTTAGGTTTTCTGTTTCATTTTTCCATTTTTAATACTTCAAGTTTCTACAAGCTAGCACCAAAATACCCTCAATCTATACTCCTAACTCAAACTTTCTAAATCATTTCAAAAATCACACATACTACTCATAAACCACAACATCAATTCCTATCCCAAATTCACAATATACCTATCAAACCCTAACTATATGAAAAGGAAAATCAAACCCCTTACCTCTAGTGCTTGGATGATTGCAAGATGCTCCAACAAAATCCCAACCTCATGCTTGTTCTTGCTCTTCTTCTTCTTCTTCTTCTTCTTCCCAAAACCCTCTTTTTCTCTCAAGCTTCTAAGTTGGCTTTGGTGTGTTATGGAAGAAAAGGAGGAAAAATGGTTTATAATGATGTTTTCTTACTAGCCAAGGGTGTAAACCCAATTCTCTTCAATTACTCCTCACACCCCTAACTTATTTTTATTAATTAACACCTTAATAATATCTAATAATATTATTAACTCAATTAATTAAAATAATTTCAGGGAATTAAATATCGGTCCGAATAATATTTTACTGAACCAAACGGAATAAAAACCGGACCGAACGAAACGTCGCCAAATATATTAATAGATATATCGATTAATATAAATATTCTCGTCGCCAAAACAATCGTCAAACGATAACTCAAAAATATTAATATAATATAATATTAAATAAAACGAGGCGTTATAGTCATGCCCAAGGAAAACTCTTCCCATCTCATCATTTAATTTGGTGCTTGTTGTTGATGATAGACCTCCCCGGGAGGTTGTTGTTGTACTTTACGATGATAGACGTCTTACTTCATCCGCTCCCTGTAGCCTCTTATTAGATGGGGTGTGTAGAAGTTTTGAAAATAGAGTTTCTGGTGATCCATTGCATGAGACTCAACATCACATCCTCCATGTGAATAGGAACTTATGTAACATGCAGGAATCGTTAATAACATTAAAGTACCCTAAGTTCTTTGGAGGCGTCATCCATATATTTCATGTTACTCGCAATCAATAAACCCACGTATATAGGCTCCTAATCTAGCATTCTCATGAGAGCATGACACCTTTTCACAGTAAACTCTAATTGGTTTGAAACCGCCTCTAAGGTTTGGACTAAAAGAATGCCCAAGCCTTTGGTATATGACACATCTCTCTAGTCTTAAGCTTGATGTGTTTTTCTTGCATCTCTGTAGAATTAACTAAATCATCTCGATTGGAGGAATTTTCACAAAAATCAAACCCGGTGGACTTATTGGTCCCGTTGATCAAATCATTTAGGTTTGTCCACCCTTTTGTCACTAGCATAAGGCTCAGATCCTCGTACCCATTGAGATTTGTCACATCAAAAGTGTGTTCATTTGCTATCATCCAAAAAGAACATGTGTTTGTGTGTTTCCCCTGCAAGGGCAGAGAGACTCAGATGCCCTAATAGGTATATAACAATTTTAGGGGGAGAAGGCTAGCTCACAGTTTCATAGATCTAAGTAGAGAAGGATAAAGAGCAAAAACCCTAAAATATGTGTTTAATTTCATCTCGAATTTGTTTTCATAACTCAATCTCTTCCTTGAAAATATTCAAATCGTAGATCTCTCTAAATCCTCCCATAAACTTGTAGTCTCTATTGAAGAAAAGAAAGAGAGGTGAAAGAAGAAGAGGAAGATAAAGATGATGTTGGTAGAGGCGTTGGAAGAGAGATATGAGAAAATGAATTTTGGTAGAGGAAGAGAGAGAGATGATGTTGATAGAGCTAGATGAAGAGATAAATGATATTGGTAGAGGCAAAAGAAAAATTTGAAAACATGTTGATGAGATAACTTGGCAAAGTGATTGATTTGATTTTAGCAGTAGTTGGTTTAGAACCAGAAATAATGAAAATTAGTTAATAAATGTACATAAAGGTAAATGAAATACAAAAAACGTGTATAATATTTACAACTAAATGGTTAAATAGTAACTTAGTTCAAATTTGAAAATTTTAGACCAAATTTTCCCCCAAATCGGGATGTGGTAGAAAACAAGAAAGGGACAATATTGAGACTTTTAAAACATGTAATTTTCTTATATTATAGATATCTTTAACCTATAGAGACACATGGATAAAACATCTAATTAACTTAAAATAATGAAAAAGACCTACGAAGAGAGTCTTTTATGATAGAATATGTATTTATTTGTTAATAGAATATTTGTGTATAAGTCACACATCGACTATAGGATATGATGAACTCTAAACCACTCTATACATAATACAGTCTCTGTAGTGTTATTCTCATACGGTTGATATCAATATCTCTAAATATCATGCATGGTATTAGAGTTTATCCTAGATCACTTGTTGAGCTTCTCACATCGTCCACGCTCTGGGCTTATTGAGGCCCAAGCGTGAGGGGGTATGTTTGACTTTCCACCTTAATTACGATCCACCCTTATTCATCTTATTTGTGCCACTTTGACTTGCCTCATTGAAACCCCTAACACCTTCATTAAACATGTTGGCTTTAAAGGGGTGAATTTAGTCTATGCTACCACACAAAAAATTTCAAATTCCCTGGGCAATATCGGACATTTGTTGAACAAGTAAGGAATTTACTCTAGATTTGTGATATTTTCAGATTCATACGTAAATTTCAAAATATCTGGTATATTTGAACTAGAAATTTTGCAATTTTTGGGTAATGCATTTATCTTTTGTACCAGAAATTTCAAAATTTCCGGAGCTTAACATTATGTACCTGAAATTTCCAGTATTTCAATTTTTATTTAAAATATCGAAAATTTAGAATTTCCGGTGGTACATATTTTCCTAATTTCCCCCCAATATTTTAGTGAGAACTAGAGGTAAAAATGGTTCTGTTGCGGGTAGGGTGGTCGACAGACCGTAGTCTTAGGCCTATGATGACGAGGCACATGCTTCCGAGCTATGGGATGGATGACTTCCTCAGTCCGGTTCTCACCAGAAACAGATGACTAAGTAGTATGTGCAATTTCGCGCACCCCGTCGTCGAGGACTCAGAGTTTTTATCACCGAGGAGGTACATACTCTTAGTCTTATTGGTGTGCTTGTGGTTGAGTAGTATATTGAGGAGGTTGTGCATGTTGTGGAGGGCACAGTTGAGCCGCCAACTGAGCATGTTGTGGAGTCCGCAGTTGAGAAGATTGTAGAGCATGTTGAGGAGTTTGTTGTTGAGCGTGTTGAGGAGGTGTACCCCACTAATACAGACACCATGACTCATACTTCTACGGAGTCATCAATTCACACTGATGGAGGATTTCTAGAAGGACCTACACCAATATATTTATGTACAGGGCATCCCTCATCTAGTTCTAGAGACTCTAGTTTGTGGTATTGATAGATGGTTTTAGAGTCACATCATCAGCTTTCCCCGTGAGATCATGGATACATCATTTGTGGTTCAACATCCATCACAGTGTGAGGATGGATACCTGGAGTGGTTTCATAATTTGTCACACCCTCGGGTCTTACCACTAGTTACAGCATCTGATGTTTTAGGGCTTTCACGTGCCAGGGTTTCTATCGAGCCTCCACCACACCTCTCGCGGGTGATCAGGATAGTGTCCTACAGTTTGTTGCAGTTCATTTAGATAACCTCATGGGTTTGGTAACCCTTGATGGTGAGATCTATACAAGTTTAGCTAGGTTACCCGACGTAGCCCGTGGAGAGCCTATGTAGATCTATTTTATGTTGGTTGTATTATTTATATATTTTGTGACACATAGACTTCTTATTTATTGCACAATATTTTGGCGATTACATGTTTCAAATCGATGATGAACATAACATAAAATAGTATAACACACATAAACCAAAAACAACTAAACATTAGCACTATCGGATGATTCTAGACGTTTCAACATCTTGATTATGTCATCGACGGATCTTCAGATCTCCGCATCCAACTCAATCGGACCTTTAGTTATCCTACGGTGAAATGATTTCCACATGGCCTTCACATCTTCATCATTCTTCAACTCGATCAGGTTGTATTTCACCATTCCCTTTGTATAATCCAATCCTCCTGAAACTCGATCTTTGTCACCCATCTGTTATCGAAATTAGACAACAAATCATTCAACGTGGCAAGGGATTCAGAGTCATATGGAATCTTGAATTCAACAACAAGGTTGCATCCGTTGTAATACACTTCCGCATTAATCAGATACCGAGGAAGAGGCAATTTTAAGATGTTTTTCTCTATAACATATACCCCTCCCTATTTATTCAAATTGAGATGAATTCTAGACCATGCAAATTTGTCAGTGCAATTCGAACCCCTCAAAGATGTCGACAAAATCTCGACCGTTAAAAAAACTTGAATACATGAACCAAAATTCAAATATAACTCAAATTTTCGGTACTGTCTGGTAAATTTGAAAATTTCAAAATACCAAAAATTTCAAATACATTATCGAAAATTTACATACACCAAAAATTCTTTAGGGTGTATCGAAATTTTTTCGCTTATATCAGAAATTTTATAAATTTATCAAAAATTTCATCCGAAGATTTGTTTGTAACTCAACAGACTTAAATAAATAAAAAATTAAGAGTGACATGTATTATTTAGATAATGAAATGTTAATATCGCCCCAAATTTATAATATATCTTGATGTTTTAAACTTTATTAAAAAAAGATTTTGCTAAATTTTTTTCTTCTTCCATGTACTATTTTTTTAAAACACATTGGACAAAAAGAAAACTAATTTAACACATCATTTCCCTTGACAAATGAAAGGATGGATGATTAATTCCAGGAAACAATTCATTGAGAAAGATGTTGAATTTGCGTGCGAGAAATAGAGTACCAAAATTAGCCTTACCGACCTCAACGGCTAGTGATTTGAATTCCCCACGCTGTCCCCACTCACCAATAATGCCCTGTCATTTTCATCGAGCGTTTTACTTTTCATTGGGTTTTCTTATTTTTTTATTCTCTGTCTTAAGCAATAATTCATTTGCACCAGCGGATTTGAATTAAAGAGTTATTGTTTTGAAAGTATATCCTTAGAATTTGATGACTTATATTTCTTTATTGTTTAAGGTTTAAAGAGAATTTTTTTAACACTCCTCTCGATCTTTTAAGCTGAAAATTGATTATGTATGATTTTTTTAATGTGTAACTAGTAAATAATCCTTGCTGTCGCACGAGTCCGGTCGAGATTTCATATAACATGGAACTAACTTTGTCGTGCAATAGAACATTCGTTTGTATCTAATTCAATCAAAGTTCATTTAATTCGAAAAAACTTAGTGTATCAGATTAATTTGAGAACATTCAAAGATGTAAACTGAAAACATCATTGTGTAACAAAATAAGAAACTGTCACGAGTCTTCAAAATAAGAAATTGTAATTTGTCTTCAGATACAACGCAAGCTGGTTGCAATACATGTTTTCAACTAACTGACCTGCATGATAAATTATACAAAAATCAGACAGCAATTATGCAAACAATTTATAGTAAATAAAATATTTGTTATCATGTACTTACCCATCAACAAAGAGATTGGAAAACTTCATTGTATACAACATTTGTAGTGATAGATGTTGATACATTCTCATTATCATGTATTAAGATCTTAAGACCACTTTTGCTTGTAACTCTTTAAATAGCTACATACAATTGGCCATGACTAAATACAGGAGTAGGCAAATACAATCCAACGGTATCAAGTGATTGGCCTTGAGACTTATTAATTGTCATTGCGTATGACACAATAATTGGGAATTGTCTCCTAATCAACTTAAATGGCCACGGTGACTCGGAAGGTGACATAGACATTCGAGGGATGTAAAAGATGTTACCTACATTCTTTTCAAACATGATCTTTGCTTCAATAACATGATTTGTCAACCTTGTAACAATTAGGCTAGTTCTGTTGCACAAACCATCATTTTGGTCCAAATTCCTCATTAGCATTATTGGTGTACCAACCTTCAATTTAAGTTTGTGATTTGGAATACCTGAAGTCCTTAGTTTGCTAAGAAACTCTGGAGTAAGACATTCATAGGCTTCGGTGTAACTTGTATCAGTTCTATCAATTGAATCAAAACTCAAATGCTCTTTCTCTTCACCTAACAAACGCAAATACGCGAAATCAATCCAATATGTTATTCAAGATTAATTTAATAACGAAACATTTATATGAAAATCTAGATTAAAACAAACTTTACTTTACCTGGTATCATGTCCAATACGTAATGATTAATTTTATCAACAACTTCAATGGTTGAAGCAAGTATTGCTTTTCCTTGTAGAAATTCTACATTTTGAAACTCGGCAACCAAATTTGGGTATGTGCTTTCAACTATAGCTCTTATCGGGTCCTCAAAATTGGAAATTAACAAATCCGGAGGAATTTCTATATCAGCTAATCCATCATTAGGTTCACATATTTTACCATCACCAACATCTAATATCCATTTAGAGAATTCTGCAAGTTCATTAGAAGTTATATTGTCCCTTCTATTCCGTAGTCTCATGTTTTTTGTTAGTGTTTGTTAGCTGGCAATTTCGAAAAGGGTAAAATTGGCATAGACGAATAAAATATGTTTACTATCACCTGGAAAAGAGATTAATATTTGCTGGTGATAGGTGAACATAAGACCTTTTTGTTTCATAGAGAAAGGATTATTCGATTGCCAATGGTGAGCGATATTTCGAACTAAAATCTTTAGTATTTTTAGGATATGAAGAAATTCCTTTAATAAATATGTCAACATTGGAGCGGTCCAAACAAAGGATTAAAGTGAAATACGAATGGTTATGGAATTCGAATTTCGAATGGAACCTGAAGATTCGAATTTTGAATAAAAAAGGCGCCATGGTAAGGGACGCGTGGAGATTGGTGAACGAAAGAGATTTGCATGTCTTAAACGTGGCGCAATATTATAGTAGGACCGTTAGGGTCAGAACATTATAAATAGATGTTTTCTATTAGATTTTGGAGGTGTTCGTTAGATGTACTAAAAATTTCTAAAATACTCAAATTACCGTGATCGAAAGGGAAACGAGTCAAGGAGATATCATGTACGTTAAGAACATCATGTTGTTTTATAATTTAAATGCCAGTTTATTTACATTTATTTCCAGTTTCCTGCACTTTTACCTTTAAAGTCTTTCGATTCTTTTCTTTTTATCTTTAATCCATTTGCTTTTAAACACTTATCTTTCCAGAAACCTATTTACTTTCGAACTTTTATTGTATTTCCCAGAAATTGTTACTTTTTAAGAGTGTCCTTACCTTTACATTCAATTGTCAATAATCAAGTTTAAGTTCGAAATCTTTACACAAACAGTCAGTATATTTCCATAGTCAACTTTAAGTAAGTGCTTTAAGAATCAATTGAAGATCATGGGTTTGAACATAAAAATCTATTATGACACATGTGTCCTAGGATCAATCTAGTCGATCCTGTAAGTAACCAATAAAAAATAGTGAAAATTGGAAGACTAGCGGTTGTTTACTTAGAAATCACCGAACAAATTGGCACGCCCAGTGGGACCGTGTCATATTAGAAACCATTTATTAGAATTTTATGAACATTGCAAAATTTGAATTGGTATATGAACCTTCGAAGTGGTAAAATAAAAGATAATAATCTGTATATACCCAGAAGACAACGTACCAAAACAATGACAAATACAACCAACCAAGATAGGGGACAAACCTCCTCACAAGGAGCGCCAAATGTTCGGCTCGATCGATGTCTCTAGTACTATCCTTGTGGGTAGTTCGAACGCGGCCCCATTTAGTGTGACAGAAATACCATCTGCCATTTCAACTATGCCGCACGCAGGAAGTCAACCATATTCGACTCCCACTAGGCCTCCAGGTTTTGACCCTTTAAGGCCCGAGATCCACAAGATGGGATGCCAACTTGCTTTTATGTGGTTACATAACGCACCCATTTTGTCCCCAGTCCGAGGATCCGGTTCAGAACGAACCATTTCGCTACAAACTCCCGTAACTTGGGAAATCGAACCATAGCCTACCCGACAACTAACAATCAAAATATTAGACAATGATGGATGACAAGAACCATGATATGGTAGGAGTCTTAGCCCGAAATGAATGCTATTTTTGGTCCTTTAATTGAATATAAATAGAACAAACCAAGAAAACACACCCGGATGTCTAGGATAGCAGATTTCTTTGGTGCCCCGATGCCGGGAGACGAGGCGTAATCCAATGGTGATTCGAACGAAGAACCTACCATTGAACAAGTTCGACCCCTATACGAGGGATCAAGAGGAAACGAGGGCCAAGATTAAGGCAACCGACGCTCAACAAGACCGGATCGAAAACCTAGACCGTTAGTGGTTGTCAAGGACCGAATGCATTTAAATTGTCCATAGGGTCAGGAACGACAATTTAGTGGCAGAAAATAACCTAACCGCTATGATAGAAAGAATAATGGCCCAAAATGGTGTAAATTCGGGATTTAGAAGGCCAAATTATACTTCTCCTATTGTAGGTTACATTCTACAAATGTAATTACCTGTGGGTTTCAAAGTCCCCAAATTTACAAAATTCTTTGGTGATACCAAAGGAGTCGACAAGAGAACACATAGCGAGATATTTGATCAAGGTGGGATATATCAAATAACAAAATCTTAGGATAAAATATTTTCCAAGTTCTTTGACAAAGAACGCTTACGTGGTTCACCACATTACCCCCGGATCCGTGGATACTTGGCCCTATTTGGAAAGACTCTTTCATGAGCAATTCTACATGGGCCAATCCAAAATCACTCTGAAAGAACTGGCAAGCATTAAAAGAAAGTTTACGGAACCCATAGATGACTATCTGAATAGATTCCATCGTTAAAATCTAGATGTTTTACAAGAGTGCCTAACATGAATTGGTCGAAATGGGCAGGAGGCCTAGATTATTCCATTCGAAAGAAACTGGATACCCAGTATCTAAGGGATATGGCCCAATTAGCCGATAGAGTTCGACAAGTCGAAAGGTTAAAAGCGGAAAAGGCTAGGGCTAGTAAGAATCATAAGAAAGAACGAATAGCCTATATAGAGGCAAGAAGAAAACATAGATGATTTCCAAGACCCATACAATTTCGACCGCCTCGAAATAGATCTTCTGAACTAAAGAGGCACCCCCTTACGCTTGCAGAGTTCTGCTTCCTTCCAATGGAAAAGACACTGTCGAAAATGAGAAAAATGAGAAATATCCTAAGAAAATATACACTTTCGATATAACTAAATGTGATGAAATCTTCGATTTGCTTGTTAAGGATGGCCAGTTAATAGTTCCTCCGAACCTTAAGATTCCTCCATTGGAACAAAGGAAGAAGAGGGGTTTTTGTAAGTACCATAATTTCCTAGGTCATAAAACCTCGCAATGCTTTCTTTTCGTGGATTTGATACGTAATGCAATCAAGGATGGCGAGTTGAAATTTGGACAAGGAAAAACCCCATGAAAGTGGATACGGATCCGTTACTGATGGCGAAAACCAACTATGCTGAGCCTTTGGAAATCAACATGATCGAAGTTGCTGAGAACAAGGTTAAAACAAACGTGGAGTTCGAGGAAGATGGAGGTTTCGTCCTGGTTAAGAAAGGAACTACTGATAACCTTCCAAAGGTGTTCAAGGCAAAACTAATGAAAGAGGCAATACAAAGCACCGAGGGCCAAGATATTGTCGACAAAAATTTAACGAGGCTACCAAGGTCTCGATGAAGTTCGAGAAGGTCGACTCGATGACCCAATGCCGAGTAAACATGGTGGATTTCGAGCAGCACACACCGAAATGCAAGAAGTGGAGCGATGCTTGAGAAAGAAAGAGAACAAACGAGGAAAGCTTGCCAAAGAAAGATGCAAGCTGCGTGAGTACCTATTTCACATCATAAGAAGAACTAAGACAAGTTGTCGTGCCCAAGATGCGATCATTTGCAACCCCTGTGATAGTCGCGAATTCGAAAGGGCCCGAGGGAACGACAAGAATTAATGGAGGCAAGACAATCGCCGGTGGTATACCCTGTATCATGAAAGCTCATTGAATTCATAGTTCGATGCCACAAGATTGGTATGTAATGTCCGGTTTGTCCCGATGTGCAGCTTATGATAAAGGAATGTCAAGCATTTGAAACACCCCGCTCGCTTCCTGGGGACGTAAAGTGGAATCCCTTCAACGCCGATCCGGGCGTAACCATGCAGAAGACCGGACAGTCCTTATCCTAGGAAGCAAGGAAGGTATCTTTCAAATTACTGCAGAGATCCCACCGATAGGTGGTGCAAGCAAAGAATGACAAAGGAGGGGCAAATAGCCGATTGTATGGAAGAAATATGGCACTGAGGCGTTTAATTGAATAGAAGGAGGAAATGGAAAATTATAAAGGAAAACCCAATGTCGCGCCTCAATGGCGCAGACACCAACGTAACAAGAAGGCGCGGAGTCGAAGCCCATGGAAATTGGCAGTCTAGCACTAACAATCCAAAGTCAAGACTCACTGGGGAAAACCCCAGATCCGAAGTTATTCTCACCAAAAAGGAGGTCAAGAACAAAGGAAGCAATGAACGAAGAAGATCTAATGACTGATGATTTCGAGTCGGGGAGTCTTTCTTTAACGCCAATTGTAATGTTGTATCGCTTTACCTTGAGTTTGAACATAATATGAAGTATGGGTTGGAGAGGAAACAGACGAAGAGATGGCCAAACATAGGCCGTTGTGTTACTATATAATGAATAACGTGCAACAAGAGCGTAACGCTTTTTCGAAAGACCGACGAGGAATGAAGAATCATTTGAAACCTCTGCTCATTAGGGCCAAAGTGGAGCAACAGGCGTAAATAAAGTCTTGACTTGAGGAGTCGTCAATTTAATGCCCGATTCATGCTAAAAGGATAGGGATGCGGGATTCGACGCTCGACCTCATAACATGGTACTCCAATTACGAAGGTAAAGTTGGTAAGACACTAGGGGTAATACAAGTGAATCTCACGGTTGGTTCCCCTGACTAGGCCAACCATGTTCATGGTAATAGTGCAAGGCCAACTACAACATGCTACTTGGCGAGAATGGATCCACTAATGGAGCCTACTCTTCAATGCATCAAAGATTAGTACTATGAGAGAGGATGGAATAGTTGAAAATATAGAGGCTGACCGAGTTATTATATGACGATATTAATCATGTTGATAAGAGGAATTTTGACCGTAATATGGCCAACATTGGGCCATGCAACCCACCAAGAGTACTTGAACCAAATGAAAATGCCTACTATTCTCTAACACTTCGTCCCAATGGCTTCAAGGATAGAGAACCGATGTGGGATGGACAAGAAGTGAAGGTGAGACTTGACGATCCGCCAACCTGGCCGACAACGAAGGGTGTTATGGACCGAAACCAACTACTATCAAGCTTCGCCTATCTGGTGAGAATAAGAAAAGACTCTCCGAGATACAAAATATGGCATGCCATAGACACTAAAACAAAAACAACGCAGCAAAAGCAAGTCCCGAGGGCACCCATCTAACCCCACCCAATGAAAGACAAACTTCCACACCAATGGATCGTGCTAGACGCTATCTATGATCAAGAGCCATTAGGTTTCAAAAGATCCAGGATCAATGAATGCCAAGATGTCGGCTCAAGACCCTTGGAGGAAGTTAATATTGGGGATGAAGTCGAAAAAGAGTAACGTACATTAGTGCGAAACTCAATGAAGCATAAGGTGATCGAATTGCTCAAAGCAAATAAAGATTGTTTCACCGATTACGACGAAATGCCTCGGTTTGAAAAGAGAACTGTGGAACATAGGCTTCCGATCAAGGATGGCAAGAAGCCCATCAAGCAAAGCGCCTAGAAGATTCGCACCAGCAATCCTCTCGAAGATCAAGGCGAATAGAACGATTGTTCACCGCAAGTTTATCGTAACCACGAGGTACGCCGAATGGCTTGCTAATATTGTACCGTTATTAAGAAAATGGTTCTTTACGCATTTGCATAGATTTTAGGGACTTGAATACTACCCCAAAAGACGAATACTCTATGCCTATAGCGAAATGTTAATTGATTCGCGCAAGGTTATGAATACCGAGTATGCTAGACTGATATTCCGCTATAATCGATTTTCATTGTGAGGATGATGTCCCCAAATACCTTCCGATGCCCGTAGCGCTTTAGGCACATATGAATGGGTAGTAATGCCCTTTGGCTTAAAAATGCTGGGGCAACATACCAAAGAGCAATGAACACAATATTCCATGACTTTATCGAAACATTTATGCAGATTTACATAGATGATATAGTGGTCAAATCGGTTTCTGATGAGGATCATTTAAATCACTTGAGCCAATCATTCGAACGAATGAGGAAGCATGGCTTAAAATGAACCCTCTTAGTGTGCTTTTTCAGGCAGGTCGGGATTTCCTTGGCTTCGTGGTTCACAAGAAGGGCATCGAAATCAACCTGAATAAAACAAAGGCCATCATGGAGACAAAGCCTCCTTCAACAAAGAAAGAACTGCAATCCCTTTTGGGTAAAATCAACTTTTTGAGGAGATTTATATCCAACTTGAGTGGGCGAACCCAAGCTTTCTCTCCATTGTTGCGCATAAATCAGGACAATTTTGATTGGACAGATCAACATCAAGAAGCATTTGAAAAAATCAAGACTTACTTGATGCACCCTCCGATCCTAGCAGCCCCTTCTAAAGATAGGCCAATGCGATTGTATATCTCTGCCTCTAATGTAACCATAGGAAGCATGCTGGCCCAGGAAAATGAAGATGGCATCGAAAGAGCCATTTACTATATTAGTAGAGTTTTAAATAATGCAGAAACTAGGTACAATAGTATAGAAAAACTATGTCTTCAAGTATTATATTAAACCTGTTGATGTTTATGTTTCGTCTCACTTTGATGTCATTAAACATATGTTGTCAAAGCCAATCATGCACATGCAGATTGGTAAATGGGCCTGGCACTCACCGAATATAATCGCTTTAAGCCTTTACAGTTATGAAAGGACAGTGGTTTCAGATTTCATAGTGACCACTTGTGAATGAGAATTTCGCATTAGATTATGTCGAAACTCAGCCATGGAAATTATATTTGATGGCTCAACACATAAAATGGAAGTGTGTCGAATATGTATCATTTCGCTCAAGGAATTCCAACAAAATTCAAGTATAAGTTGGAAGGCCCTTTATGTTCGAACAATGAAGTCAATATGAAGCACTAATTGTCGGACTTGAAGCTTTGTTGAATTGGGGCAACCAGTCGAAATAAGAGGAGACTCGAACTAGTCATCAAGCAAATAACCAAAGAATACAAGTGTATCAAAGAAAATTTGATCATGTACTTCGTTATTGCTAATCGATTAATCAAGAAATTTGAATATGTGGATTTAAAACACATTCCTAGAAGTGATAATCAAGAGGCAAATGACCGGCTCAAATAGCCTCGTGGATATAGGATATCAAAAGAAAACTCCAATACCTCATAGAAGCTGGGGAAGAATAATGGCTACAAAGTTATCACCCTTAGATTTAGAAAATGCGAAATTAGGTTATGCAAACCAGAGGAATTCAAGTTTTTAACATAGATGCTTTAGCAGATACGATCAGCGGACTCTATAGTAAACTATTTGAGAAATCCTTCAATAAACAGAGAGGAAAGTCAAGTACAGAGCATTGTCTTACGTAGTGATCGGGAATGAATTATTTAAGAAGACCCGTAAGGAGTGCTACTCAAATGTTTGGGGAAAACGAAGCATATTTAGCCTTGTCTAATGTGCACAAGTGGAGCATGGGGCACATCAAGTGCCACAAAATGAAATGGCTCTTGTTCGATATGGAATGTATTGGCCCACTATGCTCAAAGATTGCATATAATTCGCCAAAGGTTGTGAAGAGTGTCAAGTCCATGTCGGCATTCAACATGCTCCGCAAGCGAGCCACATTCGATTGTTAAGCCTTGGCCTTCGTGGATGGGCATTAGATTTGATTGTGAAATTCGCCAACATCATCTAAAGGACAAATATATTCTTGTAGGAATAGACTATTTCACACAAAGTGGGTCAAGCGATTCCTTTAGTGAATGTAGACCAAGAAGCTATTATAGAATTTATTAAGCAAGTAATATATTTGGGATACCGTAGTATCACAACAGATCAAGGTTCGCTTTCAGTATAAAATGCAAGAGTTCGCACAAGAAATAGGATTCAAACTACTCACATCAACACCTTATTACGCCCAAGCAAACGGTCGTAGAAGCGACCAATAAAGTCATAATAGGTTTGATCAAGAAGCATATAGGTCGAAAACCAAGAAATTGGCACAAAACCTTAGATCAAGCTCTATGGGCCTCGAACGCCTCCAGGAGGCAACGAATACCACCCGCTTCGACTAACATTTGGGCACGACGCGGTGTTGCCAATGAAATACATCTACAATCACGTAATCCAAAGACAGTAACGAAATACCCATTGATCAATACTGGAAATGATGATGAATGAATTAGTGGATATAGATGAAGAAAGGCTACGTGTTTTAGAGGTTATGAGAAGAGAAAGAAAGAGTAGCTAGGGCGCATAATAAAAGAGTTAAGAACAAGAAATTTTCAACCAATGATCCGGTCTCGAAAGTTATTTTGCCTATGGATAAGAAGAATAGAGTACTTGTAAATGGTCACCCCATTGAGGGACCTTTTCATTTTGAAAACATTTTCTAATAATGCCTATGAGATAGAGGAATTAGCGTAAGATAGAAGAATCTTAAGAGTAAACGGAAATACTTAAAAGGTATAAACCATACTTGGTGAAATTGAATTACTGCACTAAATAGATATTGAAGATGGAATAGAGCTAAGAGAGAGCCAAATAACAAATATGAGTCATGTTCAAATATAGGAATACATAATAAAGTTTTTTTAACATTTCCAAGAAGTAAAGGAGCATCTCGCTTCAACCTAGCAAATTTGTTTTTGCACAAGTTGATTCTACATTGATTCGTGTGTTTGATCCTTTCAAGCTCTTCGATTTCTTGGCTTATACCTTCACCGCCTCCATCCGCTTAAGACTCGTGAGATCGATCCGCAAGCCCTCGATCATCGCAGACTTCATAGTCGCTTGCGAGTTATCTGCTCACCTTCGCACCGCGATTTTGCTTAAGCTCCTCAACTGATTCCTGCATAAGATAGACCGACCTAGAACATCGTGCCTATCTTTTGTCGCAATTTTCGCAGACTCTAAAGCTCGCCTTTAGTAAGCTCAAGTCCGGTCATAGGCGTAGATAAAGCTCGCTTGGTTCGAGTTTTAGCTTCGATACCATGAAGCCTCGATGTATGCGATTAACTTCATCAAGGAGGAGTTGCAAATCATAAATGATCTCACCCACGCCAGGGCAAATACTAAGATCTATTTGTGTCAAAAGATTCTTCATCGAAAAGTAAACCCTGTGGTTGTCTTGTAAGATGGTGAAGAAATCAACTTGAAAAATAGTATTATTAACCTCTGAAGAAGTCGGTCAAGAGAAGAGAGGCGATCCTCTTTGATCGACGAATCACTAGATGGAATCGTGTCAAGAAGGACCACATTGAGATAGCATCAATTGAGGTATTTTAAAGGATTATTCTTCTTCATCTCGCTTTTGCTTTCGTAGAGGATCGGGTATTTGCTTGACGAAGCGCCAATGTAAACAGAATTTCCATCACGCTTCCTCATCACCACCTCTACCTCCATTCTCCCATCTTCACCTTCCGCTTGCATCCCTTCATCTTCGTTGTCCTTGCAAAATAGTGACTCACACAGCGATTGCTCCATCGGTTTGACTAGCGTAACGCGCTTTTCCGGAGAAGAGTCACTAGAATATCAATGATGGGGTTTCAACCCCAATGTTTGGTTCATCTACCCTGTTCTCCACCAATGAAGGAGAAGAGTCTTGATCTAAGGTTTCACCCAAGGAGGCGGTTACTTGTTGATCTAAGGCTTCACAATCTCCTGTGGGTGGCCAAGAGATGAACCTTGTTTAAAGCATCCTCATTTGAGCCTTCCGGTTGAGGAGAAGGTGCAGGTTCGAACTTTGGGTATTAGGAAGATTGACAGAGCGTAGGAATACTGCATAAAAAGATCGTGGATCGCGCATTAAAGTTGTGTGTTAGCAACGAAGGCATCAAGTAACTTTACCTTTTGTCCATCGAGTAGCATTGCCGCCAATTTGTTCTCGAAGGTGATTCTTCAAGATGAGGGTTCAAGAGACTTTAGATTTGGTTCGAGGAGCATCAAGTGTGAACTTTGCTAATGGACTTAGCGACTTGAGAAGCTTCACCGATTGTGAAGGCTTTTTCTTATTTTTCTTTTGAGGATTGAGGTATCGCCGCTTCCTGTGGTTCATCTTCCGTCAAGAGTTTCATGCTTTCGCTCTTGGGGACTTTGGGGCAAGCCACTTGCCCGAAAGTGTGACTAAGATGATTAACCAATTTAGAAGGAATTTCAAATAGTAAAAGGGAAGCATGAAAATACCTTCTTTTCTTCTTCTTCAAAGTGTTGTTCACCCCAGTGGGGATTTGTAGTGATGATGGTTGGTGTTTGTGAAGTTGAAGTTGAGCCGACTTTAGCGCCGACTTTGTCTTTTTTCAAGGACTTCAAATCAATATCGAAATGAGTGAGAACATGGTTAAGATAAAACAAAAAATAGCATTTTAAGGGAACTTAATTCGCATTCAAGATTCCGAGATTTAATGTACATGGTCGATAAGTCGTAGCGAAGGTGCCCTTGAAGTTGTATAAATCATGTTTCGCCCACGTAACTCAGCAAGTTTTTGGTATCATTTTGCAGAAATAAAAGATCCTAAAATATAACCACCTGTGATACGGGGAAAAAGGCAAGAGCCACTCAAGTAGGCAAATTTGGAAATTTAGGTGGTTTATGCTTAAAAGCCCATTGCACTCTATCTTCGATTTCACATAAGGAAGACATCGAACTCGCTGGAAGTTGTTTTTCAAATTTTTCTTTAAAGTTTTTTATGATCGCAACAGCTCGATGTATGTCCATTGGATTATACATAACTTCAAAATATTTCGAAAGCTCGAATTTCTTTGACATGAGTAAGCCTACCTTTCCGATGTTTTCCGCACAAAGGAAAAGTCATTAAATATTGTTGGATTTCGTATCAAACATATTATTCGAATAATAGTCTCATCCACCAAGTGTGAAATCTCTTGTTTTGTAGAAGGAGGAACTAAATAAACTAGCGAAAATCCGCAAAATCTTCATAACGCCTTTCTCGATTTCGATTTCTTTGAGGATAAGGTACCGCTAGGGATATTTTCTTCTTATCAAAAGAGGTTCGTGAAGAATCGACATGTGCCAAACCGTCGAGCTACAAAATGGGTTGATAAGCAAGGATATGTGCTTGACTTTGATGGGTGATCCTTGAAGCAATAAGTCCGGGAGTTAGAAAAGCACCGCATATTTTTGTTGTTGTTTCCAAAATAGCTTGCTCCAGAGGCATAGTGAACCAAGTTGGTCCATAATTTCGAGTAGCAAATGGAGCCATCGAAGAGTCAAAATTGTGCCTTTTCGAGAAAATCATCATGTATTGAACGGTCGGTTTGAAATTTCTTTCTCATCATTTGGCGAAGTTTCAATAACTCGTTCCCTCATCGTTACGATTGGCAACATCGTGATGATCTTCATTAAGTGTTCCCGAGGTTGATAGAGATGATTCAAAGTGGCATTCACCAAAGTTGCAACAACCAAAAGGGCCACGTAAGAAGATTTGTGCTTTGTAGGTTTTAATTTCAAGACAAGCCGACAACAAAGACAGTCACAATGCAGACTTTTCGACCATGGTGAAGTTGATTGGCTAAGGTAATGAATCTACTAGCCACTTGAAGGATTTGTCGCAGAAAACATATTTCGATAGCCATAGTGCTAAGAAGGCTATGTGTTCAACTTCGAAACTTCTTCCTCAGTAATGATGAAAGCAATATATTTGGAGAAACCGCATGCTTGAGCTCAAATTAATGAGATTCTCCGCATCCTCATTAGGATCAAAAGTTTCTCCAATAGGAGAAAGTCCAGAATGGTCTATGTCAAGAAAGTGGTGTTACCATCCCACGTGGAAGATGGAACGTGTTGTGTGCTGTCCCGTAAATATAGAGAAGCCAACAAAAGGGGTGGCTATAGCTAAACCCTAATTTAGACATTCGAATCAAATTGAGAATGCCTAAATTTTCCCATTCCCGAGATTTCTTGCTCACCTTAGCAAGCCAATTTTGGTACGACCGGTCGGATGTAGGACAAGAACGGAAGGGTTTAAAGTTACAAAGGACATAATCCATGTTAAAGGGTCCCTTGTTAGTGCCGCTTACTGTCACTAGCCCCTCTAGGGTTTTAGGCAATTTGGCCGTAATCATCAATTTTCGCTTTGATGATATGACTTATTAATGATAGGTTTTGTCATGAAATAGGCGGAAAGAATCCCTTCGCTTTTTGCCAAACGCTCAGAGGAATCAACGGACCCATTACTCCTAGTGGTTTTATCGAAACAATAGTGGGGATTATTACCGAGAGGCATAGATAGCCTTTTGCCCGAGTCATTTTTGGAGTGGAGATGAACTCTTGGTTACCCAGTTGATGATTTTGCTCGCCGTATTTTGGTGGAATCCATGGGTTGTTTAGATTTCTATTTCTTGAGGTTGTGTTGGCATTGTTGATGAAGACATGGTGAAACAAATTAGTCTTTCCGATGATGAATGTTTGTTTTTTGTTTAAAGAAACTGAGAGTGCAGAATTTGGTTTGTTTGAGAATGAGAGAGATTTGGGAAAAGTTCAGAATGAAGAAGATGAAGTGTTTTTATAGCTTCTTCAGCGGTTGGAAAATTTTTGACCTTGAGAGTAATGGACACGTAAACATTTTATTGAAAAGGTAAAAGGTGAATTTTTCAACTTCCTAGGGTGGACGTGTTGTCATTTGGGAAATGACGCTTTCTAATTATTAACATTAAACTGCTATGATAGCACGTTTAGGTGTGCTGATTAGACATTAGCAGAAAAGTTGGATACCTACTCTGACGTCATGTACAATGAAATCATCATTACTGTGTCGAAATTGCATGAGATATTCAAGAACAAATATTTCTCTATATCCGCCGAAATAACCGTTTCGAGGGGCAATTGTTAAATTTCGAAAAGGGTAAAATTGGCATAGACGAATAAAATATGTTTACTATCACCTGGAAAAGAGATTAATATTTGCTGGTGATAGGTGAACATAAGACCTTTTTGTTTCATAGAGAAAGGATTATTCGATTGCCAATGGTGAGCGATATTTCGAACTAAAATCTTTAGTATTTTTAGGATATGAAGAAATTCCTTTAATAAATATGTCAACATTGGAGCGGTCCAAACAAAGGATTAAAGTGAAATACGAATGGTTATGGAATTCGAATTTCGAATGGAACCTGAAGATTCGAATTTTGAATAAAAAAGGCGCCATGGTAAGGGACGCGTGGAGATTGGTGAACGAAAGAGATTTGCATGTCTTAAACGTATGCTAATATTATAGTAGGACCGTTAGGGTCGAACATTATAAATAGATGTTTTCTATTAGATTTGGAGGTGTTCGTTAGATGTACTAAAAATTTCTAAAATACTCAAATTACCGTGATCGAAAGGGAAACGAGTCAAGGAGATATCATGTATGCTAAGAACATCATGTTGTTTTATAATTTAAATGCCGCTTATTTACATTTATTTCCGCTTCTGCACTTTTACCTTTAAAGTCTTTCGATTCTTTTCTTTTATCTTTAATCCATTTGCTTTTAAACACTTATCTTTCCGAAACCTATTTACTTCTCGAACTTTTATTGTATTTCCTTAAATTGTTACTTTTAAGAGTGTCCTTACCTTTACATTCAATTGTCAATAATCAAGTTTAAGTTCAAATCTTTACACAAACAACAAGATATTTCCATAGTCAACTTTAAGTAAGTGCTTTAAGAATCAATTGAAGATCATGGGTTTGAACATAAAATCTATTATGACACATGTGTCCTAGGATCAATCTAGTCGATCCCTGTAAGTAACCAATAATAAATAGTGAAAATTGAAGACTAGCGGTTGTTTACGAGAAATCACCGAACAAGTGTTAGACTTGGCAATAGTCCTACACATAAGATGAACAAACGGAAGCATGAATAATATCGTAACGCCCGCCTTGGAACAACTGGAAGTATCTCGATGTAAATTCTCCAAATATAACTACCTTACCACCAAAATTGTATTTAAAACCCTTATTGCTCATGATATCCTTAAGGGTCTTATCCAAGGCCTCAAAACAATTTATGAGCTATGGGTGCTTCAGTCCCATATTATGACATCAAGAGCCAATAATCGTGAATGTTCGTAGTCTTTGTCACAACAAGTAGAGTCACAAGGGTTGGAACGTATTTTGAACTTTGAATGGGTTGTTCTACCACCTGGCAATAATAAGGAAGCTATGCCACTGAAGCAAAGCCTTAATAAGTTTTTCTCTCGAACGGCGCACTTGATAATGTCCTCCACATAAAAGTTTTACCGTTCCGCCAGATCCATGAAAAAACACCTCCATTTTGTTTGTCACGCTGGCCCATTATGGTTTCAAAGATTGCGTTGTTCATCTTAACATTCAAATTGAAAGAATCATTATATTGGAGTTTAATGAAAACAACATTGATTTAAAGAATGAGCAATACTGTTAGAGATGTAAATGATTCTCGAAAGTTTTGTCGCCTAAATCAAGATCGAATCATGTTCATCATAAATCGCCTATTTCCACATGTCGCTTATATACAAACTGGATACAAGCATATCTTTAAATTTACGCAAGCTTCTTCGATTTGATTGCATCATATTCTCAATCTCAATTAATGTGAGATTTGTCAGTTCTGCAGTTGACAATTGCATGTCTTCCAAGAAATACACAAAGCAATATAAGATATAACTATTGTGTACAATGTAAATCATATCGCTGATGAAGTTAGCACACAAAAGCCTTAGTAAAATTAAATGGCAAGATCATGACATCTGCTTCAAAAGTTCAAGATAATACAAAAGCATCACTCATTCAGGAACATTCCAAATGTTATGTTTTTTATCAGAAGCTGTGAGAAAAGGTTGTTTATACTTCATTTTCAAAGTTGCATCTACAACAGTTGAAATTACATTATAAGAATAAGAACTTGTTATAATATTTAAGTATGGTTTGAAATTGTATGATATGTAACAACTATATGGAAGTATAAAAGGATTGTACTTATTGTATTGCATCCACAGCAGTTTAAAATGTATTATAAGAATAAAACTCATTATAATAGTTAGCTATGGTTTGAAACATGATATGTAATGTAAGTATATAAGAATTAATGGATTGTACTCTTCTTCCACCACAATTTCTATTGATAAAGAATAACCGCCGATAGCAACTTCCAAGTCTTTTGTCAAACATGTCGCGATCGACACGCATTCTGACAACAAAGATCGCGGACAAATGCCTCCTCAAAAATTGCCGAACCCCAATCTTTGGCCTCATTTATGGTGCAACATATTCTTTATCATCATTAAGAAATCCCATCTCAAAGCATGCATCTCTAAAACTGCCACAAACTACTCTACCAACCTTTTTATATCCTCATAAGTCGGTCCCTTGACAACCGCCAACATCATTCTAAGGTAATAGAGGTCACCATCTAAGAGGAACCCAAATTAATCCGGTTAATCGCACGACTTTTGTGAGGTCTCCATAAACTATCTTTATCAGAAACAAACTTGGAAAGAAAGGCAATGTTCTTTTGCATCTTCGTATTTTTGGTTGCTTCCATCCAAGTCAAACATTGATTCCTTCACGCTTGGTTTTTCAAGAACATCGCCTATGAAGTCATAATCGCTGTAGTAAACGGATTTTCGCCTCCGTATGAAAATACAACCTTCAAATGTATGAGATCTACCATGGATAGATATGAAAATCCTCCAACACGCTCACTTGGGGAAACGATGCATAATCAAGGTATTATTTGATTTCATCAATCAGAATAACCGCATTTCGTCAATTCGGTCCGAACAACAACGTAGTTATTCTATCATAACCTTGTTAATATACTTGAATAAGTACTTGATCAAGTACCTTGATTACACCATTCCATATTAATGTGCTCGAAATTTCTTTAGCGATATGCATTATAAGGAACTACATACCTATTATCAAGAACAATATTCTTTTCGAACAAGAATGCCAAGATTCCTTCTCCGATACCCGGATATCCATCCTGATCGATAATGGTTTGAGGCTGCCAATTTTTGGGAAAGAATTTAGAGCATTTACCATTTTTCATGCAAGGTGAAGATCTGTTTTCCAACCCACATGGACCATGAATCATATGTGTCTTTACCAAATGATGTAATGTTGTTGATGTCATCTGGAGTGGGATACTTGTTCTGCTGATGCAAGAAAAGCAAAATGTGTGCATGGGGCAAACCTCTCATTTGGAACTCAATGGTGTATATATCTGGAAAAAGTTAAAATACAGTAAAATATTAATGTAAATTGATTGATATAGAGCCAGGAACAATTAAGTATTACATAATTTGTTTCACGTAACTCACATGTGTCATACCCCAAAATTTGTCCTCCTATTTCTCAAGACATTTCATACATCTTTACTCAAGGATTCCTCAAGGGTTGATCAGACAAACCCTCTCCTAGACAGTCAACCCAAACTAGGGTTTTGCAATTCCCAAATCCAGATGGACTTCCAACATCTCCAATGTTCATCATGCCTCCTCATATGCTTCAAAGATTCTCCATGTCAAGTTTCAAGCCTTACAAGTCAAATTTTCTCAGACAATTGCTCAGATGGTTGAAAATCATCAGATTGGACAAAAGTCAACTGTGGTCAACATACAATCAAACTTCCTGATTTTTGGTCAACATCCTCATTTTGAAGTCACATTCATCATTTGATCAAGGTGTTTACGGTGATTTCTCGTAAACAACCGCTAGTCTTCCAATTTTCACTATTTATTATTGGTTACTTACAGGATCGACTAGATTGATCCTAGACACATGTGTCATAATAGATTTTATGTTCAAACCCATGATCTTCAATTGATTCTTAAAGCACTTACTTAAAGTTGACTATGGAAATATACTGATCGTTGTGTAAAGATTTTAACTTAAACTTGATTATTGACAATTGAATGTAAAGGTAAGGACACTCTTAAAAGTAACAATTTCTGGAAATACAATAAAAGTTCGAAAGTAAATAGGTTTCGAAAGATAAGTGTTTAAAAGCAAATGGATTAAAGATAAAAGAAAAGAATCGAAGACTTTAAAGGTAAAAGTGCAGAAACCGAAATAAATGTAATAAACCGCATTTAAATTATAAAACAACATGATGTTCTTAACGATATGATATCTCCTTGACTCGCTTCCTTTCGATCACTCGTAATTTGAGTATTTTAGAAATTTTAGTACATCTAACTAACACCTTCAAAATCTAATAGAAAACATCTATTTATAATGTTCACCCTAACGGTCCTACTATAATATTGCGCCACGCTTAAGACATGCAAATCTCTTTGCTCACCAATCTCCACGGCCCCTTACCATGGCGCTTTTTATTCAAAATTCAATCTTCAGTTCCATTCGAAATTAATTCTATAACCATTCAGATTTCACTTTAATCCTTTGTTTGACCGCCCAATGTTGACATATTTATTAAAGGAATTTCTTCATATCCTAAAAATACTAAAGATTTTAGTTCGAATATCGTCACCATTGGCAATCGAATAATCCTTTCTCTATGAAACAAAGGTCTTATGTTCACCTATCACCAAAGAAATATTAATCTCTTTCCGTGATAGTAAACATATTTTATCTGCCTATGCCAATTTTAACCTTTTCGAAATTGCTACCAACAATTGCCCTCAAGAACAGCTTATTTTACGGATATAGAGAAATATTTGTTCTTGAATATCTCATGCAATTTACAAGAATGATGATTTCACCGCATATGACGCCGAGTAGGTATCCAACTTTCTCGCTAATGTCTAATCAAAGACACCTAAACGTGCTATCATAGCAGCTTAATGTTAATAATTAGAGAAAACGCTATTTCCCAAATGACAACATCGTCACACCCTAGAAGTTGAAAAATTCACCTTTTACCTTTTCAATAAAATGTTTACACGTGTCCCATTACTCCAAAGGTCAAAATTTTCCAACCAACAAGAAGTTTATAAAACACTTCATCTTCTTCATTCGAACTTTTCCCAAATCTCTCATTCTCAAACAAACCAAATTCTGACTCGCTTTAAACAAAAACAAACATTCATCATCGAAAGACTAATTTGTTTCACCATGTCTTCATCAACAATGCCAACAACAACCTCCAAGAAATCTGAGAAATCTAAACAACCCATGGATTCCACCAAAATACCCATGAGCAAAATCATCAACCCGGGTAACCAAGAGTTCATCTCCACTCCAAAATGACCCGAGCAAAAGGCTATCTATGCCTCTCGTGTAATAATCCCCACTATTGTTTCCGATAAAACCCTAGGAGTAATGGGTCCGTTGATTCCTACAGTAGCGCTTTGCAAAAACGGCGATTCTTTCCGCCTATTTCATGACAAAACCTATCATTAATAAGTCCAGTATCATCAAAACCGAAATTGATGATTCTCGGGCCAAATTGCCTAAAACCCAGAGGGAGCTAGTGACGGCATAGTAACGGCACTAACAAGTGGACCTTTTAACATGGATTATGTCATCAAGTAACTTTAAACCCTTCCGTTTGTCCTACATCCGACCAACAGACTAAAATTGGCTTGCTAAGGTGGAGAGCAAGAAATCAGAATGGAAAATTTAGGCATTCTCAATTTGATTCAATGTCTAAATTAGGATTTAGCTATAGCCACCCCTTTTGTTGGCTTCTATATTTTGGACAAAGACTTACAACATCGCTCCATCTTCCCCGGGATGGTAACACCCACTTTCTTCGGATATAGCAAAATGACATCGGACTTTCTCCTATTGGAGAAACTTTTGATCCTAATGAGGATGCGGAGAATCTCATTGAATTTGAGCTCAAGCACGCTTTCTCCAAATATATTGCTTTCTATCATTCTCACGAGGAAGAAGTTTGTGTGAACACATAGCCTCTTAGCACTATGGCTATCGAAATATGTTTTCGCAGCAAACCTTCAAGTGGCTAGTAGATTCATTACCTTAGCCAATCAACTCACCATGGTCTAAAAGTCCAGATTGAACGTCGTTGTCCAATTTTGTACGAAGCATTTGTGTCCAGATTGAAATTAAAACCACAAAGCCTAAGACAAATCTTCTTCTCGCCGGCCCTTTGGTTGTTGCAATTAATAATGCCACTTTCGAATCATCTCTATCAACCTCGTGAACACTTAATGAAGATCATCCCGATGTTGCCAATCGTAACATGAGGGAACCAGTTATTGAAACTTACGCCAAATGATGAGAAAGAGAATTTCAAACCAAATTCGCTCAATACATGATGATTTTCTCGAAAAGGCACAATTTGACTTCGATGGCTCCATTTGCTACCGAAATTATGGACCAACTTGGTTCACTATGCCTCCGAGCAAGCTATTTTGGAAACAACAACAAAAATATCCGAGTGCTTTTCTAACTCCTGACTTATTGCTTCAAGGATCACCCCGCCAAGAGTCAAGCACATATCCTGCTTATCAACCCAATTTTGTAGCTCGACCTTGGCCGGTCGATTCTTCCCGAACTCTTTTGATAAGAAGAGAGAAATATCCTCAGTGTGGGTACCTTATCCCTCCAAAGAAATCGAAATCGCATAAAGGCGCTATGAAGATTTTATGATTTTCGCTAGTTTATTTCGCTCCTCCTTCTACAAAACAAGAGATTTCACACTTGTGGATGTATTATTATTCTAATAATATGTTTGATACCCCAAATCCAACAATATTTAATGTAGAAATTTTTCCTTTGTGCAGAAAACATCCTAAAGGTAGGCTTACTCATGTCAAAGAAATTGAAGCTCAAATATTTTGAAGTTATGTATAATCCAATGGACATACATCGAACTGCTTATGCAAAGAAAAACTTTAAAAGAAAAATTTGAAAACAACTTCCAACAGCTCGATGTCTTCCTTATGTGAAATCAAGATAGGTACTGTGGGCTTTTAAGCATAAACCACCTAAATTTCCAAATTTGCTTACTTCAGGTTTCCGCTTTTTTTTCCCCATCCCGGTGGTTATATTTTTAGATCTTTTTCATAAAATGATACCAAAAACTTGCCCAGAGTTACGTATGGAACATGATTTATACACTTCAAAGGCACCTTCGCCACGACTTGTCCCATGTCTCTAAATCTTGGAATGCTAAGCTGTCGAAGCAAATTGAAGTTCCCTTTAAATGCTATTTTTTTGTTTTATCTTAACCATGTTCTCACTCATTTCAAATATTGATTTGAAGTCCTTGAAAGACAAAGTCGCGCCTAAAGTCGGCTCAACTTCAACTTCACAAACACCAACCATCATCACTACAAACTTCACGAGGTACAACACTTTGAAGAAGAAGAAAAGAAGGTATTATGCTTACCTTTACTATTTCAAATTCCTTCTAAATTGGTTAATCATCTTAGTCACACTTTCGTGCAAGTGGCTTGCCCCCAAAGTCCCCCAAGAAACGAAAGCATGAAACTCTTCGACCGTAAGATGAACCATGTGGAAGTTCACATACCTCAATCCTCAAAAAGAAAAGAAGAAAAGCCTCAACTGGTGAAGCTTCAAGTCGCTAAGTCCATTAGCAAAGAAGTTCCGCCAATGCTCCTCAAACCAAATCTAAAGTCTCTTCGAACCTCTATCTTCAAGAATCCGCTCGTAACAAATTGGCAGAATGCTACTCGATGGACAAAAGGTAAAGGTTACTCGATGCCTTCGCTAACTTACACAACTTTAATGCACGCCGATCCCCGATCTTTTATGCAGTATTCCTTCTTCTCGCCAATCTTCCTAATACCCAAAGTTCAACTCAGACTTCTCCTCAACCCAAGGCTCAAATGAGGATGCTTTAAACAAAGGTTCATCTAATGGCCACCCCGTGAGATTGTCAAGCTTAGATCAAGTAACTTCGCCTCCCTGGGTGAAACCTTAGATCACCCCGGCTCCTTCATTGGTGGAGAACTGAGGGTAGATGAACCAAACATTGGGGTTGAAACCCTATCATTGATATTCCTAGTGACTCTTCTCCAAAGGCGATTCGCTAGTCAAACCGATGGAGACAGCGACACGCACACCGTGAGTCACTATTTTGCAAGGGACAACGAAGATGAAGGGATGTGCGGAAGGTGAAGATGGGAGAATGGAGGTAGAGGGTGATGAGGAGACGCAGTGTAAATGGAAATTCCTCGTCACATGCCGCTGGCCAAGCCAAATACCCCGCCCTCTCAAGAGCAAAAGGCGAGATGAAGAAGAATAACTTTAAAATACCTCAAATTGATGCTATCTCAATGTGGTCCTTCTTCGAGCACGATTCCATCTAGTGATTCGAGTCAATCAAAAGAGGATACGCCTCACTTCTTGACCAGTCTTCAAGAGGTTAATAATACTATTTTTCGTTGATTTCTTCACCATCTTACAAGACAACCTCGGGTTTACTTTTCGATGAAGAATCTTTTGACACAAATAGATCTTAGTATTTGCCCTCCTCGACGTGGTCGAGATCATTTATGATTTGCAACCTCCTTGATGAAGTTAATAATACATCGCTCATGGTATCAAGCTAAAACTCGAACCAAACGAGAAGCTTTATCTAACGCCTACACGACCACTTCAGAGCTACTAAAAGGGCGTGTTTTGAGTCATGAAAATTCAAAGAAAAGATAGGCACGATGTTCTAGGTCGGTCTATCTTATTCGGGAGTCCCATCGAGGAGCTTAAATGTAAAATCGCTGGCCGCGAAGTGAATGATAACTCGCAAACGACTATGAAGTCTCGATATGATCAAGGGCTTGCAGATCTCGATCTCACAGAGTCTTAAATGATGGAGACTACCAAGGTATAAGCCAAGAAATCAAGAGCTTGAAAGGATCAAACACACGAATCAATGTAGAATCAACTTGTGCAAAACAAATTTGCTAGGTTGAAACGAGATGCCTTTTACTTCGGAAATGTTAAAAAAACTTTATTATGTATTCCTATATTTCAACATGACTCATATTTGTTATTTACATGGCTCTCTTAGCTCTATTCCATCTTCAATATCTATTTAGTCTCAAGTAATTCAATTTCCGTAAGTATGGTTTATACCTTTAAGTATTTCCGCTTACTCTTAAGATTCTTCCGCTTTCGCTAATTCCTCTATCTCATAGGCATTATTCAAAATGTTTTCAAATACGAAAGGTCTCCTCCCAATGGGGTGACCATTTACCGAGTACTCTATTCTTCTTATCCATAGGCAAAATAACTTTCCGCACTGCATCATTGGTTGAAAATTTCTTGTTCTTAACTCTTTATTGTACGCCCTAGCTACTTTTCTTTCTCGCCTTCTCATAACCTCTAAAGCATGTAGCCTTCTTCATCTATATCCACTAATTCATTCATCATCATTTCCTCAAAGATTGATCAATGGGTATTTCGCCTGCCTTGGATTCTCGACCGATTGTAGATGTATTTCACCGCAACACCGCCGTGCCCAAATGTAAGTCAAACGGAGTGGTATTCTGCTGCTCCTTAGAGACGCTCGACAGCCCATGAGCTCGATCTAAGGTTTTGTGCCAATTTCTTGGTTTTCACCATATGCTTCTTGATCAAACCTATTATGACTTTATTGGTCGCTTTCTACCCGACCGCTTGCTGGGCATGCAATAAGGTGTCATGTGAGTAGTTTGAACTATTTCTTGTGCGAACTCTGCATTTTTCGCCGTGAAAACCGAACCTTGATCTATGTGATACTTTCCGTATCCCAAATCAGATATTACTTGCTTCGAATAAATTCTATAATAGCTTCTTGGTCTACATTCACTAAAGGAATCGCTCGATTCCACTTTGTGAAATAGTCTATTCCTACAAGAATATATTTCGCCCTTAGATGATGTTACCGAATTTCACCAATCAAATCTAATGCCCATCCCCGAAGGCCAAGGCTTAACAATCGAACGTAGCTCGCATTGGAGCATGTTGAATGCCAAGATGGACTTGACACTTCACAACCTTTGCTGACTATGCAATCTTTGAGCATAGTACAATACATTCCATATCCGAACAAGAGCCATTTCATTTTGTGGGTCTTGATGCCCCATGCTCCATCGTGCACATTAGACAAGGCTAAATATGCTTCGCTTTCCCTCAAACATTTGAGTAGCACCTTCCGAGGTCTTCTTAAATAATTCATTCCCGATCACTACGTAAGACAATGCTCAGACTTGACTTTCTCTCTCAGATTTATTGAAGGATTTCAAATAGTTTACTATAGAGTCCGCTAATCAGATCCGCTAAAGCATCTATGTTAAAAATCAATTCCTCCCTGCTCAGATAACCTAATTTGATTTTCTAAATCTAAGGGTGATAACTTTGTAGCCATTATTCTTCCCCTAGCTTCTATGAGGTATTGAGTTTTTCTTTGATATCCTATATCCCGAGGCTATTTGAGCCAAGTCATTTGCCTCTTTGATTATCACTTCTAGAATGTGTTTTAACCACATATTCAAATTTCTTGATTAATCGATTAGCAATAACGAAGCACATGATCAAATTTTCTTTGATACACTTGTATTCTTTGGTTATTTGCTTGATGACTAGTTCGAGTCTCCTCTTATTTTCGACTGTTGCTCTTAATTCCAACAAAGCTTCAAGTCCAAAGAATTAGTGCTCATATTCTTTTCATTGTTCGAACATAAAGGGCCTTCCAACTTATACTTGAATTGTTGGAATTCCTTCATAAATGATACATATTCCGACACCACTTCCATTTTTGTGTTGAGCCATCGAAATATAATTTCCATGGTCGAAGTTTCGACATAATCTAATGCGAAATTCTCATTCACAGAGTGGTCACTATGAAATCTGAAACCACCTCGTCCTTTCATAGCCCTCGTAGCTTAAAGGCCGATTATATTCAAAGGAGGCTGTTGCCCATTTACCAACTCGAGGCATGCAAGTATGACTGAGTTTTGACAAAATATGCTTAACATAAAATAATAAATTATTAATATAGTAAATGGCTCTTTCGATGCCATCTCATTTTCCGGGCCAAGAGATGCTCCTATGGTTACATTAGATATACAATCGCATTGGCCTATCTTTAGAAGGGCTGCTAGGATCTGAGGGCATCAAGTAAGTCTTGATTTTTCAAATGCTTTTGATGTTGATCCGTCCAATCAAAATTGTCCCGACGGCGCGCAACAATGGAGAGAAAGCTTGTTCACCACCAAGTCGATATAAATCTCTCAAAAGTTGATTTTACCCAAAAGGATTGCGCTTCTTTCAAGGAGGCTTTGTCTCCATGATGGCCTTTGTTTTATTCAAAGTTGATTTCGATGTTCTTCAGGAACCACGGCCAAGGAAATCCCCTGTACCGCACGAAAAAGCACACTTAAGAGGGTTCATTTTAAGCTATGCTTCCTCATTCGCTCGAATGATTGGCTCAAGTGATTTAAATGATCCTCATCAAACCGATTTGACCACTATATCATCTATGTAACGCATAAATGTTTCGATAAAGTCATGGAATATTGTGTTCATTGCTCTTGGTATGTCGCCAAAGATTTTTAAGCCAAAGGGCATTACTACCCATTCATATGTGCCTAAAGCACCGGCACCTAAGGTCGCTTTGGGGACATCATCCTCCGCAATGAAAACTGATTATAGCCGTATATCCGCCTAGCATACTGTGTATTCATAACCCGCCGCAGTAATCAATTAACATTTCTGCATAGGCATGTAGTATCTGCCTTTTGGGTAGCGTGATTCAAGTCCCTAAAATCTATGCAAATGCGTAAAGAACCATTTTTCTTAATAACAGTACAATATTAGCAAGCCATTCGACGCACTGTGGTTCCGATAAACTGCCGAGCAATCGCTCTATTTCCGCCTTTGATCTTCGAGAGGATTGTCAGTGCGAATCTTAGGCTCTGACGGGCTTCTTGCCATCCTTGATCGGAAGCCTATGTTCCACCGCTTCTTTTCAAAACAGCATTTCGTCAGAATCCCGTGCAACAATCTTTATTTGCTTGAAAGCACCGATCACCTTATGCTTCAAACTGGATCGAGTTTCGCGACTAATGTACGCTACTCTTTTTCGACTTCATCCCCAATATTAACTTCCTCCAAGGGTCTCGAGCGACATCTTGGCATTCGCTGATCCCGGATCTTTTCAAACCTAATGGTTCTTGATCATAGATAGCGCCCAGTCACCATCCATTGGTGTGGAAGTTTGTCCTTCATGGGTGGGGTTAGATGGGTGCCCTCAGACTTGCTTTTGTCATGCTGTTTTTGTTTTAGTGTCTATGGCTCAGGCAAACCATATTTTGTATCTCGCTTCGGAGCCGCTTTTTCTTATTCTCACCTGTGACAGCCGAAAGCTTCGATAGTAGTTTCACCATAACACCCTTCGTTGTCCCACCTACTGGTCGATCGTCAAGTCTCACCTTCTTCTTCAACTTGTCCATCCACATCATTTCTATCCCATCGGAAGCCATTGGACGAAGTGTTAGAGAATAGTAGGCATTTTCATTTGTTCAAGTACTCTTCAGTGGGTTACGGCCCAATGTCAGCCATGTTACTACCAAAATTCCTCTTATCAACATGATTAATATCTTATATAATAACTCCGTCACTTATATTTTCAACTATTCCATCCTCTCTCCATAGTACTAATCTTTGATGCATTGAAGAGGGTATGCCCAATTCGGATCCATTCTCCGCCAAGTAGCATGTTGAGTTGGCCTTCGCAGCTTATTACCATGAACATGGTTGGCCTAGTCGTGAACCAACCGTGAGATTCACTTGTATTACCCCTAGTGTCTTACCAACTTTACCTTCAGAATGGAGAGTACCATGTTATGAGGCTCGAACGTCGTAATCCCGCATCCCTATCCTTTTAGCATGAATCGGGCATTAAATTGACACAGCCCTCCGCTAACCAAGACTTTATTTACGCCGTGTGCTCCACTTTGGCCCTAATGAACAGAGGTTTCAAATGATTCTTCATTCCTCGGGTCTTTCAAAAGCGCTCTTCTCGATCGCACCTATTCATTATATAGTAACACACCGGCCTATGTTTGGCCATTCCTCTTCGTCTGCTTCCTCTCCAACCCATATCAGATATGTTCAAACCGCAAGGTAAACCGATACAACATTACAATTGGCATGTAAAGAAAGATTCTTCCGACTCGAAATCACCATTAGATCTTCGCTCACCGCTTCTTTTTGTTCTTCACCTCCTTGGTGAGAATAACTTTCGATAACGGGTTTGCCCGTCGAGTTACCGACTTTGGATGTTAGTGCTAGACTCACCACTTCCATGGGCTTCACCCTTCGGCTTTCTTGTTACGCAGGTTCCGCGCCTATCGAGCGACATTGGGTTTTTCCTTTATAATTTCTCAACTCGATTTCCTCTATTCGAATTAAACCGCCTCCTCAGATGCTATAGCGCTTCTTCCGCCTGGTCGAAATCAAGCGCCATTTGCCCTTCCTTTGTCATTCTTGCTTGCAGCCACCTATCGTTAGGGATCTCTCAGTAATTTGAAAGATACCTTCCTTGCTTCCCTAGGATAAGGACTGCCTCGTCTTCTTCGCATGGTTCTACTTATCACGCTATTCAAGGGATTCCACTTTACGCCCCAACCGAAACGAACGGACTGCTTTCAAATGCTTCTGACATTCCTTTATCATAAACCGCACGACATCCGGGACAAATCGTATATTCCACTAATCTTGTGGCATCGAATATGAATTCCAAAGCAGCTTCATCACTGGGTATACCTCGTATAACCGATTGTCTTGCCTCCAATTAATTCTCAGGCGCTCCCCCTCGGCCCTTTCGAATTCAGCAGCCTATCCTGTTGCAATGATGTCGCATTCGGGCACAAAGAACTTGTCTTGGTTCTTCTTATGATGTGGAAATAGGTATCACACAGCTTGCATCTTTCTTGGCAAGCTTTCCTCTTTTTGTTCTTCTTTCTCCAAGCATCGCTCCACTTTGCATTTCGTGGTCGCTCGAATCCACCATGTTTACTCCCAAGATTGGTCATCGAATTTCACCTTCTCGAACTTCATCCCGAGACCTTCAAGAGTCTCGCGCTTAAATTTTTGTCGACAATATCTTGGCCCTCAAAGTCAGATGTCTTCTTTATTAATTTTGCCTCGAGCACCTTTGGAAGGTTATCGTAGTTCCTTTTCAACTGTGACTAAACCTCCATCTTCCTCTCGAACTCCACGCTTGTTTTGAACCTTGTTCAAAGAACTTCGATCATGTTGATTTCCAAAGGCTCAAGATAGTTGGTTTCGCCATCAAGAACGGATCCGATCCACTTTCATGGGGTTTTTCCTTGTCCGCAAATTTCAACCCGCCATCCTTGATTGCATTCTGTATCAAATCTCGAAAAGAAAGCATTGTGAGGTTTTATGACCTAGGAAATTATGGTACTTACAAAACCCTCTTCCTTTTGTTCCAATGGAGGAATCTTAAGGTTCGGAGGAACTATTAACTCGCCATCCTAATAAGCAAATCAAGATTTCATCACATTTAGTTATATCGAAAGTGTATATTTTCTTAGGATATTTCTCATTTTTCTATTTTCGATGCTGTCTTTCCATTGGAAGGAAGCGTAACTCGTAAGCGTTTGGGGTGCCTCTTTAGTTCAAGAAGATCTATTTTCGAATCGGTCGAAATTGTATGGGCTCCTGGAAATCATCTATGTTTTCTTCTTCCACTTATATAGGCTATTCGCTCTTTCTTATGATTCTTACTAGCCCTAGCCTTTTCCGCTTTTAACCTTCGACTTGTCGAACTCTATCGCCAATTGGGCCATATCCTTAGATACTGGTATCCAGCTTTTTCGAATGGAATAATCTAGGCCTCCCGCACCATTTCCGACCAATTCATGTCTTGCACTACAGAAACATCTAGATTTTAACAAATAATCTATTCGTATAGTCATCTATGGGTTCTCAGAATCTTTTAATGCTTACGCTCTTTCAGATCGATTTTGATTGGCCCATGTAGAATTGCTCATGAAAGAGTCTTTCCAAACAGGCCAAGTATCCACAGATCTGGGGGTAATGGTGAACCACGAAACGCTGCTCTTTTGTCAAAGAACTTGGAAAATATTTTATCCTAAGATTTTCAAGTATTTGATATATCCCCGCCTACCAAATATCTCGCTATGTGTTCTATCGTCGACTCAATGGGTATCACCAAGAAATTTTGTAAATTTGGGGACTTTGAAACCCCGGGTAATTCGCTTGTAGAATGTAACCTAACAGAGAAGTATAATTTGGCCTTCTAAATCCCGAATTTACACCATTTTGGGCCATTATTCTTCTATCATAGCGTTAGATTATTTTCGCCACTAAATTGTCGCTCCTGACCTTCTATGGACAATTTCGTCGCATTCTCGTCCTCGCTGACAACCACTAACGGCCTAGGTCTGCCTGATCCGGGTCTTCTTGAACGCCCCGTTGCCTTAATCTTGGCCCACATTGCTTCTTCGATCCCCCGATAGGGGCTCTAACTTGTTCAATGGTAGGTTCTTCGCTAATCACCACCGGATTCCGCCTACGCCCAAAGCATCAGGCACCAAAGAAATCACATCCTAGACATCCGGTCAGTGTTTTCTTGGTTTGTCTTCGAGTATATTCTCAATTAAAGGACCAAAATAGCATTCATTTCGCGGCTAAGACTCCTACCATATCATGGTTACCGCCATCCATCCTGTCTAAACGCCTCGATTGTTAGTTGTGGCAGGCCATTGGTTACGATTTCCAAGTTCTCGGGAGTTTGTAGCTAAATGGTTGCTCGAACCGCATCCTGACTGGGACAAATGGTGCATGTAACCCTCGCCATAAACGAAGCCGCATCCCATACCGTGGATCTCGCCTTAAAGGTCGAAACCCGGAGGCCTGCGCGGAGTCGAATATGGTCGATTTCAAGCATGGTATAGTTGAAATGGCGATGGTATTTCGCCACTAAATGGGGTGCTGCTCAACTACCCATGTGGATAGTACTAGAGACACATCGCCGAAACGACTGCTGACGCCTTGTAAGAGGTTTGTCCTCTATCTTGCTGGTTGTATTGTCATTGTTTTGGTACGCTGTCTTCTTCGGGTATATACATTATTATCTTATTTTACCACTTCAAGGTTCATATACCAATTCAAATTTTGCAATGTTCATAAAATTCTAATAAATGGTTTCTAATATGACACGTCCCACCGTAAAGCAATTTGTTTACGGTGATTTCAGAACAAACGCTAGTCTTCCAATTTTACTATTTATTATTGGTTACTACAGATCGACTAGATTGATCCTAGGATACATGTCATAATAGATTTTTATGTTCAAACCCATGATCTTCAATTGATTTCTTAAAGCACTTACTTAAAGTTGACTATGGAAATATACCTGACTGCTTGTAAAGATTTCGAACTTAAACTTGATTATTGACAATTGAATGTAAAGGTAAGGACACTTTAAAAAGTAACAATTTCGGAAATACAATAAAAGTTTGAAAGTAAATAGGTTTCCGAACAATAAGTGTTTAAAGGCAAATGGAATAAAGATAAAAAGAAAAGAATCGAAATACTTTAAAGGTAAAAGTGCAGGAACCGGAAATAAATGATAATAACCCGCATTTAAATTATAAAACAACATGATGTTCTTAACGCATATGATATCTCCTTGACTCGCTTCCCTTCGATCACTGTAATTTGAGTATTTGAGAAATTTTTAGCACATCTAACGAACACCTACAAAATCTAAGAAAACATCTATTTATAATGTTCTCAATTTAACGGTCTTACTATAATATTGCGCCATTTTAAGACATGCAAA
>CM038794.1:119339124-119485018 GCA_021764765.1 Vicia sativa | reverse complement strand
TTTAATTGTAAAATACCCGTTATTTTAGTTCATTTATTTTTACCTCTCTGCCTGATTATTGCATTATTTTAATGTCGATGATATCGATATTTCGGTTTTATAAACAGATTGTTAAAAGCAATTCGATACTGTGCAAAAATTAGCGGGGAAAATATTTCAAGTTTTCATCTTTTACTCACTGTTTTATAAATTTACGTATTGCGTAAATCATAAAAATGTGATTTCCCTAATTTTTACATTTCATCTCGTTTTTAACTATAAGTATTTTAAAATCAGATATTCTTTATTATCATTTTATTTCAATTTTAACCATTTAGATCATTTTTCTTTAATTTATGAGACCCGTAGTTTATGTTAATGTGCTCATTTTATTTTTTCGGATAATTTATTGTCCGAACTTTTACCATTTTAACAATTTTAAGTGTAAATTTTATCTCAAAAAAAAAATCAAACAAAAATATTTTGGGCTTATTATTTTTAGGTGATCCAGTTTTGTGGCCCATTTAATCATGAAGGGCAATTTTGGCATTTTTAAAATTTATCTAAACCTAATTTTTTACTATATATTAAGAGATTGGTTACTGTTCATGGGGAGGCCAAAATTGAAAATAGTGAGGCAACGGATAAGAAAACAAAAACCAAGTTATAGAAAACTGAGAAGAGGAAATTCTTCTTCACCTTTCCACCCTCTTCACCTCGCCTACAATACTTGTCATCTCCTGGTTCCTTGACCCCTTTGTTCTTTCCTCTTCATTCTTCTTCCTTGGAACCCACCTTCTCATTCTGCTGCCCACTCAAGCGGCCGTTTCTCTGCCTCCATCTACTGTTCCATCTCCACTACCATACCCATATAACCCACCTTGAAACTCCCTTGTCACGCGTTAACTCCAGAACTCCATCCATAGTCAACTCACTTCCTTCAAAACCCACTATCGTCGAACCTCTTGTTATTCTTCCTTCATCAATCCTCTCATCGACCCTTCTCGACCTCACCGTATCATCATCTTCACACCCTCCTACCTTAGTAGCCGTGATTCCCTCCATCACCGTAAACCCTCTGTTCCAAAACCAAAACTCCATCATCGAAACAACTACCCATCATCGACACCACCACGATTAACCGTAGTCCCCATTTCGCTCCGAATCGCCTTGTCTGTTTTCATCCAACACTACCGCGGACATCAAATCCAATACCGTTCGACCGATCCTTCTCCATTCAACAATCTCGACTATTCGGTGAGGTGTCATCCATTCGAATCCTGTTTCATATTAGTGATCTTGTCAAATCTTATTTGAATCGTGTTAGTTGTATTTTGATAACCACGTGATAAAGCTCCGAAGTGAATGATTACGTATTTGATGCGATTGATAGTATGGCATGAACTTGTTTGTTTGAAAGGTTAATAGTTGTGTTTTCAATTTGATCAATAATTGTCGAATGCTGTTGAATATATGATAATCTGTGTTAACTCGGTTTCTAATTGTTATGCTTTTGAAAAATCGTCATAACAAACATTATGTTTCTGATTCAATGCATTGTGATGTTGCTGTTCATGTATGATATAGCTCGAATAATGCCGCAAATTATAATTTCGTGAATAGATAGTTTCGATGATGGCTTGTTATTGATGTCGCGTTTATCCGCGTACGATTTAGCCGAGAAACCATTAAGATATTGCATTTCTCTCATTTTTATTTCGATTGAAGTTTGTGTGTAAAGATGCATTTTTTATTGTTTCGATGATGGTTTATTGATTAACCGTGTTTATTTGCGTGTACATTTAACCGAGAAGCTCATGGGACAATATGCCTTTCTTAAATAACCGATTGAATTGTGGCTGCCCGGATTTAATGTTTATGATTATTGTTTGGTTCAAATTCATTTTTTCCATGTTTCAAGTTTACTTAGAATGATAGTATAAGTTTTCTTTGATTTTAGTTTCTTTGCGAATCGGAATACTCAAATACTTGATTGTTTTGTCACTTCCGTTCATGTACATTGTATCATTTAATTTATTCCGATCTTATACCTTGTAAATACTATCTTGTTCATGATTTCTTTGGTTTCGATTACAATCTGTTGCTTATCCATGAACATTCATTTAATCGCATATTCTGATTTATTGCAATTTTTCTTTTCATTTTATTTATCCCACTTATGCTACTAATATGTTTGCTATTTGTGTAGACATTCGAGGATTGTTCAAAAAAAAGCATTCATTTTCTTTTAATATTGACATTCTTGTTTTTATCTAACATTTAATATGTAGTAATGTATATATAAATACTTAGTATTTTTATTTTTATATTTAATCTTGTAAATATAATTATACATGTTTTTATTTCTTATATTTATTATTGTAAATATACATTTTATATTTATTTCTTATATTTAGTATTATATATACTATATACATATTATTTTATGCTTTATCTATTCATCGGTAAATAAATTGAATTATCTTTGTAATATAGTAGTTGCATGTCTTAGATTTAATTTCATAAATTTATTCTAAAGTTAACTAATCTAATAAAATACAATAATTAATTAATATTTAAGTTTTACGCATTTAGTTTCTATCGTATGTTTTAACATAATCAATTTACCGTTTTCTTTTTAATTTCAATTTATCCTGTAATTCACAGCGATACTTGATGTCACGAGAATGTTATGACCGATGTCGACCGTGTTAGCAATTCACCTGATAAATCTGACGATAAATAACACAATAAGTTGTTCACCGTTCGGTTCAACAAACCTACATCAGGGGCTACCAAGCCAGGAGAAAGTTCACTATTAGCGATATCAATTGAAGACCCTACCAACACACGGTTGTGACCTTCTCACTTAATCACTACCCAATGACCCTTTTACCTAAGTCATACTTAGATATGAGTTCCTACTCACTCCCCTCATCACGGTGATATCAACCTATTGACTAATTGAATTGTGAAGACACACTTCAATAAAATATCTTGATCTTGCTTCAAAGCTTCAATCAAGAGACAAACACTCGTGCTTTAAAGCTTTGGTGATAAACTACCCTTACACAAATCCTAGTCCAATGCACTTATCAATTGATAGTTGCTTGGCTCACGAAAACTAGAATTACACAATACCAACTGTTACAAATCCTAACGTTACAAACATAGTGATATCTCTTCAATACATTCCAAGGCGCAACACGGTTGTAAGGGTTCTTTTCCTTTTATAGAAGCGATCCAAAACTTGGTTTGGGCTTCCATAAAGATAGCTAGGGTTCACTTAATTTACTCCTAAAAACATGGTCTTTCCAACAACCAATTTAGGTTTAATAAAGTTTAACCTAGTAGCCACGTGAGCATGCTTTCTAATAACGGAAAAACAATATTAAGCATCTCAACAAACTTCACGAAAAATCTTAGGAACAAGATTCTGCGAGCGAATGTCACATGAATGTCATAACATACATTATAACATCGATGTTTTCTGCAATTTCGACTTTAGCTTCGATTCGGCTGTCTTTTAACATCCTTAGCAGGTAGGATTTATCTTCAATCTCTGAATGTCATGACATCCATCATGACATTGCTAAAGTCTAGTTTTACCAAAATTGATGCCAACTTAAAACACTAACAAACTCCCCCTTTGGCACATTTTTTGGCTAAAACTACTAGACCTATCAGAGTACAAAATGCAGCAGAAGACTAACAACCTAGTTCTAAGTTTTCCTAAGCTTTCCTAAGCTTTCCTAAGCTTTAAGTAACTAGAACTTAGAGAAGATAAATTCTACCCATACAAAAATCCCACAATTTAAAATAGGCCATAAAATTTCAGGCCATACAATTTCCCCAAAGTCCCATACTACTGTTATACAGTAGTTCTTCTCCCCCTTTTTAGCCATAAAGGGCCAAAGGAAACAATACAAGTTCCCCAATTATGCAGAATATAATTAAGTACTAGCAAGTATTAAGGGATACACATCTGTCAATAAAGGATTACAAACATCCAAACAAAATTGGAAAAATACAAGAAACAGAACATAAAACAATTGACAGAAAGTTGACAAAAACAGCAGCAGAGGACAGGAAGGTAACTTCATTGACAGCAACAGCATCAAGTGCTTTCTTCTCGGAAGAAGCACTATGAAAAACATCTTGAGAACCTTCTTGACACCACCCTATATCATCACCTCCAGCATCACCAACAGCATCACTATCAGCTTTCTCTTCATCCTCAACCTCTGTGTCCTGCTCTAGTTGTAAGATAAGCTCTTCTAGACTTTGCTTTCTTGCTTCAAGCTCCTTGCAAGTTTCTTTTAACAGCAATGACATTGGCCTTCGAGAATTTTCTTTGGTGATGTCTCGAGATGTCATGACAATGTCCGGACATGCTTCCCTGGAGCAGTTTGTAGTGGAAGCCAAGGCGGGGCTCTCTTGCGGTGAATCTGTCACCAAGAATGTCGGATCTTGATCAATTATAATTCCACACGGCGGAGGGAAAGGCTATTGGTCCTTTGATAGCATAGTCGGCATGCTTGAGTGTCGATCAAATATGTAGGATCCATAGTCAAAGGTAGCTTGAGTTCCCTGCATAAATGAATCTTCCCATCCATTAGAAATAGTGGATTTGTGATTGGTTGGGACCCAGTTTGCAGCACCAATCTTATGCAGTATGGCAAATTTGACACTCAATTTGCTAGCTGAGAGTTTTCCCTTTAGAGGCCATTGTCTGACTTGTTTGGTAGTGATGGTTTGACAAATCTTGTTGTCAGTTTCCTCCAGCTCTGGCTGAGTGTTAGCGATCTTCCTAGGAATCTATTGATCACATTTGGAGAAAACGACTTTTCTCCCTCACATGATCGGTAATCATCGAATTCCTATCCCCACAGTCATTTGAGAGATTGACAATAAACTCTCTCAAAGCTTCATAACAGTTTGAGAGTTTCTCCTTTGTTTTCATCGATCCTGCCTCCTTAATCGGTCAATGATCTCCTTGCACCCTAAAGCACTCTTGTTCAACTCTCTTAGTGCAACCTCTTTAAACAAACATACTTCCATCTTCTAGCACTTTCGGGATGATGGAATGAGATGTTATCAATTGCCACTCAGCACTTTGGGAAGTTTGACAAGTGTTGGCTTCTTTCTTGAATGTGTGTGGTGATTCTCCTCAACATCAAACTCGGTGTCATGGTCGACTCCATAGTTCGAGTTCCTTCCTCTTTTCACAATTGGTGTTCTCTTTGGTTTAGAGTCACCACCAGCTTTCACTCTACTTTTCTTTGTAGAGGATCCACCTTGTGATACTTCTCGGTTGCACACATCTTGATATCTTTTTAGGGGCTCTGTGTACTTTTTTCCTTTTCTTTTCATCATTCTTTTTGCAATGCTTGGATTGACATTGGCAATAAGATCATTGTCTGAGAACATCTCATCTAAATCAATGACTGGAGGTTCAGTTAAGTGGTTAGATTCTTGAGCGGTGACTCTTCCAAAATCTTGTCGAAATGTAGTCATCGGGGACTTTACGGAGGAACATTTTCTGGTGATTCTTCAAGAATACTATCGAAATATAACCGGTGGCTTTATCGAGCAACATTTTGCTCGGGGACTTCTCAAGAATGCTGTCAGAGGTCTCATCTTCCTTATCAGCTGAGATGTTGTTATGAGCATCATCAATCCCTACATCAGTCTCTTTAACAGAATGGTCTTCATTATTCTTGATAGGAGAAGTATTATGATCACCAGATGTCTTGACATCCTCTGTGACATCTGGATCCACCGCTAAGCTAGGGCTAGCGACTTTTCATTAGAGGAGAAACTCCGGTACATATTGATTCTCATTTAGGATACTCATCACTATCCTAGCTATTACTACATGCGAGACCTAGACTCCTCTGGGTTCACTCTTTCTGGGGAAGATGATGGAACAGAGGTCTTACCAGAGGGGGATGCTTGTGATCTTCTTGCATTTCTTGTGCGCAATTTCTTAACTTTTTCTGGATCAGTAGCTATTGCATGAATGGATTAACCTTGATTTGACTTGCATGGATTCAACATTTTCCGACTTGACCATGGAGGGAGATGGAGACTGTCTTTTGGGATGATGACGAGGATGAAGACATTTTTATTTGGTTGTTGAGGCCGAGGCGAAAATGGCAAGGGATTTCAGAGTTTCTTTTAGATGAAGAAAGAGTGATACTACTTTCAGAAGGAGAAACTTTTATATGTGGGAGTCTCTTCCTATTCTTGGACTTTTTAAAATGAGGATGAAAATACTTAAATAACCCACTTATGAGTAATTGAAAAAACAAGTCCATTTTATCCCTTGTTGTAAGCACAGTTAATTGCTACAACTCCTCATATTGACACAATCCCAATTTGTCCCTTAAAGTCTTAAGCTGACTAACCTCAAGAACTTTTGTAACAATGTCACGAGACAAAGTCATGACATCACATGCGACATTATACTCAATCCGCTTCATCCAGCCACCCTAGAACAATTGCTATCGGTGTTGAGAGTTCACTTCACATTGTATAGGACCACATGGTTATGCTTCTTGCTGATCCAGGAATGACATTACTTCTCAAGGGACACATCCAAAATCCTTTTCCTGACTTTGATCAACACCTTTTCCACTTGTTCTTTTGGACACCTTTAAATGTGGAAGGGTAATAATCCTAGTGTGGCTGCCATTCTTCATTGTGTCGAGACTTCTTGAGATACTAAGTTATTACCATAGATGAAAGTCACCATGATATTTCCTCTTCTACCAGGATATCATCCAAGACTTTTCTCTGTAATATTTGTGATGAAGACACTTGGTCAACCTCTCATTCCAGAACCTAGTACTTTGCTTCAGTACTTCAGGAGTGATCAAATGTCTGGACATTGAGTGAAACATTCTGATTTCCTGTCCAGCCTTACAATTACCACAGATTTTCTCTTTTCCATGTGGACTCTTGGTAATCTTGACTCCCTACATGGGCCGATCCTTCTCATTCCTCCGAGGTGTGGGCGATCAGTTTCTTTGCCCCAACTTCACTTTCTCTTCATCTTTGTCTGTTGAGCACATAGATGGCAGAGTGGGGTTCTCAGATTCCCACAAGTAGCAGTTGTCCTTTGATCGACTCCTCTCATAATCACCTTGTTCATCATTAATCACAAGACATTCGGTCTTAGTAAAGTTGACTATGAATCCCATATCACATAGTGACTTATGCTAATGAGATTTGCGATCAAACCTTTACCAGATACTCCATTCGGTTTGGAACTCGGACGGTTTGAGTTTCAACACCTTTGATTTCTCCTTTAGCTCCATCCCCAAAGGTAACAAGGCTGGTAGAATGAGGCTTAACATCATTGAGAAGATTTGTCTCCGGTCGTATGCTTGGAACACCCTGTCAAAGTACCAATCTTCCTTGGAAGGTACTCTAGAGAAGACTGTCTTCTCAGTGTAGTCTTCTTCTTCTTGGTGAGAGTGTGATGCCTTGTTGGACTTGGGTTTCACATAAGGAACTTGATTAGGATACCCATGTAGCCTATAGCGGTGGACTTTATGTGACCAAACCTTCCACAATAATAACATCTCCATCTTTGAAACTTTTGGATCGGGTTTCTATGATTTTGATGTTGAATCCAATGTTGTGACATCTGCTTTGACATTGGTTCATTAGGTCATTCTTCCTTTTGTTATAGACAAACTTCTTAGTCTTCATATACCCTGGCGGACACTGTTCAACGCTTGTGGTATGACATCTTCTTTGTCATTGACTTCCTGTTTGTTCCATTCACGGTTGTTGCAAATCTCTTTGCGATCACATAGCTGATCGGACATTTCTGTTTTGGGTTGTGACACCGCTTTGACATTGTTTTCCTATGTCTCTTCTTCTTAATGTCACCAAAGTTGCTTTTCACCACATCCTCCTAGACCATGCTTATTTCTGCATTACATCCAGAATTTCTTCCAACTTATCGATACCAGATGTCAACATTTTGTGGACTTAGACATCGATTAAGTTTGGAATTGACATAACAATATCACTATTGAGGTGATTTATAGTGGTCGTGTTTTCCTCTTTCGACCTTCACTTCATTCTCGACTTCAACTTCTCAATCGACTTTTCGCTCCTCATTTTGCGACATGCTTCACCATTTTTATACGACTTCGTAGTTTTATTAAGCTCTTCAAATGTCACTTCCTCATCACTAGAATCCATATCGAGTTGTACACTCCGGAGAGCGGTGACAAGTTTGGCACCTTCTTCCTCGATTCACTTCGAATCACCATCGGACCAGTGTGACCATTCCTTTCTTTTGTTTCTTTAGAAAGGTGGGACATTCAACTTTAATATGTCCAAATCCTTCACATTCATGACATTGGACTTTCTTGCCTTGACTTCCTTTTCCTCGACTTGGATCTTCTTTGAGTCATAAGATCGCTAATGTCGATGGAATGTCCTTGACATTTGACCTTGACTTTGGATCAATCCTCTGATCGGTTTGTTGAACTGTCTTCCAAGCATGGCAATAGCTTGAGATATCTTCTCTTCATCTTCCACCTTGCATCCTTCTTGATGTTGGATACAAGTGCTATGCTTTGTTTTCTGTCAGCTTCCGATTCCCATCTCAAAAGTCATAAGGGATCCAATAAGTTCTTCAAGGTGCTGATGTCTTGAGCCTCTTCTATTGCGGTGACTTTCATTGCAAATCTCTTAGGCAAGGATCGAGAATCTTTCTCACCGACTTCTCTTGGACATCTTTTCACCAAGTGCTCTAAGGCATTGGCAATTTCCAAAATATTCATGTGAAATTCATGAATATTCTCATCTTCCTTCATCTTCAAATTCTCAAATTTTGTAGTGAGCATCTGAAGTCTTGACATCTTCACCTTGGATGTTCCTCATGAGTAGTTCGAGTGTCCCAAACATCCTTGGCATTCACATTGATGAACCGGTCGAAGATATTCACTCAATACCATTGAGCAGGCATTCAATGCTTTAGAGTTCCCAAGAGCTAGCTTTTCTTCCTCTTTGCTCCATTCCTCCTCGGGTTTCAAGACAGTAGTGCCATCTTTCTCAAGCTTGGTGGGATGTTTCCATCCTTTATCGACTCTCCAAGCTTTAATGTCCACCGATCTTAAGAAGGCAACCATACGAGGCTTCCAAAATCATAATTAGACCCATCCATAATAGGTGGTCTTCCTCCAAATCCTCCTTCTTTATCCATTACGCGGAAACTATTATCCTAGATCTCACCTGAAATAACAAGGGTGCTTGCTCGATACCAATTGTAATTCTGGCGGCGGATACTTGATGTCACGAGAATGTTATGACACGATGTCGACTGTTAGCAATTCACCGATGAATCTGACGATAAATAACACAATAAGTTGTTCACCCGTTCGGTTCAACAAACCTACATCAGGGGCTACCAAGCCGGGAGAAAGTTCACTATTAGCGATATCAATTGAAGACCCTACACACACGGTTGTGACCTTCTCACTTAATCACTACCAATGACCATTTTACCTAAGTCCTACTTAGATATGAGTTCCTACTCTCCCCTCAATCACGGTGATATCAACCTATTGACTAATTGAATTGTGAAGACACACTTCAATAAAATATCTTGATCTTCCTTCAAAGCTTCAATCAAGAGACAAACACTCGTGCTTTAAAGCTTTGGTGATAAACTACAAGAAATCCTAGTCCAATGCACTTATCAATTGATAGTTGCTTGGCTCACAAGAGAAACTAGAATTACACAATACCAACTGTTACAAATCCTAACATTACACAAACATAAGTATATCTCTTCAATACATTCCAAGGGCGGTTTGTAAGGGTTCTTTTCCTTTTATAGAAGCGATCCACGAAACTTGATTTTGGGCTTCCATAAAGATAGCTAGGGTTCATAATTTACTCCTAAAAACATGGTCTTTCCAACAACCAATTTAGGTTTAATAAAGTTTAACCTAGTAGCCACGTGAGCATGCTTTCTAATAACAGAAAAACAATATTAAGCATCTCAACAAACTTCCTGAAAAATCTTAGGAACAAACAGTTCTGAGCAGAATGTCTGTTGAATGTCATAACATCTTATAACATCATCTGTTTTCTGCGAATTTCAACGACTTTAGCTTCGATTAATGTCTTTTAACATCCTTAGCAGGTAGGATTTATCTTCAATCTCTGAATGTCATGACATCCATCATGACATTGCTAAAGTCTAGTTTTACCAAAATTGATGCCAACTTAAAACACTAACAATCCCCATTCGAAAAATTGTATCCCAATCCCCTTGTTGCGTTGTAAATAATTTTACCGTTTTCTATTTTATTTTACCGTTTAATCCCCATTTATATTTGATGTATCCCTCTCCCAAGAACAAATCTTGTAATAATTATCTAGTGCATATTTATTTTATTTTAATTTAACTGTCACTTACACAAAACCAAAAAAAAATCATTTTTTAAACTAATAACTGTGAATCATTTTAAACCTGTAAGTCGACAAAGCTAAGAAGCGTCGCGGTGACCACACATGCACACATGTACGCTTGATCCTGGGCCTTCTTACAGTGAGCATATTTCGATTAATTGTTCCAATTAGTCGTTATAGTAGACTAGCCCACTTTGCTAGTACACATTAATTTAATTATTTTATGCTTAGGTTGGCCACCTTGTATGGGCTTTGTCGATTTTATTTGTTATTTACAATTATCTCGATCCTATTCTTTCTCCATTCACCAATCATTTAAAACACTTTCAATAAAAACTCGATCCAACGTCGAGTCTTCTTCTCAAACCTCGATCCAACGTCGAGTTATTTTCAAAATGTGTTTTCATAAAAATACTTGGATGAGATTTGTTTTAATTGTTAGATGTTAGCCTAACGATTTAAACGAATCGAAGTTTCTAGTTTGTTAGATGGTAGCCTAATAAACTAAAAACTTTTATCCAAGTTCTAAAACAAAAAAAATAGTGTTATGGCGTTTAATTAAATTGTTGGATGATAGCCCGACGATTTAATTAAATTTAAAGTATTTGGATCATTAGATGATAGCCTAATGACTTAAATACTTTTATTCCATACACTTAATAAATGTGAACTTTGTTTCACCTCACCCTTTTCATAATAAAGATTTTGGATGAGAGATGATTGGTCGAGCTCACTCACCAATTTCGAGTATTCGAATCGTTAGATGATAGCCTAATGTTTCAATACTTGTCATCCCCAATTTAAAATCAATCCCAACTCATTCAACTACTTTTGTGCGTCCAAGCACCTTTACCTTTAAACCCTTTTCAAGATTACACATGATTCATTTATAAATGAGATGTTTCTTCCTCTATTCCCAAGGTTTTCGACTTCTCCACTTGAGTACTAGAGGTGTTCTCAAACCCTCCCTCATGTTGGTGCGTAGTCCTTTATTCTTTATCACACCTTGTGGGCGTTAGACGAGTCTTCTCCTTTAAAAATGATGACTTGTCTTTTCATTTAAAATCAATCAACAAACAATCATTTTCTAGCCGAACTACGACTTTCCCATTGCACGAGGGACGTAGGCACTAAGTCTTACGACCAAAGTGAGCAAAAATAATAAAACATTTCTCCTTTATTTCTCTTTCAAAACTTAGAAGATCGTAAAATTTTCACACTAACACACAAACACACTTTGAACTAAATGGGTACCATCGAGTACGATGGATGTAAGGTGCTAATACCTTCCCATAACCAACTCCCGAACCTATCTCTTTGATCTCGAGACCGCCCTTTTTCTCGTGGGTTTTATCTATATTTTCCCATTCTTCTTTTAGAACAAATAAAATTAGGTGGCGATTTCATTGTTTTGAAAATTAAATTATTTTTGAAAAAACGTTGCTTCACATACTCATGAGTTAATGTGTCAAACCTTGCTCTCTTTACCTCATTAGTAACTTCATGGGAAATTTGGAGGATGTCTCACATTTCTTTTGGAGTCTCACAATGAGAAACACGCAAAAGTCATGAAGACCAAGAATAATATTGATGACAAATTTTACCTTTAAACGCACACATGTTTTCTTTATCATTTTTGTCCATCCGTTTTAGGTTTGTTTTGCAACATCATTAACTTTATGTGTAGGAACAAACGAAACTTCCTTCCCAAACTTCCAAATACCATGATCCATCCCTTTTATGAAAACTTCATATTCTATTTACATAAAACATACCCTTCTCTATTAAAGAATGGGGGTTTGTTTAGTGAATAACTTGAAGTCATTTTTCCTCCTGAAGAAATTACTCTTTACCAAATGTTAGATTCTTATGGAACTTGTGGGACAAGTGGATCGAAGCAAGTGAATTTTTGTATTTAAAATTCACGATAATTTTAGTGGTTTTCTAAATCACACTTGAAATTATGCTAGTAATTTAAAGATATAGTAAATAGAAGCGTAAATAAAGACAATAAAATAAATAGTGGAAGTTAAAGAGGATAAATGTTAGAGATATTACACTAGATATTTGCCCAAGTTCGGCCGAACGTTGGCCTACTCCTTTTCCTAAGAGATCTTCTTGGATTTTTTACTAAAACTTTGAGATTTTACAGGTTATGCCGTGAACCATTGATACAAGCTGGTCTTTATAATTGTTTAAGTAACACCCTCTATGAGTTTTGCTTCTCTTTATTATTGATTTGGTCAAGTGGATGGAGGGATCTGCAATCAATCCCCCGCGTTTTGTCAATTAGCTTGCATTGGACAACATTGATGTTACGTGATCTTATTATTGTCTTCTATCGCCTACCTAGATGAAATGATATCTTGGTTAGGTGTTTAGTAGCATATGATGATTCACTTATCTTCCCTAGATGACATGATATCTTGGTAAAGAATTGATTCCCTTTCTAGCTTGCCTTGATGACATGATATCACATTTAATCACATGATATGATATATTATCCCCCAATTCCGCTTACCTCGATGACTCAATATCTTGGTTAAGCCTCTCTTTATCGTGCCTTGATGACATGATATCATGGTTAGGTGTCCCACTCCCCTTATCGTACTCGATGACACGATATCATGGTTAGGTATCCCTCTTATTTTCCTACCTTGGTGACATGATACCTCGGTTAGGTGTGTGCTACTTGAGTGAGTAGATACTCCTCAAGCATTTGTTTGTTTGCTTTGTATGATCACATGTTCCCATAGGATTTCTCGATTCGATCTTAGGAAGCAGATTGTGGTAGACATTAGGATTGATATCCATGCATGCCAAATTTGGTAGGTTCTTTCCCTTCTTATCCTGGACCTTAGCGCCATTTTTGCATGACAACATTAGGGGTAGAACTAGATAGTTTCCCTTAGTTGTTTTTCTTCCCCTTTTTCATATTAAGACTAAAACTCTTTTTCTTTATCAAGTTCATAAAACATCTTTACAAAAATCAAACCCTTTTTCAAGGTAAAAACAATCCACCAATGCAAACCATTTTGGCTTCGGACCTTTTTCTTTTAAAAATGTTTCTATAAGTGTATGTTGAATCAAATCCAGCGAGTTTCTAAGTGTGCGAGTGGTCGAGCATGAATCTTTGATAAGCGCACTACCAAACACGAACTGCAATCGTAATCGCAAATATGTGAAATGGTATTACTCATAAAAAACATTGCAACACACCAAATGTTTTGAGGAGAACTACGTAGTGCTTTGATCCCCATTGCACGACAGGTGATATGTAGGCACATAGATTCGTAACCTCAGCAAGAGCAACTAAAAAAATATTTTCTTTTTGTACATAATATTCTTCATGCGTGCATTTATCCCTTAATTTTATGTTTAGACATAGAATCCCACACCCTTTAGATTACATAACAAAAGTGGATCAAATCTAAGTGTATGTTGAATCAAATCCGAGCGAGTTTCTAAGTGTGCAAGTGGTCGAGCATGAATCTTTGATAAGCTGCAATACCAAACACGAATTGCAATCGTAATCGCAAATATGTGAAATGGTATTACTCATAAAAAACATTGCAACACACCAAATATTTTGGGAGAACTACGTAGTGCTTTGATCCCCATTGCACGACAGGTGATATGTAGGCACATAGATTCGTAACCGCGGCAAGCGCAACTAAAAAAATATTTTCTTTTTGTACATAATATTCTGCATGCATGCATTTATCCCTTAATTTTATGTTTAGACATAGAAGCCCACACCCTTTAGATTAGATAACAAAAGTGGATCCCGTAGAGTACTACAGACGTATGGGGTGATTTCACCCATTTCAGGTTGACTTAATGTTCACCTTTCCCTCCACGGGATAAAAAATGATCGATGGCGACTTCATTATTCTTATGATTTCTCTAGTTGCTTCAAGAATACATATTGTAAGAATACATCTTTCTCTTTTTACATTCTAAATGCTCTTTATAAGAGTGTGAAGGAGGACGCCCTTATTTTCTTTCTTTTTTTTCATAATAAAACAGAGCATGAAAATATGGTGATCTTTATTGCAATAATCATATTTTAGGGTTTTGTATTTAGACGTCGGTTGGGCATTGCAAATATTGCTAAAACTTTTACTATTGTTATTAGGTCCATAACCTAGACCAGCGTTACTGTAAGATGTCATGTAGTTAGCTAACAAAAGGCTCAAGTTGTTTCTATCTTTAGTGAATCTATCAAGTGTATTTTGAATATCATCAATTTTATTTTTTGAAATGACACATTGATCACACATGATAGATTCATCTAAGATCGTGTAAGATGAAGAAGAAGTTTTGAATCATATCAACTTGTCTCTTTCTAAGACTTTCTATTTCTTCCAATATATTTTAATTTTTGAATTCTAGGGAAGAGATAATATCTTTGGAGGTAGAGATAATTTGTTTTAATTTACTTTTTTAATTTTGTTAGCTTCTTCCTAATGTGTAATAAGTCTTGATAAGAAAAGTGAGTGGTTACCTTGTCGTCTTGATGATTTTCCATGAGACAGATGTTTGGTTATTCTTTATTTGAGGACTCCATATCATTGTTATCCCAAGATATGTATGCTCTCTTTTATTTTCTTTGGGATTTCTTGAAATTTATTTTATTTTGCTTTCTTCTTAGGTTTTAAGGGCAGTTTGGTCTTGTGTGCTCTTTCTCTCCACATTAATAAAATGTAGGAATGAACGAGTAACTTTATTCCCTTTGATTCTAAAGCCTTGAAGTTTGTTTTTCGTGCTTTAGGAATTATTTGAATTTATGAAACATGAATTCCATGAATTCATTACTTTCACTTTGACATTATTTACCTTCTAGCTCCAAATCCTTAATGCTTCTAGCTTTTAGTGTCAAATGTTTTTCTTTATGTTGTCATCAGTAAGTCTTTTTAGTTATATCTCGTGTTCCTACAATTTTCCAAAAGGAGTGTGTGTGTGTGTGTGTGTGATTTATCCAAGTTCTGTCGAACGTCGGCCTACTCCTTTCCCTAAGAGATCTTCTTGGATTTTTGACTAAAACTTTGAGATTTTATAGGTTATCCCACGAACCATTGATACAAGCTGGTCTTTATAATGGTTTAAGTAACACCCTCTAAAAGCCTGGAGAATATTATTTCATAAATCACAGTAAAATATCATCCATCTCATTCAAGTGTGTCACACATAATTCGAACATCACAAACATTTGTAATGCTCACTAACACTTAATTAAATTCATGATTTTCATCTAACTCTCACATAAGCATGTAGCTGTAGAAACACTTTCATTCAAATGAACATAATGGATAAGTCTCATAATAGAACTCTTTCATTAAATAATGTTAGGCATCAAAAGCCAATTCATCACATAATTCAAATAACGACAACAAAATAAAATAGAGTATACAAAGTATCTCTCCAAAAACATGAATCTAACATTTCCTTAGTGTTACATGACCAGAGCATGACTCAACCCAAAATAAATGCGGAAATGAAATAAACTAGACCATCTTTCACTCTCTTGTTAGAAGCAACTCTAATCTTCAGTATCTGAGCGATGTCATTATCAAACATCATTCCAACACAAGGGTTAGAATTCACATGATTATTGAAATCATAAAACAATATGTAATGTATAGCATACATGCATACATATAATACTCTCACACTTCATATGCTTTATAAAACAAAACATCACCCAATTATTAATATTATTCTCAATTACACATGCACAATTTCTCAATTTCACCAATATATTAATTCCACATAATTCACACAATTTCATGTCACAAACATAGACACAATATAACTCAATGCCACTCAAATGCAATACTCATGCATGTGGTACCAATCACTGTTATTTTTATTCGGTTGTTACTTTAAACTAGGTTCACCCTCTAGACCAATAACACAAAAAAGTATGTCCTCTAAGATTTCAAACCCCTCTATAGGTTTGGGATAAGTCACTAGCTCCCTCGAAAAGCATGCCTCTTGACCCCAAACGATGCATGTGCAATTACAACCATATGGAATTAAAACCATTCTATAATATTAACATACATGCATATATTCAATAATTCACTACACTTGAATTACCATGCATTTGCATATATATACACGTACTCATGAATTATCCACACATAATTCACTTTCATAAAATGCACAAGAATTCAAATGGTATACAACACATCTTTCAATACAATCGCGTATATATTATCATCACAACAATTACTATCATGTATCCATGTTGTCACACACCAAAACACACTTATACAAGCACACACACACAAGTATTCAATTAATTATCCATAATTAATTTTTACAACTTGCAGCAAACAGTACAATAATTCATTAATAGAACATATACACAATTGATTTCACAAACATATTAGACATAAAAATACTAGGCAACCAATTCTATTATCTATACTATGTTATGAACTTACGAATCAAAAGTTATGAGGTAAAATGTTATGGTATGTCATAGAAATATTATGTTATGGTAACTACAAGGGCACTTCACTCAAACGATTTCTTCCTTACAAGTAGTGTTTCACTCTAAAGAACCATGATAACTTAAGTGAAGAAAATATTATTTTAGAGAGAGAGAGAGAGAAGGATATATATATATATATATATATATATATATATATATATATATATATATATATATAGAGAGAGAGAGAGAGAGATAAATTCCAAATAAAATGAAAACTTTAGAGACCCTCCTTTTATATAGGAGAAGTAGAATCCAAAAAAATGAAATTATGAATGGGCCTTTTTAATGCTCCAATCGATTGGCAGACCTAAATAATAAATTTTCTTGGCCTATTTTGGAAATTTTAGATATGGAGTTGTTACCAGTCATTAAAAACTATCATAATCGAATGTACAATGTTTAGGCTTCTTTCAATCGAATGACTTAAGACCCCAATCAATTTGGTAGCTCAAAAATTCACCCAATCGATTGTCTTAAGATTAATGGAATTCTGAATTTTGATCTACCTATAATTCTTGAAGTCACTGTCACTGATCAAAGCATGATAGCATTCCTCGTGGACAACAAAATTTCATGAATCATCTTGGCAGACATGTTGGAATCATTATGCATCCGGAAATCATATATGAATTTGTATAGTAAGAGATATTTGTTAGATTTAAATGATTTGATGACTCGTCCTCAAGGAATGGAAGATCTGACATTGACAATCAGAGAAGGAGTGCATGAAAGAAAGGTAATCCTCAACTTCCTTATACTCTCATGAAAAGTGATTTGAAAGGTATCCTTGGAAGATCCTTCTTGAAAAAGTTAGGCGTAGTGGTGTCGTTGATCCATTTGGAAGTAACCTATCACGGCGTGGGAGGAAGACCAATAATAATACCTTAAACCCTAGGTAAACGTTTTTCATTTTAAACGTAAAATATTCAGAATTTATAAAAGAACACAAAGGGTTACACATAAAATCTTAATTAATTTTTTATTAAATTAATGGTAAACTAATTCCAAAGACAATAAATAAACCATTATAACTCAACTTATGCAACTAGAAGGAATGTCCAAGCAAACAATTAAGGTTCACGTCCTGATAATAAAATATCAGAGCATATAATCAAACTAACATCCGGCATAACCTGGTGAAGATAAAATAACAAATAAACTACCATCTCTATGACATAACCGTGCAACTACTCCTCAGTCTCGGCTTGAGAGTCATATTTATACATTCACTTAGATTACACACAGAAATAGAAAATAGGTGATACTACATTTAATAAATATTAATGGCATAATAACAGTAAGGATAGTTTATAGCACACATTTACTCAAGGGCTTAATACACAATATCATAATACACGTAACAATGTAGATGAAATACTTGTCTCCTTCATTCCAATAATGTGTTAACACCACTGAATGCTTAGCCGAAGTCATAAATTGCCAGACCAAAGTCAAATATCGCCAGACCACAGTCAAAAATTGTCAGACTAAAGTCAAAATATCACTAGATGAAAGTTACACCCCAAAGTCTAATATTTATATGATGCATGATAATGACAAATAAATGCAGATATAGCCATCTAAACCTCCATAACCTCCATGTAGTTACATAAATGGAATCAACACTAGTTCGCACGAACCTAATACAACAAAAAATCTCAACAATAGCTCACACGAACCTAATGGTACAACAAGTCTCAACATTGTTTCTTACAAACCTAATTTTAACAACTCAATTCAAACGTAACAATAGGATCATTGCTTATACCTCAGGTTATTCATAACTCATCATAATATATTATTTTAATACTTATTGATTTTACTCTCATCTTAATTTACTCTTAATTATATCCTGCATATATCTCCAATGTTATGTCATTTGCAAAATTTAGTTACTTATTAATTACTCACTTAATCCTGCAACATTTAGAGTTTTATCCATACTCATTATATCACCTCTAAAGTCTACAAAGTCTAAAATTGTCTCAATATAATAACTCTAGAATTCTCTCTCTCTCTCTCTCTCTCTCTCTCTCTCTCTCTCTCTCTCTCTCTCTCTCTCTCTCTCTCTCTCTCTCTCTCTCTCTCTCTCTCTATATATATATATATATATATATATATATATATATATATATATATATATATATATATATATTATTTCCCAACTAACCCCTATTATTTATTTAATATCATTCGTGCTTAAACTTTGTATCACTTATTCACTATATTTATTTATTTTCTCAATATTTTTATACTCCCTCTTTTAAACTTCACTCCTCCCTAATTTACTCATTATATTTCTTAAATAATTACTACTATTTATTTTAATATTGTAAATATTTCCATTTAAAAAATCTAGAAATGTATAAAAAATGAATAAAATATAATTTAAATGTTGGGGTGTTACATCAACTACTATTAGTGTAGACTTGGAGGAAGCTAGGCGAGTCTGCACGTCTCGAGAGACATTCTCGCGTTCTAGGGGGAAAGGAGGAGTAATTCCACCACCTTTGACTTGGATGCGCGTGAAGAGGAAATTAGACCCACCCTGGACAATGAGTTTGAATCTGTCTAGGTTAGTGATAATCCAATACGGTCATTGAAGATAAGGTATGGGCTTTCTCTGTAAGTAAGGTCCATATTGATTGAGTTTCTTTAGGAGAACACATACATATTTGATATCTTCCCGCACTAGATGCTCGTAATTGACCTAGACGTTTCATGGTCAATTGAATATAGAGACGATGCTCAATATGTATCGAATAGAAAGAAGACATTCCTAGAAGGTTGAAGCCACCACGAGCACAATGAAAGGTATATTAGACGCACGATTAATAACCAAGGAAAAGTATACACAGTGGTTCTCGAATGTTGTTCTAGTTAAGAAAGCCTCGATGAAGTGGAAAATTTGTTTTAATTATACCAATCTCAATAGAGCTTGCCCAAAGGATTCTTACCCGCTCTAAAGCATTGACAAGCTTGTGAATAACGTTTCCAATTACCAGTTATTGTCCTTCCTAGATGACTACTCCGAGTATCATCAAATACCTATGTTCGAGCCCAAATGGGTAAATACAACAACATTCATGACCAAGCGGTCGACTACCACTACAACATCATGTTATTAAGAATAAAGAACTTTGGTGCAACCTATTAGAGAATGATGAATAAGATCTTTCGAAAAGAGATATGAGAGACGTTAGAGATGTACTTTGATGACAATACTCTGAAATCTAGCCAACAAGGACTTCACACTCAATATCTACAACTGGTGTTCAACATAGTCTGGTAGTATAACATGAGACTTAACTCTGAAAAAGTGTACTTTTCGATGAAAATTGGCAAGTTCTGGGGTTTTTTAAAGAGAGGGGAATCGAGGCAAACCCCGAATAGTGTGAGGTAGTAGGGCCAATGAGTTTTCCAACATTGAAGAAGTAGGTCTAGAAGTTGAACGGTAGTTTGGTTGCCATGAATAAATTCATCTAAAATTCCACCTAGCACATTTTGCATTTTTACAGACTATTAATAATGATGCCTAATTTCTAGTAGACAATTGAGCTTGAAAATGAATTTGAATCTCTAAAGAAAACTCTGGCCAAACCCCCTGATTTTTACCAGGACACACCTGGTGGAAGCACTATACATGTATATAGTCTTTGCCAAAGAGGCCATAAAAGTCATCTTAATTAGAGAGTCTGATTCTATCCATAATCCAGTATAGTTCACCAATTTCTTTGTTGAAATGACCCCACTACCTTCAGAGCCAACCATCACGTGGGTAGTATTTGAGGATGAATAACTAATGACAATTTCCTATCAAGTGTACAAAAGTTGTAATCAAAGTAATAAAGTACATTAGTCTCCACAAGGATTGCAGATTTAAAAAAAGGAATGTTATGCAATGTAAGTAAGAACAATAAACATGGGTATTTTTCATGTTGTTTGATCGAAAATACAAAAAATATTTTTTATAATAATGATGATCAAGGTGGCCAGATATTATTGTCAGAATCCTCTATTTCTACTTGATTGATGAAACACGATGTAACATGCATGCAACGACTACAAAGTTACACGGCAAACTAACTCTAACACTACACCTCATCCCTTGGCATGTAGCTTACTAATCTAAGTGTCAATTCCCCGATCCCTCAAGCCTATTGAGATTTGTACCGTCAAACTAGGCAACATAGTGTTTTAGTCCCTAAGTTATAATTCCTAATTATCCCATCCCTTGTCAATTAGCGAATTCAACAATTTTAGTAGTTCAAATAAATAGCCTTAGGATCAGTAGTCCCTACTTATCAAAATCATATTGAATATCGTAACAAACAATAAGCAATGGGCATCATCTATAGCTGAATAATAACATATAGTCAAGACAATTACATTAAAGTCATTTGATCATATGTCCTAATGAAATACAAATAGATTTATCATCAAATAATACCAAACCTAAGATAAATCTAACTACTCATGCTCAAATTAATCAATACCATAAGTGTAGACTCAAAGATCATGAAGAATCGTCTAAGAAAAAGCTCTCCAATGGGCTCAGAAAGCTCCAAAATCACCAAAATACATCGCTTTATCTCTAGAGAATCATCCCCCCTTTATTCTCCAGTTTCTCCTTTAAATCCCTCAAAAATGTGTCGGAAAAGCGTCTTAACGCGGCCTCACTAAAGATCAACACAGGTGCGTTGCATAATGATGAAAAAAATACGGGCGCGTTGATTTTAATAGTTTCAGCATGTTGTTGTTCCTTTTTTTCACTAATCCTAACACTAAGTCCTTTATCACCTTTTCATGCATTTTCCACACTTTTACTTCTAACTTTCTCAATTTTAGTATGATTTATCCGATTTTCATTTCTACATAAAGTGCAATGACAACATGTCATCACACCCTTAAACTTATTATGTTCCTTGTCCTCTAGTAACTTGTTTGCACGTTAAAACTTTGTTATAAATAATTCACAACTCTTATCAATTGAATGTCACTTACTTTTGTTGATCAAGGAATTTTTTCCTTACTTTGGTCCAATCAAATATGATCATTTCTTCTAGATGTAGTACTCAAATTATCCCTCTACACACCATTATGCACTCAATTACAAGGGTATTCACTCAACCAACATACAAGAATAAAAAATCAATGAATTTGTAAGTAATCTACAAAATCATTTTTAAGGTTATAATGTGGCTTATGTTAGGGTAGGATAATTTTGGGATAATAAGCTTAAACCTTGGAGTTAGGTACATCTTTGTCCTTGTGTTATCTTCTTCCTTCCGTATCACTTTTCTTTAATATTGGATACTAAAGATTTTTCTTATTTTCGGTCTAATTATTTTCTTTATTTTTGCTCACTTTTTTTAAAAATGTCATGCTTTTGACATCTAATATTTCTCTTCCTTTTTTTCTTTTATTTTTATTTAACAAATTTCTCTAGTACCCTAACCCCAAACTTAAATGTTGTTAACTTCCAAGAGAAACCCCAAACTTAGTGATAAATATAAACTAGAAATGAAATATATCTACCTAACCCTAAAGAGGATGGAAATATTTTATCTTTCAAGTTAAAGGATCACAATTGGATAAGTCACAGAAGGAAAGGTTATGGCTCAAACTAGTTAACAAGAGATACTAGTTATCATGCAAGGGTGTTTTACAAGTCCGCGTAGTTTTCATAAACAATTGCCTCTGTGTGCTTATCAAATTAACCAATTAAAACAGATAAAATGCAAATTCTAGATATTACAAATGCATGGATACACTCAGAAAAAGAATTAAGTAAATAATGGAAATATTTGGGCTCAAATCTTGCATGCTTAGATATCTGGAGGTTGAGTAGGAGTAGTGGTGTCCCTTTTCTTCATCAATCATTGCTCAGCTTGGATACTTCCATCTCGATCACTACTTTTCTATTCACTAGTAAGGTGGTAACTTAACTGGAAAAAAATGAGCATAAACATATTTATTAATCAGAGAGAACAAAACAATACAAAATTCGAGGTAGAGAAACTTTTAGGAGCTCTCGCTCTTCATCACATTGGTACATATGCGACATATAACAATACAAAAAGAAATAAAACTAAAACTACAAACTCAAAAACTCTCTTCTGGGTGATAGAAGTCACAAAGCTGATCAATCTGGTCCTGATACTTCTAATCTTGCCTAGCCAGGTGGCCCTCATCTTTGATCTCTGGTTGGATAAGGCTTGGTCTTGCTCCGAAAAGTAGGATTCCATGGCTTCTAAAGAAGGAAACATTTCCCTTAGATGTTGTATTGGTACATAATCTCTGTGATCATCTTAAAAGGGTTGGTACCCGGCTCCAAATCTATAGGCAATATACAAATTGGGAAAAACTTTGGTTGCCCAAGTAGTCATTGTAACACCCCAATATTACCCAAGGTTTTATATACAAAAATCAGAGTCATTTAAAATTTCATAAATTCAATACTGAGGCGTCACACCTTCAAAACCAAATTACTTTAAACAGTTTGTTTTAAAGTATAAATCTCGGATACATAGCATCGTCGGAAATCATAAATTGATTCTTAAAAATCAAAACATCTTCTTTATTAAACTTCCTTATCAAATCATATTTTCATAAAGTATGATTCTTATTCACAAAAGAAAAAACAACAAAAGAACAACAACAAGACAACATAAATATTCCCCCTCCCCGAGTGCTACGTGTCGGCCGACACTCGACTAATAGCAGCTATAATCTCCGTCTTCATAACTTGCGTTACCAATATAAAGGTAGCGAAACAAGTAAAGGGTGAGATACTCCAAAACATATAATTAAAGGCATGATAATATATATATATATATATATATATATATATATATATATATATAGAATTATAAAGGGTATAGATTAATAAGTGCAATTCCAGCACATATCCAAAACTCACTCACTCTATTCGTCATTCTAATGTGTATAATCTACACTTTATCGCCATAACCTCATCGACATAAATTGTCACAACAACACATAAACGTTCATCACCACGAAATCATCACAAGTCAATGCGTCAATAATCAACACGGCAATCAGAAACAACAACATCAAACAATGCTAATAACATAAGCATCATAAATAAAATCATCACAAATTGGCTAAAGTCCATCGTCGCTTTTGGCATAAAATCTCATCGTCACAAACATCATCACATCATATTTGCATTAAGCAGTTCATCAAAGTTATCATGAAATTATCACGTCATATACATTTCATGTTCATCATAAAGATCATCACCAAACAAAACATCATATATCATTGCAATTCAACATAATCCATCAATTAAAACCCAACACCAACAACTCAAATATAAACATAACCGACTCCATGAGACACGACTATGTTATGCATGTGGTACCTGTCGCTTTGTCCATAATTAGGAACACTTGTCATAAAGCCCATCGTCGCTTGGCATAAAAGCCCTCGTCGCCTATGCAATGTATGTGACTCGACAATAAAAACAACATAACAAAAACATCATCATTGCATCATCGAAATTGGCATAAAGCCCACATCGCCATAATTTATCCATATAGAGATAAATATATCATCGCATCATATTTGCATTATGCAAAACGTCGCCTATAATTCATCATCGTCAAACTTCATGCATTCACACATCGGAAGCATTTATTAACAACATCAATATAATCATCACATCATCATGTACAAAGACATATGTCATCATTATCAACAAAGTCATTTAATCATGAACAAATCGTCGCAAACCTCACGTATAATCATATAGCATCGTCATCAAATAAATCACTCAATTCTAAACATGGAAAAATAATCGAACATCAATAATCGTTGCAAAAGCCATTCCTATTAACCGACATTAATCATAATCATCAACATCGCAATCGGATTGTCCATACGTGCCTTAAATCGACTAAAACGCAATCCGATTCAATTTAACCGTAATTTGGCCTATTTCGGGTCGTTTCGTAAAAACTTGTAATTTCGAAAAACTAACCTCACCACTACGTTCTACACGTCGAATTTAGCTAGCACGTCAATTTTCGTTGAATTCGGAGCAACTTGCTCCGTCGTCGAATTTACCGAAATCAGAAAATCGGAACGTAATCGGGTTCCAAATTTAATCGGCTAACTTATGCCCTAATTATATTTTATTAATACTAACTAGTAGTATGAATAATTATGGAAATTGAATCTAACAGAAGCAAAATGAGGGTTATGCAGAAACAGATTATGCAGGAACAGAAAACTTAAGCAACAGAAAATGAAAACAGCAAATATTTTGCTCTCCCCTGCTGCCATGGAGGGACGTACGTCCCAAGCAAAATGAAAGAAGGGAGGCGGGCGCCTAGCCCTTGGGGATGGTCGCCCCACAATGGGAGGTGGGCGCCTCCCCTTTCCCCGACCTCCATCTTCTTCTCCACCAATTTCCTGTATCTTCTGGTTTTTAGGTTTTCTGTTTCACTTTTCCATTTTTAATACTTCAAGTTTCTACAAGCTAGCACCAAAATACCCTCAATCTATACTCCTAACTCAAACTTTCTAAATCATTTCAAAAATCACACATACTACTCATAAACCACAACATCAATTCCTATCCCAAATTCACAATATACCTATCAAACCCTAACTATATGAAAAGGAAAATCAAACCCCTTACCTCTAGTGCTTGGATGATTGCAAGATGCTCCAACAAAATCCCAACCTCATGCTTGTTCTTTCTCTTCTTCTTCTTCTTCCCAAAACCCTTTTTTCTCTCAAGCTTCTAAGTTGGCTTTGGTGTGTTATGGAAGAAAAGGAGGAAAAATGGTTTATAATGATGTTTTCTTACTAGCCAAGGGTGTAAACCCAATTCTCTTCAATTACTCCTCACACCCCTAACTTATTTTTATTAATTAACACCTTAATAATATCTAATAATATTATTAACTCAATTAATTAAAATAATTTCGGGGAATTAAATATCGGTCCGAATAATATTTTACTGAACCAAACGGAATAAAAACCGGACCGAACGAAACGTCGCCAAATATATTAATAGATATATCGATTAATATAAATATTCTCGTCGCCAAAACAATCGTCAAACGATAAATCAAAAATATTAATATAATATAATATTAAATAAAAAGAGGCGTTACAGTCATGCCCAAGGAAAACTCTTCTCATCTCGTCATTTAATTTGGTGCTTGTTGTTGATGATAGACCTCCCCAGGAGGTTGTTGTTGTACTTTACGATGATAGACGTCTTACTTCATCCGCTCCCTGTAGCCTCTTATTAGATGGGGTGTGTAGAAGGTTTGAAAATAGAGTTTCTGGTGATCCATTGCATGAGACTCAACATCACATCCTCCATGTGAATAGGAACTTATGTAACATGCAGGAATCGTTAATAACATTAAAGTACCCTAAGTTCTTTGGAGGCGTCATCCATATATTTCATGTTACTCGCAATCAATAAACCCACGTCTATAGGCTCCTAATCTAGCATTCTCATGAGAGCATGACACCTTTTCACGAACTCTAATTGGTTTGAAACCTCTAAGGTTTGGACTAAAAGAATGCCCAAGCCTTTGGTATATGACACATCTCTAGTCTTAAGCTTGATGTGTTTTTCTTGCATCTCTGTAGAATTAACTAAATCATCTCGATTGGAGGAATTTTCACAAAAATCAAACCCGATGGACTTATTGGTCCCGTTGATCAAATCATTTAGGTTTGTCCACCCTTTTGTCACTAGCATAAGGCTCAGATCCTCGTACCCATTGAGATTTGTCACATCAAAAGTGTGTTCCTTTGCTATCATCCAAAAAGAACATGTGTTTGTGTGTTTCCCCTGCAAGGGCAGAGAGACTCAGATGCCCTAATAGGTATATAACAATTTTAGGGGGAGAAGGCTAGCTCACAGTTTCATAGATCTAAGTAGAGAAGGATAAAGAGCAAAAACCCTAAAATATGTGTTTAATTTCATCTCGAATTTGTTTTCATAACTCAATCACTTCCTTGAAAATATTCAAATCGTAGATCTCTCTAAATCCTCCCATAAACTTGTAGTCTCTATTGAAGAAAAGAAAGAGAGGTGAAAGAAGAAGAGGAAGATAAAGATGATGTTGGTAGAGGCATTGGAAGAGAGATATGAGAAAATGAATTTTGGTAGAGGAAGAGAGAGAGAGATGATGTTGATAGAGCCAGATGAAGAGATAAATGATGTTGGTAGAGGCAAAAGAAAAATTTGAAAACATGTTGATGAGATAACTTGGCAAAGTGATTGATTTGATTTTAGCAGTAGTTGGTTTAGAACCAGAAATAATGAAAATTAGTTAATAAATGTACATAAAGGTAAATGAAATACAAAAAACGTGTATAATATTTACAACTAAATGGTTAAATAGTAACTTAGTTCAAATTTGAAAATTTTAGACCAAATTTTCCCCCAAATCGGGATGTGGTAGAAAACAAGAAAGGGACAATATTAAGACTTTTAAAACATGTAATTTTCTTATATTATAGATATCTTTAACCTATAGAGACACATGGATAAAACATCTAATTAACTTAAAATAATGAAAAAGACCTACGAAGAGAGTCTTTTATGATAGAATATGTATTTATTTGTTAATAGAATATTTGTGTATAAGTCACACATCGACTATAGGATATGATGAACTCTAAACCCCTCTATACATAATACAGTCTCTGTAGTGTTATTCTCATACGGTTGATATCAATATCTCTAAATATCATGCATGGTATTAGAGTTTATCCTAGATCACTTGTTGAGCTTCCCACATCGTCCACGCTCTGGGCTTATTGAGGCTCAAGCGTGAGGGGGTATGTTTGACTTTCCACCTTAATTACGGTCCACCCTTATTCATCTTATTTGTGCCACTTTGACTTGCCTCATTGAAACCCCTAACACCTTCATTAAACATGTTGGCTTTAAAGGGGTAAATTTAGTCTATGCTACCACACAAAAAATTTCAAATTCCTTGGGCAATATCGGACATTTGTTGAACAAGTAAGGAATTTACTCTAGATTTGTGATATTTTCGGTACTTCATACCAGAAATTTCAAAATATCTGGTATATTTGAACTAGAAATTTTGCAATTTTTGGGTAATGCATTTATCTTTTGTACCAGAAATTTCAAAATTTCCGGAGCTTAACATTATGTACCTGAAATTTCCAATATTTCAATTTTTATTTAAAATATCGAAAATTTAGAATTTCCGGTGGTACATATTTTCCTAATTTCCCCCCAATATTTCAGTGAGAACCAGAGGTAAAAATGGTTCTGTTGCAGGTAGGGTGGTCGACAGAGCGTAGTCTCAGGCCTATGATGACGAGGCACATGCTTCCGAGCTATGGGATGGATGACTTCCTCAGTCCGGTTCTCACCAGAAACAGATGACTAAGTAGTAGGCGCAATTTCGCGCACCCCGTCATCGAGGACTCGGAGTTTTTATCACCGAGGAGGTACATACTCTTAGTCTTATTGGTGTGCCCGTGGTTGAGTAGTATATTGAGGAGGTTGTGCATGTTGTGGAGGGCACAGTTGAGCCGCCAACTGAGCATGTTGTGGAGTCCGCAGTTGAGAAGATTGTAGAGCATGTTAAGGAGTTTGTTGTTGAGCGTGTTGAGGAGGTGTACCCCACTAATACAGACACCATGACGCATACTTCTACGGAGTCATCAATTCACACTGATGGAGGATTTCTAGAAGGACCTACACCAATATATTTATGCACAGGGCATCCCTCATCTAGTTCTAGAGACTCTAGTTTGTGGTATTGATAGATGGTTTTAGAGTCACATCATCAGCTTTCCCCGTGAGATCATGGATACATCATTTGTGGTTCAACATCCATCACAGTGTGAGGATGGATACCTGGAGTGGTTTCATAGTTTGTCACACCCTCGGGTCTTACCACTAGTTACAGCATCTGATGTTTTAGGGCTTTCACGTGCCAGGGTTTCTATCGAGCCTCCACCACACCTCTCGCGGGTGATCAGGATAGTGTCCTACAGTTTGTTGCAGTTCATTTAGATAACCTTATGGGTTTGGTAAACCTTGATGGTGAGATCTATACAAGTTTAGCTAGGTTACCCGACGTAGCCCGTGGAGAGCCTATGTAGATCTATTTTATGTTGGTTGTATTATTTATATATTTTGTGACACATAGACTTCTTATTTATTGCACAATATTTTGGCGATTACATGTTTCAAATCGATGATGAACATAACATAAAATAGTATAACACACATAAACCAAAAACAACTAAACATTAGCACTATCGGATGATTCTAGACGTTTCAACATCTTGATTATGTCGTCGACGGATCTTCAGATCTCCGCATCCAACTCAATCGGACCTTTAGTTATCCTACGGCGAAATGATTTCCACATGGCCTTCACATCTTCATCATTCTTCAACTCGATCAGGTTGTATTTCACCATTCCCTTTGTATAATCCAATCCTCCTGAAACTCGATCTTTGTCACCCATCTGTTATCGAAATTAGACAACAAATCATTCAACGTGGCAAGGGATTCAGAGTCATATGGAATCTTGAATTCAACAACAAGGTTGCATCCGTTGTAATACACTTCCGCATTAATCAGATACCGAGGAAGAGGCAACTTTGAGATGTTTTTCTCTATAACATATACCCCTCCCTATTTATTCAAATTGAGATGAATTCTAGACCACGCAAATTTGTCAGTGCAATTCGAACCCCTCAAAGATGTCGACAAAATCTCGACCGTTAAAAAATACTTGAATACATGAACCAAAATTCAATATAACTCAAATTTTCGGTACTGTCTGGTAAATTTCAAAATTTCAAAATACCAAAAATTTCAAATACATTATCGAAAATTTACATACACCAAAAATTCTTTAGGGTGTATCGAAATTTTTTCGCTTATATCAGAAATTTTATAAATTTATCAAAAATTTCATCCGAAGATTTGTTTGTAACTCAACAAACTTAAATAAATAAAAAATTAAGAGTGACATGTATTATTTAGATAATGAAATGTTAATATCGCCCCAAATTTATAATATATCTTGATGTTTTAAACTTTATTAAAAAAAGATTTTGCTAAATTTTTTTCTTCTTCCATGTACTATTTTTTTAAAACACATTGGACAAAAAGAAAACTAATTTAACACATCATTTCCATTGACAAATGAAAGGATGGATGATTAATTCCAGGAAACAATTCATTGAGAAAGATGTTGAATTTGCGTGCGAGAAATAGAGTACCAAAATTAGCCTTACCGACCTCAACGGCTAGTGATTTGAATTCCCCACGCTGTCCCCACTCACCAATAATGCCCTGTCATTTTCATCGAGCGTTTTACTTTTCATTGGGTTTTCTTATTTTTTTATTCTCTGTCTTAAGCAATAATTCATTTGCACCAGCGGATTTGAATTAAAGAGTTATTGTTTTGAAAGTATCCTTAGAATTTGATGACTTATATTTCTTTATTGTTTAAGGTTTAAAGAGAATTTTTTTAACACTCCTCTCGATCTTTTAAGCTGAAAATTGATTATGTATGATTTTTTTAATGTGTAACTAGTAAATAATCCGTGCTGTCGCACGGGTTTGGTCGAGATTTCATATAACATGGAACTAACTTTGTCGTGTAATAGAATATTCGTTTGTATCTAATTCAATCAAAGTTCATTTAATTCGGAAAAACTTAGTGTATCAAATTAATTTGAGAACATTCAAAGATGTAAACTGAAAACATCATTGTGTAACAAAATAAGAAACTGTCATGAATCTTCAAAATAAGAAATTGTAATTTGTCTTCAGATACAACGCAAGCTGGTTGCAATACATGTTTTCAACTAACTGACCTGCATGATAAATTATACAAAAATCAGACAGCAATTATGCAAACAATTTATAGTAAATAAAATATTTGTTATCATGTACTTACCCATCAACAAAGAGATTGGAAAACTTCCTTGTATACAACATTTGTAGTGATAGATGTTGATATATTCTCATTATCATGTATTAAGATCTTAAGACCACTTTTGCTTGTAACTCTTGAAATAGCTACATACAATTGACCATGACTAAATACAGGAGTAGGCAAATACAATCCAACGGTATCAAGTGATTGGCCTTGAGACTTATTAATTGTCATTGCGTATGACACAATAATTGGGAATTGTCTCCTAATCAACTTAAATGGCCACGGTGACTCGGAAGGTGACATAGACATTCGAGGGATGTAAAAGATGTTACCTACATTCTTTCCAGACATGATCTTTGCTTCAATAACATGATTTGTCAACCTTGTAACAATTAGTCTAGTTCCGTTGCACAAACCATCATTTTGGTCCAAATTCCTCATTAGCATTATTGGTGTACCAACCTTCAATTTGAGTTTGTGATTTGGAATACCTGAAGTCCTTAGTTTGCTAAGAAAATCTGGAGTAAGACATTCATAGGCTTCGGTGTAACTTGTATCAGTTCTATCAATTGAATCAAAACTCAAATACTCTTTCTCTTCACCTAACAAACGCAAATACGCGAAATCAATCCAATATGTTATTCAAGATTAATTTAATAACGAAACATTTATATGAAAATCTAGATTAAAACAAACTTTACTTTACCTGGTATCATGTCCAATACATAATGATTAATTTTATCAACAACTTCAATGGTTGAAGCAAGTATTGCTTTTCTTTGTAGAAATTCTACATTTTAAAACTCGGCAACCAAATTTGGGTATGTGCTTTCAACTATAGCTCTTATCGGATCCTCAAAATTGAAAATTAACAAATCCGGAGGAATTTCTATATTAGCTAATCCATCATTAGGTTCACATATTTTACCATCACCAACGTCTAATATCCATTTAGAGAATTCTGCAAGTTCATTAGAAGTTGTATTGTCCCTTCCATTCCGTAGTCTCATGTTTTTGGTTAGTGTTACGACTTGGCAATAGTCCCACACATAAGATGAACAAACGGAAGCATGAACAATATCAGAACGCCTTGCTCTTGGAACAACTGGAAGTATCTGACGAAAATCTCCTCCAAATATAACTACCTTACCACCAAAAGTTGTATTTGCAAAACCCTTATTGCTCATGACATCCTTAAGGGTCTTATCCAAGGCCTCAAAACAATTCTTATGAGCCATGGGTGCTTCGTCCCATATTATGACATCAGTAGCTTCGAATAACTGTGAATGTTCAAAGTCTTTGTCAACATTGCAAGTAGAGTTGTCAAGGGTTAGAACAGGTATTTTGAACTTTGAATGGGTTGTTCTACCACCTGGCAATAATAAGGAAGCTATGCCACTTGAGGCAACAGCCAGAATAATTTTTTTTTCTCTGAACGAAGTGTACTTGATAATGTCCTCCACATAAAAGTTTTACCGGTTCCGCCGTATCCATGTAAAAAAAACACCCCTCCGTTTTGTTTGTTGACAGCGTCCATTATGGTTTCAAAGATTGCACGTTGTTCATCTTAACATTCAAATTGAAAGAATCATTATATTGGAGTTTAATGAAAACAACATTGATTTAAAGAATGAGCAAATACCTGTTAGAGATGTAAACAGATTTTGAAAGTTTTGTCGCTCTAAATCAGCATCGTAATCATGTTCATCATAAATCAGTCTATTGCCCACATGTCGCGTTATATACAAATCTAGATACGGCATATCTTTAAATCCACGCAAGCTTCTTCGATTTGATTGCATCATATTCTCAATCTCAATTAATGTGAGATTTGTCAGTTCTGCAGTTGACAATTGCATGTCTTCCAAGAAATACACAAAGTAATATAAGATATAACTATTGTGTACAATGTAAATCATACTGTTGATGAAGTTAGCCATACAAAAGCCTCAGTAAAAATTAAATAGCAGTATCATGATACTGTTTCAAAAGTTCAGTATAATACAACAGCATCACTTATTCAGGAACATTCCAAATGTTATGTTTTTTATCAGTAGCTGTGAGAAAAGGTTGTTTATACTGCATTTTCAAAGTTGCATCTACAACAGTTGAAATTACATTATAAGAATAAGAACTTGTTATAATATTTAAGTATGGTTTGGAATTGTATGATATGTAACAACTATATGGAAGTATAAAAGGATTGTACTTATTGTATTGCATCCACAGCAGTTTAAAATGTATTATAAGAAAAAAAAACTCATTATAATAGTTAGCTATGGTTTGAAATTGTATGATATGTAACATAAGTATATAAGAATTAATGGATTGTACCTCTTCTTCCAGTCACAATTCTCTGTTGATAAAGAATACCGTCAGATAGCAACTTCCAAGTCTTTTGCCAAACATGTCGCGTCGATTAACAGTACCGGACAACAACATCGTGACAAACAGCTTCCTCAAAAAATTGTCGGAACCCCAATCTTTGGCCTCATTTATGGCTGCAACATATTCTTTGTCATCATTAAGAAATCCCATCTCAAAGCATGCATCTCTAAAACTGTCACGAACTACTCCACCAACCTTTTTTATATCCTCATAGCAAGTCGGTCCCTTGACAACCGTCAACATCATTCTAAGGTAATAGAGCTCACCACTGCTAGGAGGAACCCAAATTAACCGGCCAATCATACGACCTCTTTTGCGAGGTCTCCATAAATAGTATCTTTTATCGTAAACAAACTTGGAAAGAAAGGCAGTGTATGTTAAACTCTTTGCATCTTCGTATTTTTTGTTTGCCTTCATCCAAGCTGTAAACATTGATTCCTTCACAGTTGGTTTTTCAAGAACATCGTCTATAAAGTCATAATCAGTGTAGTAAACGGGATTTTCGCCCTCTAGATGAAAATACAACCTTTCAACAGAAGAAGATCTACCATGGATAGGATATGAAAAAATCCTCCAACACGCCTCACTTGGGGAAACATACCTGCAATCAAGGTATTGTTTGATTTCATCAACCTCTGTAACAACTGTACTTCCGTCCAATTCGGTCCGAACAACAGCTGCAGTTATTCTATCATAACCTTTGTTAATATACTTGAATAAGTACTTGACTGAAGTACCTTGATTACACCATTCCATATTAATGTGCGCCTGAAATTTCTTTAGCAGATATGCATTATAAGGAACTACATACCTATTATCAAGAACAATATTCCTTTTCAGAACAGTAATGCCAGTATTCCTTCTCCGGTAGACGGGATATCCATCCTGATCGACAATGGTTTGAGGCTGCCAATTTTTGGGAAAGAATTTAGAGCATTTACCATTTTTTATGCAAGGTGAAGATCTGTTTGCCAACCCACATGGACCGTGAATCATATGTGTCTTTACCAAATGATGTAATTGCTTATTATCAGATTCGGCTGGTATTTCTGCTGAAATAATGTTGTTGATGTCATCTGGAATGGGATACTTGTTCTGCTGATGCATGAAAAGCAAAATGTGTGCATGGGGCAAACCTCTCTTTTGGAACTCAATGGTGTATACATCTGGAAAAAGTTAAAATACAGTAAAATATTAATGTAAATTGATTGATATAGAGCCAGGAACAATTAAGTATTACATAATCTGTTTCACGTAACTCACATGCAACAACTCTGCCCAACACATGCTTCTTTGTTATATCACACAATAATTCGTCTAAATTTATTTTAAAAACCCTTGAGATTATATCAGGACGATCTTGAGGTTGTAAATTCATGTTGTTAAGTAACCTTTGAATCTCTGGCCAACATGGATTGCAAGTAAAGGTAATGAATAGATCCGGAAATCCAATTTGGCTACAAATTGCCATTCCATCAAAGTATAATTGTTCCATGTATCTCCGACTTCCAACGTATGTTGACGGCAATACAACTCTTTTGCCTTTGTGGGCTCCTTCGTTTGAAGATTGTTGGTCTACTCCTGACAAATTGGAGTATTTGGATACTCGTAAATTTTTTTTATGCTTACGTATATAATTCAGTCTCTGTGACTCCATCATAGTGAATCCATCAACCAAAAATTGCTGAAACAATCTCCTTGACCTGAGCAGTGTGTGTGCTTCATGTTGTTTGGTTTGAATGCGAAAAGCAAGCCATTCTCTAATAGTAAGTTTGTTCATCTTCCCTTTTCTATTGGGAACAGTTTCTCTGTGTAGAACACCAAGTCTAAATCCATCTTCCCCATACGAAAACAAAAGTGGATATTGTAATGCAAGATAGCTCGGATGAAATTCACTTATTCGTTTTAGTCTACCGCTTTGTCTTTCAAGGATAATATCCCTTTTAGAGCCTGTATCAACATCACCAACAATAAGCGCTGCAACCTCAGACACAGTAAGTTCGTTGTAAATTCATCTGTCCTTTGATCTATCGGATATTAACTTCAATTTGAGGTCAGATACAGGACAATCCTTTAGTCTATCTGATGCCATTCTAAAAGATTTAGCATGTGTGTTGAATTCATCAAGCATGTTCTGTATACGGCTAACAGTTTCTTCCATAATATTCGGGTTGTTGTTGCATTAGGAAATAAAACATATGTTATGCATGATAATAGCATAATAAATCTAATGCAGGTTTCTTAATTGTCTTTAAAAAAATTACCCTATTCCTTGCATCCTATGTTGAATCTCATTGTTAGTGTCGTATATATAGAGCTGAGCAAATTTCGGTTTTTCTCCATGCAAAGGCATCATGCTACCAATTCTATGGCAAGTCTGCCCTTGAATTCTCATGTTAGGTGGTCCGTTTCCAGTATTGAATCTATTGTCAACTTTCATTCCAGGAGACGTAAATGCAAACATTGTGTTGTACTATCTGTAGTTCTGCTGATAATTTCTACATAGTACATCGTTTTCATTCGACAGTAGATGTTTAAGAAACGGTGGTGGTGTTCTCAAAAGTGGAAACACAACTTTACCCTTTCCACAACATAATTGGAACTTAGGCACGGCACTATGTTTTCTCTTATCAGTTTTCTCCTGATGCCACATCTGTCCTCCATAATGAGTGCATTTAATGCAAGGATCACCAATATTTGAATATCCTGTATATATCAGATAGAATGAAACAACATATATATTATAAACATTTGTATATTCATAGCTATCAAATGGTATGGCAGTGAATATAAGTTATGGTTTGCGATTAATAATAATTTCGGCAATACATGCCAGCATTTGGGCAATCAATTGTTGGGACATTTGCATAATGGTCTTCATCGTTGTCCAAACTTGAACTTGTATCACAATCCGGATTTTCATTTATGAATTCACATGAACTATCGCTTATAGATTCATCGGTTGAATATTCTGCAAATGATTGGTGACCTGCATTCACTACTTCAGTATTTGTGCACAAATTCATATTATGGGAAGTTGTATTTGTTTCTCTAACAGTTGAAAAGGTATTGAATAAATTCGCAGTCGTTGAACGAATTACAGTTGGATCCATATATTTGTTGGATGAAGATGCATAAGAAGTAGGTTGTCCATATGAATTATCGTTGCATTCAATACTTGAGGAGGAGGTCACACCACTTAGAGGTGTTTTTGCATCAAAAGGGAGAGGCGAACAAAATGACCTACTCTCACTGGGGTTGATATGCAGATGACAACGATGCTTATTGTTTTAGGCACTTTTATGCTGCATAATTGACCTCCTTCTACGACGTGCTGTAGCAAAATTTTGTTTGGGGGAAATTGTATCAGTAGAAATGCATGAGTAGTTGTGGGAAGATGCAGGGTTTGGGGTTGTGCACTGGTTAAAACCAACATTCAAATGCCTTTGTTGTGAATTAAGCATTTCAACTGCTCTTCGTGCAGAAACATCTTCACCCCCATTGACAACAGCATAAGTGATATCAGACAGCAGCTGTCTTACATGATTTCTGGTTACAGAACTTGAAGTATTTAGCTGATGGTTGTGTTCAAATCCATTTCAATTAACTCTATTCCTCTTAAATCTTCTTTCATTAAGAATATGCTTCCTGTTTTGTCTTGCCAGTGATGCAGAATATTTCCTATCTCCAAAATGGTTATTCATAGTTGACTGAAACTATACTTGATAAATTGCAACTCTTCATAAGTATAACATTATGAATGTAATAGTAAAGAATCTATATGGGATTGTTTGGATTTGCAATTCAGAACATTTGTATTTGGAGTTGTAAGTGTACTTAGATACTACATCTGTACATTGAATAGCACAGAAGGTATATTGTATTGCCTTAGTGAAGTTGATATATTACATTAATTGTGTTTCATCATTATAGGATATACTAACAAAGCTTGAGAATTATGGGTAAAGGGAAAAAAAAGTTAATTTGACATCAATACAACATGTGTTGTTTATTAGTTTCAATGATCATAAGTGTGTCAGACAAACTTAAAACAATTATTATAACACCAAAAATTATTATGTGACATTAAATATTGTTATGTTGGAAACTCAAATGTACTTCTGGAAACCAAAGGTTAATCTTTTGGTGTTGTATGTTTTTGTAATGTTTTTTTTAACATATAATAATTGTTTGATATTTAATGTTTTTAGAAAATAATACAGTGTAAAATATTTTATTTATAATAAGTTAAAGTAATTTAAAAATGATGCTATTATTTTTACAGTTTTCTTTAATTAAAAATTAAAATGTCATAAATAACCAAAAATAGTTTATTTGTCAAGCTGTTAAAATAATTTAATAATGTGAATAATATTTTTTTAGAAAACAAATATTATATATTTTGTTACATAAAATTATTAAATTAAATGATAGATTATTAAATAATAGACTGATTTGGTGGTTAACAAAAATAATAAAACTCAAAAATAGTTCCAAATATTGCACGTGGTGCAAATGTTAAAAGTACTTCCAAAAATACACACTTTCCAATGGATATCAAATGGAATGATCAGAACCTTTTGTATTCTACCTGTCATTTATAGTGTGTTATGTAACAAATGGTTGCTTGTTGGGTCAACCAATATAATACCAAACGTCACATTCACTCCATCAAAGTTCTCGCTACGGGTTTATCACAGAACAACATTCCAAGGAAGACGGTTAATATTTGCAACGACGTTCTGATTCAGATAGCTCCGGGGATTTAATACGATGACAAAACAGACTATAAGGTGGTGTTCACGTGGATAAGATAGAAGTTTTGATACATATGTTTCATCATTTGCAATGTAAAGATTTAGGGTTTATCCAAAGCTGTCTGTGTTTATAGATGATCATGGTACTATTTTATATTCAGGGGATTTGTGGGGAGAACTCTGACATGGATGCCTCCTCATCCTGAATGGATAAAGTTGGCTATGCAGAAGGTTAGAAGGGAATCTCAGGATAAGCGGGACATTGCCCAACAATGGAGAAATTTGCATGTGGCTGCCAAAAGGAGGAAGGAAGAAGGCGAAGGTTCTTCAAGGTAAAACATTATTCTGGAATGAGTTTATTGCATGTTGATAGTGAATAAAAGTTGATTGCATGTGTTTTTTTATTATTGATTAAGTAGCAGCAGTGTCGTAAAGCTTACACGTGCTCAACTTTTGGAGAAATACTATGAGTACGTGGAAAGAGAGGAAGATTATGAACTCAGAACCGAAAAGGTCAGAAGTTGTCTATCTCATGAAGAGTACTTTGAAATTGCCAATGAGATAAATTTTAAGGAATAGAATGAGAACATGAGAATTGTTCTTAGCTTCGTGAATTTTGACCTTGCATTAAGGATGAAACAACCACCTTCTCCTTCAAAATTTGGTTCCTTTTAACAGAGGAAATATTATGAGAAGTAAGATTCCAATCGCATGAGTCATGTTTTGGTTTGCTCTGAGGTCAATTTAGATCCAGTACTTGGAAACACTTGGTGGTTAGACTTTGGTGCAACTACTAACATCAATGTTTCAATGAAGGGTTGTCTAAACTGCCGAAAGCTAAATGATATTGAAAGATACATCTATGTGGAAGATGGCAAGTCGGTGAAGGTGGAAGCTATATGGCATTTTAGGTTATTATTGTATACCAGATTTTATTTGGATTTGAAAGAAATTTTTGTGGTTCTGTCATTTATATGGAATTTAATTTCGGTTTCTTATTTGGACAAATCAGATTATTTTTGTTCATTTGGGAATAATATGTTTAATTTGTCTTTTAAATATTGTTGGAATTTGTTCACTTCCATGCATAATAATCTATATTTGCTTGACACAAATGCTTCCTATAGAAAATTCTTGAATAGCTGAGACAAGGCCTTATAATCCAAATGAAAATAAATTGGACTCTCGAACAGTGAGCAACTACTTTATTTGTTATTTTTAAAGATCTAGGGGATACAAATTTTATGGTCTCAAATTAAATTCAAATTTTGACACGGAAAACAGTCACATTCTTTGAGGATATTGAGTTTGGAGGGAAAAATAAGATTAAAGACTTTGTTTTAGATGAAGAACCGGTAACAATTCAAAAACTGATTTATATAGTTGCTTTTGATCCAACGAGTATGGTACTTCCACAAGACATTGTTGATTTTCCTCCTACTCGAGATGATTAGGTAATTCATCAAAATCCTCAAGAACAAGTGTTACAAGACCATTACTTTTGAGGAGATCCATTAGAGAAAAGAGAAATGTTATTCTGGATAATTACATAGTCTTTCTTCAAGAACATGAGTATTGAAGGAATGAAGTAGGAGTATAAAGTTCATGCAAGATGATAAAGTTTGGGAACTTGTCCCATTACTAGAAGGTGTGAAACCCATTGGTTGCAGATGGATTTTTAAGGCCAAACGATATTCTAACGGTAATATGGAAAGATATAAAGTTCGTCTTATGGTTAAGGGTTATACTCAAAAGGAAGGGATTGAATTTAAAGAGACTTTTTCTTTGGTTTTATCGAAAGACTCTTTTAGGACAATCATGGCTCTTGTTGCATATTATGATTTGGAAATCCATCAAATGGGTGTCAAGATGACATTCCTCAGTGGATGTTAGGCATATATTTGAGCAATTAAGGAATGGATCGTTGGAAAGCAGTAAAAAAGGTTATAAGGTATTTAAAAAGAACAAAAGACTATATGCTCACATATAGAATGTCAGATCAGTTAGAGATCACTGGATACTCTGACTCAGATTTATGTTGGATGTCAAGATAGAAAAAGATCCACTTCGTGCTATATATACATGTTGGTTGGTGGTGAAGACTCTTGGGGAAGTGCCAAGAAAACTCCTACGACTTCATTCACCATGGCAGCATAATTTATAGCATGTTATGAGTCATCCAACCATAGGATTTGACTGAGAAATATTGTCACTGGGCTATGAATTATGGAAAGAATTGAAATACCAGTTAAGTTATATGGTGACGATAAATCATCAGTCTTGTAACAATAATAGAAGCTCAACTAAGTCAAAACATATTGGCATCAAGTTCCTAGTTGTTAAATAAAGGGTACAAAGTGGACACATTTCTATAGAACACTTGTGGACAAACTCCATGATAGCAGACCCTCTTAAAAAAGGTCTTCCATCCAAGGTCTTTAATGAGTACACTGCTCGCATGTGTGTTATACCTTTAGAGGAGTCTTTGATTTAGTGGGAGTTAGTCAATTATGAATATGTTCTATATTTTGGTATTATGTATGCATACTATGGTTTTGGATATTTTCAAATTAATAAAATTTGATATTCAGTAGTTTACATTTTGTACAATAAAGTTATTGAATGATCTCACTAAAGTAAAGTAGGCCCAGTTGAAAATCAACATATACAGACCAACTTCATGTGATTTTCATGCTACACATTTCATGATGGATTTATTGTTGGTGTAAGCCCTAGAGGCCAATACCTTTTGGTACTTGTATCGAATTATTTATTAATAATAAAAGGCTTTTCTTTATTATGTTTTCTTTTTTGAAATAATAAAGTCCCTAGAATAGTTAGTCTGTTTAATGCAATGTTAAGTGTGACTTAATCATGAGATCCATTAAACACAAGGACACTATTCTTAAAGTATCCATAATCGAGCTTTATTGTGAAGTGGGATAACATTAAAGCAATGAGATTATTATGAAGATAGACTGATGATCACATCTCATGGATCATGGATAAGGAGTTATCAAGTCTTGACATAGGTATAAATATTAGGAGTAATATTTATACTAGATTGAGCCGCTATGGGAATACTACATAGAATGTTATGCAAAGTGTCATAAGTTATTCTCATGGTGATAAGTGGTACATACCACCCTTCGACCTGAAACCACTATGGACCCTAGATGTAGAGTCAAGTGCTTTATTCCTGATTAAACGTTATCCGTAGTTGGATGATCATAAAGACAGTTGATGGGTACTTCACAAAGCATGCTGAGGGACATGAGTGACCTAGATGGAATTTTCCCATCCTGCGTAACGGGATAAATGTCTGAGGGCCCAATATTGAACTGGACAAGGATGACACGGTCTATGCCTTGTGTTCAATATAGACATAAGAGCAAAAGGGTAATTATACACACAAGTATTATCACGGAAAGGTTTAGTCAGATCACATGACATTTTCGTAACTTGGATAGCAGTGATGTGTTGCTAGATACCGCTCACTGTTTATTATGTTAAATGTGATTTAATATAATTGCCAACGTCGCGGAAACCTACAGGGTCACACACATATGGACAAATTAATGAGAGATAGTGTAAATAAGGAACATCGTAGGGTATGGTGTACTTAAGTGGAATACAGAAGTGGAATACGGAATGTGGTAAGGTACCACATACTTAAGTGATACACGATACATCATAATGTATGATTTTCGTGTGCTTTATTGGGATTTTAGTTTACAGCCTTTATTGGGATTTTAGCTTGTAGCCCACACTTGCGGTCTTATAAATAGAACCCTTGTGATGAAGCTTTTCACTTGATGCAAATTCGGTCCTGAATCCCTGTCGAGATTCCGTTCACTCTCTCACTCAAAGCTTCCGTTCATGAGCAGCTAGCATTGTGATCGGAAGCAAACTGTTCGTGTGAACTGAGTAGAGACGTTGTTCTTCATCAACGTTCGTGATCACAGCGTCAGAAATCCAAATCGCCACAAGAGGTAAAATACTCTATCACTGACCATGAACATTCGTAAGGATCATAAAAGAAAATCGTTTTCCGCTGCAATTTTTAAGTCGCGATTTTCCTACATTTATGTCATCTAGTTATGTCATTATTGGTCATCATTGATGGGTTTAATTATGATTGCTATAACGAAAACCACTTTGGTTATGAATTGTGACATGATTAATGGACGAAATAATTTGGATATGCTTAAGGAATATAATGGCGAATTTTGAGCTCATAAAGTCTAACACGGATGTAAAGTTACATATGTGACCAATGAGAGACTGTTAGAATTTTAGATCTCAAATGTAACATTTAAGGTGTTAGTGACATTATTTTAATTATTCAAGACTTAAAAGGGTCTAATTAATATAATATTTAGTTTGTGGCAAAAAGCATAAATGTCATGAAAAGTCAGGTTATTGTGTAGATACCATAAGTCAATATCTAATTTAATGAGGGGCCAAATTAGATTATTGACTAATAAGAAATAACCCTAAGGTTATTTATAGGGGTTATGGTCCCCATTTGTAGACAATACAAAATGACTTATCAGGAATTCTCTCTTCATCCCCACCAGAGGAGAATCAATGAGCCATAAGAAACTCTACAAGTCGAAAGATCACATACCTACAAACCTTCAGTGATTCTCAATAGCTAATTCAGGTACGCTTCCGCTTTCATTCCCATAATTGTATTCATATATGGGTTTAAGAATTTTATTTAAGATTTTATTCTTGATTTCTAAATTGATAGAAATTATAAGGTTTATGAATATAATCTAATTTTAGCACCCCTCAAAATTTCAAAATTATCAAACTTTGTAATATGTTTTATATTAAAATAAAAAAAAAGTAACATTGGTAAGTAATATTTATATATTTAAAATTAAAATTAGTGTCTAAAATATGTCTCTTTTGTTATTTTAAGGCATATTTTAATTTATTTTCAAAATTCTTATATGTATGTATTAAAAAATAAGAGAGAGATAAACAGTAATAGTTTAAAATTTGATGTATAAGTAATACAAGTTTTTTAAAAGAACTATACTAGCATAAAAAAACTACACTGTCAGAAATCATAGTCGTTGATTTGTTTTAAAAAAAAAATTTAAAATTTTAATTAAAATAATGAATGAGTATAATATATATCAATTATTCTATTTTTTTTAATATACTTGCTAACTGTTTTATTTCTAAAGGTTTAATAATAAATTTAGCAAGTAATAGTGAAATGATTTAAATTTTTTAAACTATATTAAAGTTTTGTTATAAAATTAATCTATAAAATATATTTATAAATTACTTAAGTAAATTTGAGTTGGATTTTAAAAAGTAAATTTATTAATTTAGTAAGTAATAATGAATTGATTTAAAAAATTTAAACTATATTAAAGTTTTGTTATAAAATTAATCTATAAAATATATTTATAAATAAGTAAATTTGAGTTGGATTTTAAAAAGTAAATTTATTCAGCCCATGATTACATATGAGAAGTCTTGGCCATGACTCTGTAGAAACTAGATAGTCAAACAACTCCCCTTGTTAAGAGTGAGTGGTTATCACTTCTTAAGAATTTTCTAACCTTAGGTCTATAAATTTTTATAAGTATTTCATGTCTAGTAAAAGAGAATGACATATCATAATATACATAATATACATGATATCTATCTATTATAAATCTATAAAAATAAAAGTACTTGGATATTACCACAATACCCCAACTGATAAAAATCCTATTTGGTCTATTATATTAGGGTAAAATTGTAAACTCCTTAAATGCTTGCATCACATTCATTTGAATCTGATGTGGCACTCCCACAAATTTTCACCACTTTTTCATTTATTTTTTTTACCAATAAATCCCACAATTAGTTGCCCATTTATTAATTTTAATCAAAAGCCAACGATTCAAAATTTCTGGGAATACCAAACATGTTTCCCTTCCCCATGCCTTATCATTATCTCTCTCCAACTGATTCTTTCTTCTGCCTTCTTCATGTTCTCCTTCCTTCTTTCTCTTCTTTACAAATCATATCTGACAAGGTGTTGTTATTTTAGGAACAATGGATTTGGATAAATTTTCTGCAAAGCCATGTAAGAGATGTCGAGGTCATCGACAACAATTAACTCTTCCAAATCTGTAATTCTGAAGGAGGTTTGATTTCAAATTTTTCTTGTGATGTTGTTTACATGTGGAGGAGGTATTTTACAAATTTTATTTTATATGTGCAGATGATAGGGTTTGTTATTGTGGAATTATATTTTAGGGTTTCTTCCTTTTCTTGTAAGTATATTTAAGATTCAAATATGTAGTGGAAGCAACAAATTTACGACGAGTGTGGTGGTGATGGCAACGGGTTTCCAGTGATGATTGTGGTGGTGGTCGAATTCGAAAAGGTTTCAGTGTGACTTTTTGATTTAGGTTTTGTTATTAACTTATTCTATTGTATTTGATATGTTTAGGTTTTGAACTTTGAGATATTGTTCTGGATTTATAATAACTGCAGCTAATTCCAATGAAATAAAAGTTGCATCAAGGAAAAGGTCTGATAATTATTTTCTATAATTATTGATGGATTTGTACAGATTTAAGTTGTGGATTTAGTCTGTGGAGATTCAAGTGAGACTAAGTTGAGTTTGTCAATGGAGGAAATGCATTTTCCAATCATTTTTTAACGGGTGATTTTCCAGTTTAATTTCTTTTGTAAGTGCAGGTTTTTGTTTAGAGAATCAAATGTGTGGTCCTATCTACAATGAGGATGGACAGAAGTCACACACCTGTAAAACTGGCATACATTCAAAGATTTTTGATTGATGCATTTCTAATGTTCAATGAAATGCCCACAGGAATAATGCCACTAAATGCCACAATTTAGTGTCTGGTTTTCTATTCAATAAAACCGTCGAAGGTTCAAGTTAGTGAAGAGGGAATTTCGGCAGCGACAACAACACCGGCTTCTTGCTGACAGTTGAAGCAATGACTCATATAGGAGTGAGTGACAGCGGTAGTTTTGGCAACGACAACAACAACGCCAGCTTATTTTATTTCCTTGATGTCAACTATCACAATATAAATTACATATTACCTGTCTTAATGTCAACTGTATTACCTGTCTTAATGTCAACTGAATTTTCTGGTTTTAGGAATCAGAGCCAACAATTGTGCCTAAAGTAATCGGTGGCTTTGTTGATACATATCTGCTTTTTTTATGCAGATCTATGTTGTTGATAGTTTGGACCGCGAGAGAATTGGGAAAGCAAAGCAAGAATTTTGTTTGATTCAAAGGTATTATAAAATTTATATGTCAGTGCTTATACACTTACTGATTTCAAAATACTGTGTTACACCCTACGATTTTAAAATCGCTCTATAATCATTATTCCTCATTTGATGCAGACTTGAGGCTGCAAACACTTCTTCCAACCGAAAGACATCAAACAATAATTCTTCAGACTCGAAGTTTTCATCTAAAGAAAACATCAGGTGTATGACTTAAGATATTTGTATGGATATTCGTTTAACTCTAGATGATGCAGAATCATGTTCTCAGGAAACATGACTCCTATAACCAAGATTTATTACTTTGTTGTGTGTTTTTTCATTCTTCAGCTGACATATTCTTTATTTTTTTTGCATTTCCACCTACAATGCTAAGTTGTTTCCCATGTGTATAATTGTTCAATTTTCTTCTGTTTTTCTACAGGTTTCACTTAGAAGGAATTTCTTAGATAGAGAATAGCATGACTATTATAGAACAACTTACAAGGAATTTCAACAAAAATACTATGAAGTGGTTTAACTAAGGCAAAAGTACAACTTGAAGAAGGGGTATTCATCTTTAGAAAAATAGATACATAAATCTTGATTGTTTTGGTGATATCATGTCTTCTTCTATACATAAATGTTAGCAAAGATACTATAAAACCTCATCACACTTTTGTGTCAGGTGGATAGTTTTTTATTACAGTAAAATAGTTTCTATTTTTTTCCATCTGCATTACAACTTTTATCTTCTACTATATTTGGAATCTTGATTAAGAGTGGCATGAATATGAATATTCCAAATTTCATGCTTCTCACATGCAATCATAACATGAATATGAGTATCGTTTGTTTCTTTATTTTGTTTCTTTATTAATTTTAATGATCATATATTTCCTTATATAATACACATAACTGATTAATAATCCGAAAACTTTCATTTTACCTATTTTATTTTTGAATTGCCTTTATCAAAATCTCTGTGTTATTGTAGCAACTATTTGAAGTTTCAAATCAACAAGAAAGTGGAGGATTTAATGGATTTGAAGCTTTTTTGGTATACGTTTTTTACAAGGATGTTTAATTTAGGAAGTTTTAAATAGGTGTGCGTGTTTAGATTATATTTTTTTTAAAATGCTTTGGTTAGTTTTTCATTTAATGTAATCATTTATAATAGAGATTGAACAACATAAATGATAGATATTTGCTCTTGGAAAGAAAAAACCAAAAACCAAAAGAATGATTCAACATCATTTTACTTGAGGCACTTAAAAACAAGAAAAGTCTGATAAATAATTTTATAAATTGGGATAAATTACAATTATTTTTATAAGCAGAAAATTAAAATTTGATAAACGATTTTATAAATTGGGATAAATTACAATTATTTTTATAAACGGATTTTATAAATTATATATTATGTGAATACTAACAAATTAAAGTATGAATTCAAACTTATAAATGAGTGTTTAGCATATGTAAATCCAAAGAAGCTCCATGCGATAACACATGTTAAATATTTAGTTTATCATTATAAAAATATATGAATACAAATTATTTTGTAATTATTTAGATCCTTATATGAAATCAAATATATTTTGAAATTATTTAGATTTTTATAAAAAAGTTAACAAAAGAAAACAAAATCAATTGAAATTTTGTATGGAGGTATTAATATGAAAATATGAAAATAATTAAATCAAAACTTTACAAATATATCTTTTGAATGGAGGTATTAATATTATTTAATTTTATTATATATAGAAATTATTTTGAATGGTAACATTAATACATTTTATTTTTATGCATGATTTGATTTCAAAAATTTATGATCAATAAAGCATATCACAATCTTTTTAAATTAACTTTAGAATTGTAATCATGATAAAAAAATGTTAAATTGTAGTCATGAAATTTTAATGAAAAATGATAATCATAAAAATTAATAATAAAAGGTAGAAATTTATTCATACAATCCTTTTTATAAATTGAATAAGTTACATTTTGTTATAGTTTAAATATTATTTTGTTACTAAAAATATTTAAAATCATATATTTTTATGAAATATTAATAAAAATGATGTATTTTAAAGAAATAATTGTTTAACTAATCATTTACTCGATTATATGTATAGTAACTTTATTAAAGAGTTAATTGATCAATTAATTCAATTAAATTATTTTCAAAATATTAGTTGATCCATTAAAAATCAATTTAATGTAAATAATGGAAATAAAATATATAATATTGGTATAATTTTAAATAGTATTTAGAAAGTAGTTTAAGAAAAACTATATGATTTTGAATGTTATTGAAATAAAATATATATAATATTAGTTGTTAGAGCCTACAATATTCACAATTTAGCTAATTTTAAAAGACTACAATTTGACGAGGAGTTGTTATATATTATAGGTTTGGAAAAATTGTAAATATGATATATAAAAAAAATAATTTAAAAGTGGTTATACATTGTCATTTCATTAATTCTATTCCAATTAAAATCAACGATGCAAACAAACCAATTAAAATAAAAATTATGATTTATTTAAATAAAGAAGATATCTTTTCTTTCTCTCTTTTTATAATTTTTTATTTTTCTACTAATATCAACAATAATAAATATTAAATTATTATTTAATATTTTAAGTGATTTTTCGATATTCTTAGATCTGATTTTTTATTTCTTTCCCTACGGATATCTGTAATAATAAATGTTATATTATTATTTATAGTTGTAATTTTTTTAATTATCAATAATACATTTATATTAAAACAAAAATGATTATATTATTAAAATTATTATTCTTTTTTATTTCCATATTTATAAAATAATAAAAAATAAATTATATTTTTATCCATAAAATTTTATAACATGATAAAAAATTATTTTTTATAAACAAAAAAAGAAGTTATAATTTTTATAAACGAGAATAAGTTACAAATATTTTTATAATAAAAAATTTAACTATTGATGCAATTGTTTTTAACATGAATAAGTTAAAAATAATTTCGCAAAACGTTACACAGGTTAATGACACTTATAAACAAAAAAAGTCTATATTTATATAATTATTTTATTAACGGAAATAAGTTATAATATTAAAAATAATTTCGTAAAACGTTACACAGGTTAATGACAGTTTCTTAGTTACATGACAAGATTAGTTCCACGTTATATGAAATCTCGACCGGCCTCGTGCGACAGCACGAGTTATTTACTAGTTCACTCTAAAAGTTACATAGTTTTTCATCTCACATTAACTTACTCTCCAAATCACCGTTAACACCATCGAGCAATGTCTCTCACAACCGTGATCAAGCTTTAACCCATAAAAGAAAATTAAGATTTCCAATTGTGGGAACTTAGTGATTCCTTCATCTTTAAGTTTCGTTGCTTTTGTTTTTAACCATTAAACTGTAATGAAGTGGCAACATTGATCTCTTAAATTTAAAGAGTGGAGTTTGTTGAAGCAATTTAAAAAAATGGAGAATTTAATATTAAATATTATTATTTGTGACCTAGCTCAATTGAAAAGTAGTTAATAAAATGTAGTGCAAGTAAAATAATAGGCTGCTTATTTATAATAATTAGTAGTTAAGAATTTTTAAAGATTACTTAAATGTAATGTGGTAATTTAGGCCAATAAAATATGATAGGAGCAACAAAAAATATTCTTCTATTGAAGATGCTCTAAGGATTGTAGCCACCCTACCAACATTTAAGTGTCGTATATTATGTATTTTATTTATAGTTTAATAGATTTCATCCGTGACACATCATTTAAAAATATACACATTATTAAATTTAAATACAAAAATATGATAATAAATTTTAAATAGTCTTAATTTAAAATAGATGAGCTATTTTTGTGAATTTAGTAGGATAAAGAGACTCATGACGTTACAACTAATAGTTAAACACTTCAAAATATCATTAAAGTTATTGAACTATCATATTTCAAGAAATAACACAAGTCTTTTAACTAATATTTAAATCTGGAAGTTTTAAGATTTCGTAGTAAAGAAATTATATTGTTCCATTAAATCCGTTTAATTGGTAGTTATGTAGGAACATCAACGATAGGAACACGGGTGCAAACAAGCGATATCTCACTTATTTATTTTTAAAAGATAAAATTATTAAAAAATAATTTTAACTTTTAAATAATTATCACATTAAATTCTTTAACATGAACTATAAATGTAGTGTTATAAGAACAAATGTAATATTTTTTTCAAGTTTGGGTTCGTAAAAACTTCAAAAGATGGACTAGTGATTAATGTTTGAGATTTAGGAGTATATTCTTCTCTAGCATGTTCAAATCTCTCAATTGCAACAAAAAAAAATTATGTTGGGTCAGTTTATAAATATCTACGTTTTGATTTTAATTTGGTATCTTGTTAATGGATGGATGAAAATGGTTCCCTTAATGAGTTGGTGAATGGGATAGCTCAATTGGCTAAAATAACTGAGTAAGAGTTTAAGAAAATTGGAGTTTTAAGATGTCAAACATGTAAATATATACAAACAATTAACCACTAACAATTTATCAATAAAAAAATTGAGTCGAATGCTGAATTAAAAAAAAATAGAAAAATAATGGATCCAAATCAAACAAAACCGATAAATTGGTTCGAGTATCAATTTTACATCATTCAGAACCGACATTGCGATAACCAAATCATAACATTTTATTATTATTTCTTTTATTTTACATGATTTTAGTTGTGTTATTTTTTAAATGTCGTGTTAATATTTTTTTCACTAATTCTATTTTATGTGTTTATCCGCTTTTTAATGTGCACAACGTCAAAACACAAACATATTTTTCATTTTATTTTTTATTTTAATTTTAAATATTTATTAAATAAATAGAGAATAAATAGTTTAATTTAATAATCGATAAAACTGTCAATAATTTACAAAGGGTAAAAAAGGAAGCAAAATAGGACAATCCATTATATTGTATTTTTTTATATATAGTAACAGATAAATCTAGATAGCTCATCCCAAAATATATATATTATGGATCATCGTTCAAAAAGTTCACACATCAAAATATATAATAGGTCTAATAGCAAGACTCGTAGCCACTATTCGATGAGGTCACATCGACATTGCAAGATGTACAATCTAATATTTCACCCATCACATCATTGATGCAAACTAAAGCATATTCAAGTTGTAAATGTTCTATCGCTTATCTTGGAGTCAATTACATTAACAGGTCATAGAGGTGTAAACCGACCAAACCAAATATTCAATCCAAATACATAAAAAATCAATATGTTTCGGTTAAGTTCGATAACCAAACCAAATCAATGAAAATCAAACTGATTGGATTCTTGGTTTTCATTATAAAAAATCGAAGAACTAATAAAATGCACAAACATGTAATTATCGCATTTTGAAGCCCGTGAATAGTTAACCCAACTCAACGTAACAGAAGTTGAATCTTTGACAGCAAATGAACCAATCCTTCCTTCTTTAAGTGTCAAGTCTTCTAACAAAACGAGAACAACACTTTCAATAATGTATGAGAAGTTTAAAATATTTTTTACTGCTTACTTTAATGATATTATTAAACTAATCTTGTATGCTTCACGTGTATGTTTTAATTTTTAGATATTGATGAATTACGTTAAAATAGTGGTGGAGTTAAAGATAATGTATTGGCAAGATGATTAAATGAAAACAATCTAGTGTTAAATTTAATTTGATATATTCACATTAGAAATAAATCTAATGTTCTACATTCTAACCACGTGTTTATTTCAATTTATTTCAAGATGGAGAATGACGATTAAAGTTCAAATGATTTCGAATTTTATTTGGGTTGTATTTGTTGAAGGTTGAGAAAAACACAAAAAAAAGAGGGTTAAGTTGAGTTTTAAAACTTTTTCGTTTATAAGTGTTTTACACAATGTTTAAAAATGCTTTTCACAAACAATTACAAGTGTCTTCCATAAACGATCAGATTAGAAATGAATGTAATAGAAGAGAAATAATGACAAGTTCGGTTTATACAAGTTCACCTTAGAAAAGGCTACTCTTGTCCACTCGCCAAGGGGATTTTGCCTTAGAAAATGACTTAATCTACTAATCTCAATAGATTATAAATGCACGGGATACCTGCCCGTGACTAACAACAAAACAATGATAACCTGCTAGTGATCCCTTAAGAATTCTGACCTACCTGGTCCCATAATAGATATAAAGATCACTGACTCCCTAAGGCTTTTGACCAACCTGGTCCCTTGAGGAAGATTCACTTGCCTTAGAAAAGAACTTTAATCAACTACCCGTTGAAAGGTTGTGTTTACAAAGATGCTTTTAATAAGCAGATTACACAAATGTTTAAGTTCAGACTGCTTCACACAATTATGAGCAACAATGTTTGTGTTTAAAAAAATTACAATAATATTACAAGTATGAGCAACAACTCTTGAATTCTAATTAGAGAGTTGAAGAACAAATATTAACACAATTAGTGAACAACAACTCTTGTGCCTTTGTCTTCTTTCCTGGATTGTTCAAACAAAAATATCAACACAAATATAAGTAACATCTCTTGTGTTTAATCAAACAGTATCAACACAATTAACGAGCAACAACTCTTTGTGTTTTTGAATCTTTTTCGTGGATTGATTTTGGCAGCGTTACTGATCTTGTTCAATGGTTTGTTGATTCTTCAATCTGCCATTTTGCCAATGAGGTGCTTGAAGCTTTATATAGGCGTTGAGGAAGTAGAACGTTGTAGTAGTTCACACATCACTTTCATCATGTCAGCTGCCAACGGTTAGAAACGATCTTGGAAGACAAATAGTACACAGTATATCTGTAACACCCCTTCTAAAATACCCCGCGAATATAATAATTAAATCACAGTAACATGCAATAAAGGGCATTACAATTCATCAAAATATAAAAATATCACAACAGTAGTCATGCTCCACTGAAGAACTTTAATTAAAATAATCAAAACCAATATCATGTTGTACACAGCGGAATATAGTATCAAAACCGGAATAAAATTTAATTCATAAATCATTCCAACATAAACCAAAAGAACAGAGTTCAAAACTATAATTCCAAAACAATCGTTCCCCAGTGTTACAACTACCAGAGCATGACACTGACACGCGGATAACAAAACAACACAGTCCTATAAGCCATCCTCACCAACTCCTGAGCTACTAACCTTAATCTGAAATCATCAAAGTAAGGGTGAGATTTCATCGCAATATAAACTGCATTATACGTTTCTAAAAACAACACAACAATTCAATATATTATTTCACCCTCATTAGCATAATCAGATTTTCAGTACACAATTGCAATTCACACAGTTCATTAGGCACATAACAACAACAATGACAATTATAACACTGGAAACCATCCTAACATGTTATAATTCCATATGCAATGCAGACTCTATGCATGTGGTATCAAACTTGATCTAAATTCACACCCTGTTCCATTTACACCTTGGAAACAGCGTTAATCAACTATTCACCCATACACCACTGGGACATGAATCTAGCCTCACCACCACTAAACCACTGGGTATGGGTATTGGCTCTGCAGGTCCAATTCCACACGATGGGAATTAACCACCACCAGAATGCGTATGCATGCACAACAAAATCATGCAACATTCAAACAATGGAATATGATCACAACATCATTCCATACATAGCCAACACCATCAACATCATATAATAACAGCATATTCATGCATAAACAACAAACACATCACATAAGTATATAGTCCTCAATCCAATCAGTCAGAACAACTCTAACCTGCTTATCTCATTTCTAAAATTACATTTAGTTCACAAAATCGGAAAATCGACACTTTTTAAAATAAAATCCATAAAATAGTAATCTCTCAATTTTATAAAATAGTACGTTTAATTTAGAGAACGCTTCCCAAAATGACACTCGAATCGGAGTTACGGTTTAGAAAATACAAGTTTTTGAAGTTTGAGGATTTTTAAAATTATGGTGGTTCCTCGAGAACCCGGTTCCCAGTTTGAAATGACACGCCTCTGGAATTTTGTATGGGGAACCCGGTTCCTCCAGGCTGAGAACCGGTTCCCACTAAAAATGTGGTTTTTCTGTGTAAAAATTTAACTGGGAACCCGGTTCCTCCCGAAAGTTCTGAGTTCAAAATGCTCTTTCACGAACACACGGGAACCCGGTTCCTCCCACAAGGGAACCGGTTCCCACGACTCACAGTGGCAGAAAACACTAGTTTGACAGCAGTAGATATTCCAACTTATTCCTTAGCATTCCTACACGGATCCAAACATCAATAACACTAATTTTCTTCCAACAAACACCAGTATTATACTACATGGCATAATTCATTTATTTCCAAACATTCCATAACATTACTACGATTTCAATTTCCTATAGTTCGACATATTTTGGGGATAATTCTAAAAACCTAAATTATCTAATTTCAAGTTTCCTAACATACCAATCATTCAATTGAATTCTAAAACCCATAAGGCATAATAACCGAATGAAATCACCTCTTACCTTGCGATGATTCTTCTAATTCCGGCGCTTTGGCTTTTTCCCCTCTTTGTCTTCTCTTCTCCAATGTACGTATGATATAAAACTTCAATTCCTTCTCTTTTCCTCTTATTCCTTATTTTATTCATTTTATTATTCCAAATAATAAAATAAAATAATTAGAGTAATTAGAGTGTTTTACTCCTCACACCCTTCAATTTAACTTCACACCACAACACTTCCATTTAATTAATTAATTAATTAAATCCAATAATCCAAAATACTAATAATTAAACCTTTAATTAAATTAATAATTAAAATTCTAATTATTTAATAATTGAATTATTTGGGGTGTCAGAACTCTCCCCTACTAAAAAGAGTTTTCGTCCTCGAAAACATACCTTAGACGAAAAGTTCGGGATACGAGTCTTTCATCTGGCTCTCCAGCTCCCAAGTAACATTTCCACCTGCTGGTCCTCCCCAAGCAACTTTCACCAGAGCTATATCTTTACCTCGTAACTGATTCAACTTCCGATCCTCAATTCTCGCAGGTAATGTTTTAATAGTCAAATTATCTCGTACTTGTATATCATCTACCTGAATCTCATGAGACGAATCAACAATGTATTTCCTCAACTGAGATACATGGAATACATCATGCAAATTCGCAAGCGACGGAGGTAAAGCAATCTGATAAGCAACTTTTCCAACCCTCTTGGCAATCTGAAATGGACCAAAAAAGCGCGGAGTTAACTTCTTTGACTTCAAAGCTCGACCAATGCCAGTCATCGGAGTAACTCGCATAAACACATGATCTCCTTCACTAAACTCGAGATCTTTCCTCCTCTTATCATGATAACTCTTTTGACGACTCTAAGAAGCTCTCATCTTCTCCTGAATCATCTTAATCTTTTCTGAAGTCTGTTGGACAATTTCCGGTCCAATCACAACACTCTCTCCAGATTCATACCAACACAACGGTGTCCGACACCTCCTACTATAAAACGCCTCAAACGGAGCCATACCAATACTCGAATGAAATCTATTGTTGTAGTTAAACTCAATCAATGGTAAGTAACTATCCCAAGCTCCACCTTTCTCCAACACACAAGCTCGCAACAAATCCTCTAACGACTGAATCGTCCTCTCCGTCTGACCTAATGTCTGCAGATGATAAGCAGAACTCAACCTCAACTTAGTACCCAAAGCTTCTTGCAATCCTGTCCAGAACTTTGACGTAAACCTCAGATCTCTATCCGATACAATACTAGAAGGAATACCATGCAAACTCATGATCTTCTCGACATACAATTCTGCCAAACTCTCCATCGGATAATCCATTCTTGTCGGAATAAAATGAGCAGACTTCATCAACCGATCAACAATAACGCAGATAGAATCACAATTCTTCACTGTCCTCGGCAAACCAGACACAAAATCCATAGAAATTCCATCCCATTTTTAATCCGGAACAAACAACGGTTCCGTTAACCCCGACGGTTTCTGATGTTCAATCTTCGACTTCTGACAAACCAAACAAGCATACACAATCTCAGCAATTTCCTTTTTCATTCCAGGCCACCAAAACAACTTTTTCAAATTATGGTACATCTTAGTAGCGTCGGGATGAATACTCAAACCACTACGATGTCCTTCTTCCAAAATACTCTTCCTAATCTGCAATATCCGGAACACACACCCGATCACCAAACCTCATAACGCCGTTCTCGTCAATTCAGAATTCACCTCCTTGACCTTGGTTGATCAATGTCAATTTATCAACTAAAAACATCAGATTTCTGTCCCGTTCGAATTTCCTCCAGAATACCACTAGCCAACTTCAACATACCCAATTTAACACTATCAGAAGTAGTCTCACATACCAAACTCAAATCTTTGAATTGCTCAACTAAATCCAATTCACGCATCATCAACATAGACATATGCATACGACTTCCTACTCAATGCATCTGCAACCACGTTTGCCTTACCAGGATGGTAATTCAAACCGAAATCATAATCTTTGAGAAATTCTAACCACCTTCTCTGCCTAATATTTAGCTCCTTTTGATCGAAGAGATACTTCAGACTCTTATGATCGTTGAATACCTCAAATCGAGAACCATACAAGTAATGCCTCCACAATCTCAAAACGAATACCACAGCTGGCAACTCTAAATCATGAGTCGGATAATTCCTTTTATGAACCTTCAATTGTCTCGAAGCATAAGCCACTACCTGCTTATCCTGCATCAAAACACCACCTAATTCCATCAATGAAGCATCACAGTACACAACAAAATATTCCGCCGGATTCGGCAAAATCAAAATCAGAGCACTAGTCAATCTCTTCTTCAGCTCTTGGAATCCTTTATCACATTCAGAATCCCAAACAAACACTTGACCCTTCCTTTTCAACTTAGTCAACGACAAAGCTAACTTCAAAAATTCTTCAATGAACTTTTTGTAGTAACCTGCAAGACCCAGAAAACTATGAATCTCGGAAGCATTCTTCGGAGCTTCCCACTGAGATACTGCTTCTACCTTCGTAGGATCAACAACAATGCCATTCTTGGAAATCACATGACCAAGAAAACTTACTTCACTCAACTAGAACTCACACTTGGACAACTTCGCACAAAGCTTCTTCTCTTTCAACAATTCCAACACAATCCTAAGATGTTCTGCATGCTCTTCATCATTCTTCGAATAGATCAGAATGTCATCAATGAAAACCACCACAAACTTATCAAGATACAGATGAAATATCCTATTCATATACTCCATGAAAACACCAGGTGCATTAGTAACTCCAAACGACATAACAAAATACTCATAATGTCCATACCTCGTTCTAAATGCAGTTTTCTGAATATCTTCCGTCTTCACACGAATCTGATGATATCAAGACCTCAGATCAATCTTACTGAGTACACAAGCTCCAACCATTTGATCCATCAAATCATTAATCCTCGATAATGGATACCGATTCTTGATTGTAACTTTGTTCAACTGCCTGTAATCAACACACAGTCTCATCGAACCCTCTTTCTTCTTAACCAACAACATAGGAGCACCCCACGACGAAACACCAGGACGAATAAACTTCTTCTCAAATAACTCTTCTAACTGCTTCTTCAATTCAGATAATTCAGATGCTGGCATGCGATAAGGCGCCATCGACACTGGACTCGTTCCAGGAATCAAATCTATAGAAAATTCCACTTCCCTCTCAGGTGGCAATTCACTAACATCTTCCGAAAACACTTCTGGAAATTCATTCACAACAGACAATTCACTACTCTTAGCCTTTCCTTTCGCTTCCGTCGAAGAATACAACATAAACACCACAACACCATCATTAACAGCTAAATTCATCTGCTTAACTGACATAGTCACATCTTCGACACTGGTCTCTTCAGGAAAAATAACTGTCTTCGCAAAATAGTTGATATGAACCTGGTTGAATTCCAACCAGTTCATTCCAAGGATGATGTCAAGTTGTTCTAACGGTAGGCACACTAAATCCATACCGAAACCTCTACCAAAAATTACAATAGGGCAATTCCTACGAACAAATGAAGTAGTCACTGAACCCGACGCAGAAGTGTCAATAACCATACTTCCATCCATATTAGATATATCCAAATTCAATCTTTTAGCACAACCCAAAGCAATAAAAGAATGAGTCACTCCAGTATCAATAATCGCAATCAAAGGTATGCCATTAATAAAACATGTACCTTTAATCAACCGATCATCTGGCTTAGTCTCTGATCCAGACAATGCGACACTTTACCACTAGACTGTTCCTTCTTGGGTTTAGTACACTACGGACGAGTATGGCCCTCTTCACCACAGTTGTAACAAGTTACCTTTCTTGATCTACAATCAGTAGCTACATGACCAGATGTTCACAGTGATTTCTGGTGAAACAACCGCTAGTCCTCCAAACTATCGAATAAGCTTTATGATTGTTATTCAATTCCTCTGGTAACTTGCAGGATCGACTAGATTGATCCTATGGGGTATTGGCCGTTTGGATAAACTTAATAACAAAATAAGTGTTCATGTTTAAGACTTGTATTTAGAGTGTTTTATATATGTCCAATGTATTCCGATCACAATGTTAAATGACTTAATGACATGATCAAGTAAAGTAACATAAAACTGATTTGAATAAGTAAACGCATAAAGGTTCGATTTGCTAAGAAATGTATAAATGCAGGAATATGTAAATGGCTCTTTAAAGGTAAAAGACTTTTAATGTAAAAGCATGAATATAAAAGCATGAAATGTAAAAGACAAGAATGTAAAAGACATAAATATAAAAGACATAAATATGAAAGATTTCTGGAAAGTAAGAACGTTAATGTAAAGAGTTTCTGAAATGTAAAAGACTTCGAAATAAAAGAAACGTTTAAATGCAAGGAAAAGTTAAATGACTTTGAGTGTAAAGAATTTAAAAGACATTGATGCAAAGATAAAGGATAAACTGGAAAGATAAAGATGTTTTACGAATAATAAAGGTTTTGGTGCAATCATACGTACATTGTTCGAGCATTCGTTACCCTAGCCATGTGGTATTTTGAATGTTTACTGAATTTTTGTACAATAGATATGACACACGAAATCCTAACACTAAGACTCCTATTTATACTATTTCGACCATAACGGTCTGACTTATGAGATCTTGCCACGTTCAGAACATGCAGGACACTGCGCTTCTCTAGCTTCCACGCGTCTTCGAACCGTCTCTAGCGCATATATTCTAACTTCCAATTATCCCGCTCGCGTTTGAATTTCAAATGCTTTGGCCACTTCGTTTCGAACTCACTTCTCAGACACAACCCTACTACCACTTCGAAGCTTCCTTTATATGTATCATCATAATTGCCATTCGAAGCTCCAAGTTTCAATACGTCCATTCGAAGAGCCAATCTTTTCATTCCGAACTGTGACATTCACTTTGTTCCAACGAACACTAACATCATTTCGTTTCGAGCTCAATGATTCCATTTCGAATCATATATATCAAAATCTTCAGCCAACAAAATGCCTTTTAAAATATGTATTTCGAATCTCTTTCTGAGAAATACTTATTTTAAACATATTCACAAGATTTTGATGTGACTTTGAGTAATCATGATACTGTGTATGACTTCCACTACGTCAGTCACGACGTCTCTTGGGTTTCCGAACCGCTTCAAAACAGTTGCCACAGCATGGTGCGGTTATTAAAGACAATGATTATCTTTAATCACGCTTGTTACCAATGCTCACTTTACGCCACCTCATTCCGTATCCAACCCACGACCTCCACGTATCTTGGCTTTAGTTGATGAGTGCTTCAACTTCCTCACTATAAAACTAAACAGCTTTAGTCTTTTACTTTTTTTTCCACACTCTGAACTCTTTTCTTCTTCTCTTCTCGTTAAAAACCCTAAAAGCTCTTAACAATTTCCAACAATGTCTTCAACAACATCCCAGATGAAGAAGATTTCCAAGAAGAAAATCAAGAACGTTGGAACGATCATGGAAAGCAACGTCGGTATTCACCAAGGTCAATCTGTACTTATCCCCCAAGGAATCTCCAAGGAACAAGAACTCCTATACTCTTCTCAGGTATTAATCCCAACCAATGCTGCTGGAAAGAGGTTTGCCCTAATGGGCCCTCTTACAGTTTTTGAAATCCTGAAAGATACCAGAACAATCTTCCCTGTTTGTTATGACTTTAAACCTTTGTTTAATAATATGGAAATCCCTAGGTTAGGAACTGAGAATGTGAGCGAATCCTCTGCTTCGAAAAACATAGAAACCCCTGATGTTCCCGCAAAAGATCCTTTTGTTTTGGATTATGTTAAAAGCAATTTTAAGCCGTTTCGATCTTGCCCTACCCCTGACGTGGCTTACCAGAAATGGCTTACAAAGGTAGAGGCTAAGAAATCCCATCAGTGGGACGAACTAGGGATCTATAATTTGATCAAGTTATCGAAACCAGGCTTCACCTATAGCCACCCCTTATTATTTGCATCTTTGTATTTTTGGGATAGTACTTATAACACTTTTCACCTTCCTGGAGGGATGATCACACCCACATTCTTCGATATAACAGCTATCAAAGGCTTATCACCAGTAGGAGAGACATATATTCTTGACTCTGAAGAACATTCAAGTATCATTGACTTCGACGTCAAGTTGGCTAGCTTATCAAAGTTTATCAGTCATTATCACACTGAAGGTGATAGTGTATCAGATGTAGAGCATATTGCCTTCCTTACCCTTTGGTTATCGAGATATGTGTTTTGCAGCAGGTCTTTACAAGTAGCCAGTAGATTTATTCCTCTAGCTAGAGATTTACATGAAAATAGGAGAGTTTGTTTGAGTGAGCTCTTACTTGTTGATCTCTATGAAAGTTTGAGATCAGCTGTTTCGAGTCTGAAATCTCACACTCCCAAGAACATTTTGCTAGCTGGTTCTTTCTGGTTACTCCAATTATGGCTTAATGCCATGTTTGAATCTTCGTTATCCACCGTTGATACCATTGTTGAGCAATATCCAGAGGTAGCGGATCGAAATGTTGAAGGTACAAGGCTGAGAAGACTGACTCCAAATGATGATAAGGCCTGACTTCCAAGTTCTATTCTCACAATACATCATGATCTTCTCTAAAAGGCATAAGTTTGAAGAGACTATGGCACCTTTCGCTTCGAGGACTCATGGACCATCATGGTTCACCATGTCCCTTTCAGAGGCTGCTAAGAGTAAAGAGATCCAAGACATTTGGAAAGCCTTCTTGCTCCCAAGATTAATCTCCTCCAGAATCACTCCATCCAAGAACCAAATCCTTTTGTTTGCCTCTCAACCCAATTTTGTTTCTAGACAATTCGGTTTGTGTCAGTTAATTCCTGAACCCCTTTTTCAAACCCAGAGCGCCATTACCTCCGGTCGAACTTTCAAGGCCAGAGAAGCTAAACTGTAGCAGGAACAATATCAAGATTTTGCTCAGTTTGAATTAATTTCTTTTGAACCAACCTATTTTTCATCAAAGGGTTTTCTGGATTGGTGGACTAAATTCTACCAGTCTTATATGTTTGATACTCTCACCATCCAAAAGAAACTAACTGCTGCGTTCGATGTGCAGGTACACAAAAAGAAAGGTATGTTCACTCATGCTCAAGAGATTAAGGCTTTTCAGAATTACTTCGAAACTACTTATGATCCAACGCGCTTGCAAACCACTGTATATCGAGCATCCGAAACCTTGAAGGAAAAATTTAAAGAAAAAGTCTCTAAGTTCAGACTTCCTTCAGGGTTGTCACCTGAGGATAGGTATAGGTTGGCACTCGAAATGCATCCACCTAAATTTCCTAGATTACCTACCTCAGAACTGGCTCTGGCTTGGTTTCCCCCATAACCTTGGTGGTTGACTTGCAAAGAGATGTTCAAATACAAATCTCAAAGGAAACTAAAGCCATCTGAGACTATGACATGGGCTCGACATTGGCTCCATAATTTCCCAGGGCATCTTCGCTATGACCTTTCTGCCATGTCGATTGTTTCGAATGAAGGCGCAGGTGCGAATGCTTGGGAAATCCCCAAATAATTCTTACTTTCTTTATTTTAACATTTCATCTTAATTGTTTCGATTTTCAGCCATCAGGATAAAGACTGTTGCGTCGAAGACCAAGGAAGGAAGTAGTTCCCAACAAACTATCGAAGCTGATGACAATGTGCCCCAGACAATTCCAACAATTACTCCTGCAACAACCATAACAACCATCGCTCCAACTCCAACAATTGCTCCAACTCCAACAATTTCTCCAACTCCAAAGGTAATCAGTTTATTCTGGTATTTCGAATGGACTTGAATTTATGATTGAAGTCTAACTCATATTTGCACCATTTCAGACTAGTAAACTCCCACCAACCACTCCAAAGAAGCGAAAGCCTAGTACCACTGGGAAGACTCCCAAGGCTGGGGAAAGTTCACCAACGGCTTCGAGGAAGAAGCAAAAGAAAGATGTTTCAAAGGATACTAACATATCTGGACTCGATTCCAGGGATGTTGCTCCCTTACCAAAATCCAAAAATCCACCTTCGACCTCCAACGTAATGTTGGAACATATAGATAGCAATATCTCTTCAGATAATCCACAGGTGAATTGAATTCGAATTTTTTAACAAAGATAGTTATTCGTACCTTAGCGCCAGTTTCTAATCTTTCTTTATTTGTATAGGATGATTCAAATCCAATCCCTACCACTTCGACTCCTCCATCCAAAGCAGCTGCTCCAATCCATTCTTCTCCTCATGGGGATTCGAGTAATCTGGTGCAGAACAAAGGATCCTCCAATATGGCGGTTCTGATTGGGGCTCCCGAGCAACCAGATGATCAAGGCACTTCACCTCCTCTCAAGGATACAATCATAACAATGCTTGAAGATGCTGCTGCTGCAGAAGTGCCTCCAGAGATTTCTCATCCAAAATCTCCTCTCAAGATTCCTCAAGAAAGTGAAAAAGTCACCCAAGTGGAAGAGGAAAAGGCTTGCCCTTCTCAAGAGAGCGAAGATTCTAGTGAGGAAGGATCTGAGGACGAAAGAGGAGAAGAGGCTCAAGGTGGTTCGAGCGAAGGAACGAAGTCTGATGCTCACAGTAATGAAGACGATGACATCGAAGTGGTGGACCTGGTTGGTGATGAAGAAAATGATGAGGAAGAAAATAATGAAGGTGATGGTGTCCTTACCAATGAGCCAATGGAAGTCGAAATGGATGTTACTCCATTGCGCATGGAACTTCCTGAGTCTTCCCAATGTCCAACAGCTGAAGAGGAGTTAGCCCTCTTAAAACGAAATGACCCTATTGGGTATATGAAGGCTAAGCTAGCTCAGAGAGATACTCCTCTTCCTAAGGCTGGTGCTGGTTCGACTACTGATTCAATGCCTTCTGATGATAGGGTTGTACTTCTTCACAAGATTAGGAAGACAATCCTTGATGTGGATCTATTCGAAGTACTAAAGAAAGATAGTACAACCTGCTTTATTATGAAGGGACTTCTTAATCAAGTTGACCTCACCACCTGTTCTTTAGAAGTTAGTACCATCCTATTTGAACTTCAATCTTTGCTAGACAACGTGACTGGGTGTCTCCTCCAGGATGAATCTGCTACCAATAAGGTCCAAGAGAAGCGAGCTGCAATGGATGCTGCTTATGAGCATGCTTCGAAGCTTTCTAAAGAAGCTGAAGAGCACGCCATGCATATCAAGCAAGCTAAAACTGATTATGAGCTTCGAGCTCAATCCATTCTTCTCTGGGAGAAGCAGATTCAAGAACTTCAACACAAAATTAAGGAAGCCCAACAACAACAGATGGCATATGAAACCAACACTTTTGGCAATCGATTCGAAGAGCTCCTCAATAAAGGACTTGCAGAAACGGAAGCAGCTGAGCAACTTAAGGGAGAAGTTGCTATCCTAGAAGGAGCCAAGCGCTTCACTCAGCAAAGGCTTGAGTCTTTTCGGAGTATTTTCGATCGATTAAGGAACAATGCCCATTTCTAAAGATTGTTTGTTTAATGAATTTTGTATTTCGTTTGAGTATTTGTCTGTAATACCTAAACAACGCCATTTTGGCAAGTTATATCACCATTTTGGCATTTCTTTATATCGTTATGATTACGTTGTTATTATTCGAATCTCCTGCAGGCGTGGCTTATATTTCTTTAAATATTTCCCATTAACCTTTAGGATTCGCTTATCATCTGCCAACTCTTCGATTTCATATGCATTGTTTGAAAATGTTTTTACTATTCGAAAAGGTCCTTCCCAATGAGGTGACCATTTACCTAATGCTTTATTCTTCTTGTCCATGGGCAATATAACTTTCCATACTAAGTTATTAATATTGAATGTTTTACCTTTCACCCTTTTGTTATATGCCCTGGCCACTCTTTCCTTTTGCCTCATTAGGATTTCCAATGCATGCAATCTAACCTCGTCTAACTCAACTAACTCGTTCATCATCATCTCCCAATACAACGCAGCTGGGATTTCGTTTTGTCTTTGAATTCGAACTGATTGTAGATGAATTTCTACTGGTAGAACTGCATCATGACCAAATGTTAGTTGAAAAGGCATGGTATTAGTAGCTTCCTTAGGAGATGTTCTACAGGCCCATAGTATTTGGTCTAAAGTCTTGTGCCAATTCTTTGGTTTTTTACCAACATGTTTCTTAATTAAACCTATTATCACTTTGTTGGCGCTGACGACCATTTGCTTGAGCATAATATGGTGTTGATGTCGATAATCTAAACCCCATTTCTTGGGAAAATTCTTGCATCTTCCTACCATAAACACGGAACCTTGACGTGGTTATGCTCTCCAAATCCAACCTATAGATAATTTGTTTCGTATGAACTCAATAATAGCCTCTTGATCTACGATTATCAATGGTATCGCTTGATCCACTTGGTAAAATAGTCTATTCCTACCAAGATGTATTTCGACCTTTAGATGAAGCGGGATTGATTTCTCCTATTAAATCTAATGCCCATCCTCTAAAGGGCCATGGCTTAATGATCGAATGCAACTCATTTGCGGGCATGTTGAATCCACGCATGTTTCGACATTCTTCACATCCTTTAGCAAAATCTATACAATCTTTGAGCATCTTTGGGCGATACATACCATATCGAAATAGCAAGCATTTCATTTATGGCACCTTGATGTGCCACATACCCCATTGTGGACTTCGACAATGCTAAGTATGCCTCACTTTCTCCTAGGCACTTGAGCAATACGCCTTCTTGGTCTTTTGAACAATTCATTCCCATAAGGACATATGATAATGCTCTATATTTTATCTTCCTATCTACATTAAATGTTGGGTTTTTAAATAACTCACTAGTGGACTTATCGATAAAGTATCTATGGCTAATACTTCGAATCTATCTTTATCACCATAACCTAATTTGATATTTTCCAAATCTGATGGTATAAGTCTAGTAGCCATAACCCTACCTCTTATTTCGATCAAATCCTCAAATTTTTGGCGAAACTTTATACCACAAGCCAATTGTGCTAAGTCATTTGCTTCTTGATTTTCTATTCTGGGTATATGTTGAATATCCATGTATTCGAATTTCTTGAGTAGCCTATTAACTATGACAAAGTATGTCATCAGGTTTTCCTTTATGCATTTGTATTCCTTTGTTATCCTTGACCACTAACTCAGATCACCTTTAATTTCGACTCTAGTTGCCCCAATTCCAACAAAGCTTCAGTCCAACAATAAGCGCTTATTTCACTTCGTTGTTCGAACAGCGAGGACCCTCTAATTTATACTTGAATTTTGTTGGAATTCCTTCAGAGAAATTATGAGAACCCAACACCACTACCCTCCTTATGGGTCGAACCATCAAAGTATAGTTTCCAAGGTTGCGTTTCAACGTAACCTATGACTTTTCGACCATGAATGGTCCACAATGAAATCGAATTACTTGACCTTTCACTCTTAAAGGCATGAAAGTCAAAGAATATTCTGTCAAGGCTAGAACCCATTTTCCAACTCTGCTATGCATTATTGGTTTTGAAAGCATGTGTTTGATAACATCGAAATGAGATGAAACATAAACATCAACAGGCTTTATATAATACTTAAGTTTCATACAAGAAAAGTATAAACAAAGACATAGCTTTTCTATATTGCTATATCTAGTTTCTGCATCATTCAACACCCTACTTAAATAATATATGGCTCTTTCGATGACATTACTATCTTCTTGTGCTAACATACTACCTATAGTAAATTTAGAAGCAGATATGTACAATCTCATGGGATTTCCCCATGAAGGTGGAGACAAGTTAGGAGGCTGAGAGAGATATCTTTTGATCTGGTCAAAGGCCTCCTGATGTGCTTCGTTCCACTCGAAGGCTTAGCCTTGATTTAAACGACGTAGTGGAGAGAAAGCTTGAGTTCTTCCACTTAGATTCGAAATGAATCTTCTGAGAAAGTTAATCTTCCCCAGCAAAGATTGCAGCTCCCTTTTCGATGTGAGTGCTTTAGTCTCCATGATGGCTTTGGTCTTATTCTGGTTGATTTCAATTCCTTTTTTATGAACCACAAAGCCGGAAATCTCCGACTGCACAAAATGCACATTTAAGGGGTTCATTTTAAGCCATGTTTTCTCATTCTTTCGAATGATTGGCTCAAATGATGCAAGTGGGTTTCTGCAGATATAGATTTGATGACTATATCATCAATATACACCTGCATAAATGTCTCAATAAAATCATGGAAGATTGAATTCATTGCTCTTTGGTAAGTTGCCCAGCATTTTTAAACCAAAGGCATCACTACCCATTCATAGGTGCCTAAGGCTCATGGCAACGAAATCTGTCTTAGCAACATCTTCTTCACAATAAAAATCGATTATAACCGAGTATCCATCTAGCATACTTAGGTATTCGAATCCTGCAGTGTAGTCTATTAACATTTCGCCACGGGCATAGAATATTCATCTTTGGGGTTGCATATTTAAATCCTAAAGTCTATATTCTCGAGAGAACCATTTTTCTTAATAACAGGTACTATATTTGCTAACCATTCGACATACCTTGTGGTTCTGATGAATTTGCAACACAGCAACCTTTCGACCTCAGCTTTGATCTTTGTGAGAACTGCTGGCGCAAATCTTCTGGGAGTCTGTTTGATGGGCTTCTTGCCATCCTTAATTGGAAGTTTGTGCTCCACTAACTCTCTCTTCAAACTAGGCATTTTGTCATAGTCCCATGCAAAGCAATCTTTGTTTCTCTTGAGGACTTCGATCACCTCTTGCTTGAAGCTTGGGCTGAGTTTTTTGCTTATGTAGGTTATTCTTTTTGTGTTGTCATCCCCCAAATTCACCTCTTCGAGCGGATCCTGTGCTAACATTTTGGCACCTGAGTTTGTAGGATCCTTCTCGAAGCCCAAGGGTTCTTTGTCATAGATGGCATCAAGCCTTTGATCTATTTCGTGTTCTTCATAGGGTGAGTCTTTCGAGTCATTCTCATCTATTTCGTTCATTTCAACTATATTATCTATTTTAGCCTCTGAGGCCGCTTTCCATTCATTCTCAGCCATATAGGCCGAAATCCTTTCGAAGAAAGAGGACTCAGTCATGAGCAAGGTTGTCGAACCCCCAGCCTGCTGGCCGTCTTTGCGAAGTGCCTTCGACTTCTTCATCTCCTTTAATTATCTTCCTATCCCAGTACATGCCATCATGGCAAAGGGTCAAATAGTAGTGTGCATCCCTTGTTTCGTTCATTTCGTCACTTGGGGTACAAGGGGCTATTCTTGCTAGGTACTTGTCATAATTCCTTTTATTGACTAAGTTGACTATTGTCATAAAGTAACTCTGGTCCGCTTCGATATTCTCCACTATACCATCTTCCCTCCATAGAACTAACCTCTGGTGCATTGACGAAGGACCTGCCCCTACGCCATGGATCCACTCTCTTCCCAGCAGCAAGTTATAATTGGCCTTGGCTTCGATCACCATGAACATGGTGGGTCTGCAGCTCGATCCGACGGTTAAATCCACTTGCACCACCCCCAACGTTTGACCTACTTTCCCTTCGTAATTGGATAGGACCATGTTGTGTGGTTTGACATCACCCTCTTGTATTCCTAACTTTTCGGTGAATTGAGGCATTAAATTAACTGCAGCGCCTCCATCCACTAAAACCTTGTTCACACCATGGGCTCCTGCCTTTGCTCGAATGAACAATGGCTTCAAATGATTCTTCATTGCTGGCTCTGGGTGTTTGAAGAATGCTCGCTCTTGACCGCTTATCCATTACATAGTAGCAAGTGCATGTTTCATCAAATCTATGGTATCCTCTTTCTCATGCTCTTCGATTTCGGTCTCCTGTCCAAACTCAGAAGGTAGTACATATACCACGTTGCAATTTAAGTTGAGTGAGGACTCCCCTCGATTGATTATCATCGCATATCCTCGTCTTCTTCTGGACTTGGAGTGTACTCTTTCGATTCATCTGGTTGTGTTTCAGAGAAAAGCCTCCTACTAACTGGAGGTTTGTCTTCAGGTTGACTGTTCGTTGTTGGTTTGTTGGTACTTGACACTTCTTTGTTGCTGGTCGAAGCTGCTCCTTTGTCTGCCAAAGCTTCCCTTTCAGCCTTTCAAATTCGCTGTTGCCTTCGCCACTATGATCTGGTCATGGGGTTTTTTCCTTTGTAATTTTCTAGTCTCAATTCTTCCCTCTTCGCAGTGTTGAATTGCCTCCTATATACCATGGCGTGACATACATTTTGTTCATTACCTCTCCATTTATCCTTCCCCTTATTGGTTTTGACTTGCAGCCATTTGTCTGTTGGTACTTCAGGAGGGATTTTGAACGTCATCCTTCGAGCACCTTTTGGATAGGGGCTATCAGGCTTTCGTTGAGTATGATTACCCTCGAAGTGTTGACTCATCTGACCAACCTCCTTGTGATTCCAGCATGGGGCGAAGGGAATAGTTTCGAGCCATGTTCGGTCATATCTTCTTTGAGCACCTTGGGCAAATCGGGCACTTGGTTGCCCTTTGTGACAACTAAGAACTCAACAAACTCTCCCACTCTAGGGTAACATCCGAACAATTGGTTGTCTTGGCGGATTGATTCCATTCGAGCATTGTTTCCTCTCGAAATCTGCAGCAATTCTCTGGTTGCAGATGATGCTGCATCTGGGACATAGCATCATTTCAGCATTTCCCTTGTGGCACAGCATGAGATAATCTTTGAGGCTAGTATCTGCAACATAACCATCCTCCATTTTGTATTTTTCCTTTTCTAGGTATCTTTCCACTTCCTCCATCTCAGAACGAGGTCTCTCCATATCCACCATATTGACATCTACATCTTCCCCTTTTTCGACATCATCTCCCCATCCTGATGGTTTGACATCTTCGATTCGGATCTTTGAACTTTCTGGGGCAGAGTATTTTACCAGGTAATCAAATTTTCCACTGGGTTCCCCTAAGGTATCTCAGACCTCCTTCTGAGGAATGCTACCATCTCCATCCTCCCCCTTTATATCATCATCTCCCCACCCTGTAGGTTTGACGTCTTCGATTGGGATTTTCGAACTCTCTGGAGCAGAATATTTCACCAGATAATCGAACTTCCCACTGGGTTCACCCAAGGTATCCCATATCTCTTTTTGAGGGGAGGCTTGCTTTGTAATCTGGACCCTTTCCAGTTTGAGCCTTAGGCCTTCAGTAGCCTGTGTCAACTCTTGCTTCTGGTTCTCCTGGCCCTCAGTAGCCTGGATCTCTTTCGAAACAACAGATGGCACTGTTTCGATCAAGTCTCTAGTTGTTTGTGGATGTCTTCCGTGACTCCCTTGTTGACTTCGACTAGCACCCAACTTTCACTCTCAGTGCTTTCTTCTCCCAATGGAGTGGCTCCTTGGTCTGCTTCCACCATATTGATTTCTCCAATGCACGAAGGCTCGGATTAGTTGGTGTCTGCCACATCTAGAGGGTCTTCATCTACTTTCATTTTTGGTTTGTCAGCAAATTTCAATCTGCCATCCTTAATTGCGTTTTGAATCAAATCCCTGAAAAGAAAACACTGTGAGGTTTTGTGGCCTAGAAAACTATGATATTTACAAAACCCTCTTTTCTTTCTTTGATCTAAAGGAGGTATTTTGACATTTGATGGCATAATTAACTGGCCATCTTTGACAAGCAAATCGAAAATCTCGTCACACTTTGTCACGTCGAAGGTATATACCTTCTTTGGGAATTTGTCACTTTTCTCATTTCAACAATTTCTTTCCCTTTTGTGGAACTAATAGTTTACAAGTAGGGTGGAGCTGTTTTAATTCAATGGTCTATTTCGACCTCTTCGAATTCAGGATAGTCTTCAACTTCCTCCGTCTCGACATAGGAAATTCTTTCCTTCTTATTACTTTTAAAAGCCACGGCCTTTTCCTTTAGTCTTTCGACTTGTCGAACCCTATCTGCTAACCGAGCCATGTCCCTCAAGTATTGTGTGTCTAATTTCTTTCGAATAGAATAGTCAGGCCACCAGTGACCATTTCGACTAACTCATGTTCGGGACAAAAACATCTAGATTTCAAGAGTCGAACCTATTTAAGTACTCATCTATGGGTTCAAAACTTCCTCTTAACACTTGCTAGTTCCTTTAGACTTATCTTGGATTGTCCCATATAGATTGTTCATGGAACAATCTCTCCAAGAGGGTCCAGGTATCTATGGATCCAGGGGGAAAAGTGGTAAACCATGTGAAAGCGTTCTTAGTGAGGGAACTTGGGAAATATTTAATCCTAAGGTTCTCATTATTTGCTATGTCTCCTGCTTCAGTCAGATACCTGGCTATGTGTTCGACTGTTGATTCATTGGTATCTCCAGCAAACTTTGTAAACTTAGGGATCTTGTATCCCCTTGGTAAATCAGTATGCATCACATAATCTGCTATAGGGGAGGCATAATTTGGCCTTCTAATCCCTGTATTAAGACCGTTTTGGGCCATAATCCTTTCTATCATGGTGGTTAGATTATTTTCTGCCAAGACATTGTCATTTCGAATTCTATGGACAACTGCATCAGCATCTTGGTTTCGACCCACCATGACAACTCCTCTAGGTTGTTCTTCTCGGAACGCTGGGACTTCTAGTCTTTTGACCCTTGCCCCTGGTTCCATAATTCCCCTTTGTGGTTCCTCTCGAATCACTGGGGAATCTAATCTTTCGACCCTTGCTAGTGGTTCTATCAATCCCCTTTGTGGTTCTTCTCGAATCACTGGGGCATCTACCCTTTGTGCCCTTGCCCCCAAATTAACCCCCTCTCTGACTGGCCTATAGGGTGGGTCATCAACAATTTGTTCTATGATAGGTACGTTCGCTCGAACCAATGCTTGGTTCTGCCTACGCCTTTCTGGAGGAGCGAAGAAATCTGCTATTCGACTCATATTATATGCATTTTCTGTTTACACACATTTTGAACTATTGGGGCAAAGATTTCTTGCATAGTTTGTGCTAACACTCCTATCATATTATGGTTACTATCATCCATTAACCGCCTAAAATCTATCGATTTTACGTGGTTAGGATAAGGCGCACTATAACCTCGACCCTTGGTTATTTGTCATAAATTGATTAGCCCCGATCCGACCCTAATTGTGGTGGCGGCGTCAATGCAAACCCGGTCTATTACTATCGGCCCAGTGGTCTAGTTGGTGGTGGGTAGCGAAATGGGTTTGTGCCCCTAATGGTGGGACAAATGGATACCCATGGTTCTGTATTGCCTAGGATCGGTTGTTTGTTGACATGCCACTTGTTCCATTCGTGGCCATATTACTAGTAGAAGATGCAACGGTTGTGCATTCAAGGGATCGTACGACGTTCCTCGAACAGACGCATTAGTGCTGTTCCATGTGGGCGTTTGTTCCCTTGTTGGTTGTTTGGATCAGACATCCTATTATTTCGTTTTCTTCTGGGTAAGGGTTGGTTACTATTAGTTATTCTACCACTCCTAAGGTTCATATACCAACGAACTTTGTTTACTCAGAAAGAACTTTTATAATAATTATGTCTTATAATCCTTATTTTATTTTAATTTGTAACGACCAATGACAGTCCCACTGGGCGTGCCAATTTGTTCACAGTGATTTCTGGTGAAACAACCGCTAGTCCTCCAAACTATCGAATAAGCTTTATGATTGTTATTCAATTCCTCTGGTAACTTGCAGGATCGACTAGATTGATCCTATGGGGTATTGGCCGTTTGGATAAACTTAATAACAAAATAAGTGTTCATGTTTAAGACTTGTATTTAGAGTGTTTTATATATGTCCAATGTATTCCGATCACAATGTTAAATGACTTAATGACATGATCAAGTAAAGTAACATAAAACTGATTTGAATAAGTAAACGCATAAAGGTTCGATTTGCTAAGAAATGTATAAATGCAGGAATATGTAAATGGCTCTTTAAAGGTAAAAGACTTTTAATGTAAAAGCATGAATATAAAAGCATGAAATGTAAAAGACAAGAATGTAAAAGACATAAATATAAAAGACATAAATATGAAAGATTTCTGGAAAGTAAGAACGTTAATGTAAAGAGTTTCTGAAATGTAAAAGACTTCGAAATAAAAGAAACGTTTAAATGCAAGGAAAAGTTAAATGACTTTGAATGTAAAGAATTTAAAAGACATTGATGCAAAGATAAAGGATAAACTGGAAAGATAAAGATGTTTTACTGAATAATAAAGGTTTTGGTGCAATCATACGTACATTGTTCGAGCATTCGTTACCCTAGCCATGTGGTATTTTGAATGTTTACTGAATTTTTGTACAATAGATATGACACACGAAATCCTAACACTAAGACTCCTATTTATACTATTTCGACCATAACGGTCTGACTTATGAGATCTTGCCACGTTCAGAACATGCAGGACACTGCGCTTCTCTAGCTTCCACGCGTCTTCGAACCGTCTCTAGCGCATATATTCTAACTTCCAATTATCCCGCTCGCGTTTGAATTTCAAATGCTTTGGCCACTTCGTTTCGAACTCACTTCTCAGACACAACCCTACTACCACTTCGAAGCTTCCTTTATATGTATCATCATAATTGCCATTCGAAGCTCCAAGTTTCAATACGTCCATTCGAAGAGCCAATCTTTTCATTCCGAACTGTGACATTCACTTTGTTCCAACGAACACTAACATCATTTCGTTTCGAGCTCAATGATTCCATTTCGAATCATATATATCAAAATCTTCAGCCAACACCAGGTTTCCCACAGTTGTAGCACTTCCTCGTATTATTCTTGCATTCATTAGCTCGATGTCCCATTTCACCACACCTATAGCACTTGATATGAGCACTAGAATCTCCCCCACTAGGCTTCTTCCAACCACCGGATCTCTAATTATTCTTATCATAAGGTTTCCCACTATCCATCTGTTGTGTTCCCTTCCGATCAACATACCCTCGAGAGTTTGTTCGAGTATTAGCAAGATCCTCTTCCAGAATCCTACTACAGTCCATCAAGTCAGAAAACTTGCGGATACGCTGATACCTGATACCCTGCTTGATCTCGTCATGAAGACCATTCTCAAACTTGATACATTTGGAAAATTCTCTATCTGCATCATTGTTGTAGTGAACATAGTACTTTGCCAACTCAGTAAATTTCAAAGTATACTCACTCACGGTCTTGTTGCCCTGCTTGAGATCCAAAAACTCAATCTCTTTCTTTCCCCGAATATCTTCAGGAAAATACCTCATCAAAAAAGCTCTCCTGAACACAGCCCAATTCAGTGCAACACCATCTTGTTCCATTTCTGTCCTGGTAGCAACCCACCAGTCATTAGCTTCCTCTGCCAGCATGTGAGTACCATATCTCACCTTCAGCTCTTCCGCACAATCAATCACTCTGAAAATTCTATCGATCTCTTTCAACCATCTCTGAGCACCTTCGGGATCATGCATGCCTTTGAACAATGGAGGATTGTTCCTCTAAAAGTTCCCCAACTGTCTATCAACACCGATACCAGCTCCCAGCTGATTCCCTCAAAGCACACCAGCTAGAATTCCAAAAGCCTTAGCAATAGCAGCATCGTCTCTTCCGTTACCTCTTCCGGCCATTGTTCTATAACATTACAAAACAACGTCATTAGAACACAAGTATCGACAGTGTTACCATGCACTAGTCGCATACAAAAGGGAATAACGACACTAAGACACTGGTCACACAACCGACTATGCTTTGATACCACTATTGTAACACCCCTTCTAAAATACCCCACGAATATAATAATTAAATCAGAGTAACATGCAATAAAGGGCATTATAATTCATTAAAATATAAAAATATCACAACAGTAGTCATGCTCCACTGAAGAACTTTAATTAAAATAATCAAAACCAATATCATGTTGTACACAACGGAATATAGTATCAAAATCGGAATAAAATTTAATTCATAAATCATTCCAACATAAACCAAAAGAACAGAGTTCAAAACTATAATTCCAAAACAATCGTTCCCCAGTGTTACAACTACCAGAGCATGACACTGACACACGGATAACAAAACAACACAACCCTATAAGCCATCCTCACCAACTCCTGAGCTGCTAACCTTAATCTGAAATCATCAAAGTAAGGGTGAGATTTCATCGCAATATAAAATACATTATACGTTTCTAAAAACAACAAAACAATTTAATATATTATTTCACCCTCATTAGCATAATTAGATTTTCAGTACACAATTGCAATTCACACAGTTCATTATGCACATAACAACAAGAATGAAAATTATAACACTGGAAACCATCCTAACATGTTATAATTCCATATGCAATGCAGACTCTATGCATGTGGTACCAAACGTGAACTAAATTCACACCCTGTTCCGTTTACACCTCGGAAACAACGTTAATCAACGATTCGCCCATACACCACTGGGACACGAATCTAGCCTCACCACCACTAAACCACTGGGTACGGGTATTGGCTCTGTAGGTCCAATTCCACACGATGAGAATTAACCACCACCAGAATGCGTATGCATGCACAACAAAAGCATGCAACATTCAAACAACAGAATATGATTACAACATCATTCCATACATAGCCAACACCATCAACGACACATAATAACAACATATTCATTCATAAACAACAGACACAATACATAACCAACACCATCAACGACACATAATAACAACATATTCATTCATAAACAATAGACACAACACATAAGTATATAGTCCTCAATCCAATCAATCAGAACAACTCTAACCTGCTCGTCTCATTTCTAAAATTACATTTAGTTCACAAAATCAGAAAATCGACACTTTTTAAAATAAAATCCATAAAATAGTAATCTCTCAATTTTATAAAATAGTACATTTAATTTAGAGAACGCTTCCCAAAATGACACTTGAATCGGAGTTACGGTTTAGGAAATACAAGTTTTTGAAGTTTGAGGATTTTTGAAAATTACACAGTGGTAACCGGTTCCTCCCAGGGAGAACCCGGTTCCCATAAGTTTGAAATGACACGCCTCTAGAACTTTGTATGGGGAACCCGGTTCCTCCAGGCTGAGAACCGGTTCCCACTAAAAATGTGGTTTTTCTGTGTAAAAATTTAACTAGGAACCCGGTTCCTCCCTAGGAGTAACCGGTTCCTGAGTTCAAAAATGCTCAGATTCACTGACCAACACACTGGGAACCCGGTTCCTCCCATAAGGGAACCGGTTCCCACGACTCACAGTGGCAGAAAACACTAGTTTGACAGCAGTAGGTATTCCAACTTATTCCATAGCATTCCCACACGGATCCAAACATCAATAACACTAATTTTCTTCCAACAAACACCAGTATTATACTACATGGCATAATTCATTTATTCCCAAATATTTCATAACATTACTACGGTTTCAATTTCCTATAGTTCGACACATTTTGAGGATAATTTTACAAACCTAAATTATCTAATTTCAAGTTTCCTAACATACCAATCATTCAATTGAATTCTAAAACCCATAAGGCATAATAATCGAATGAAATCACCCCTTACCTTGCGATGATTCTTCGAATTCCGACGCTTTGGCTTTTTCCCCTCTTTCTCTTCTCTTCTCCAATGTACGTATGATAGAAAACCTCAATTCCTTCTCTTTTCCTCTTATTCCTTATTTTAGTCCTTTTATTATTCCAAATAATAAAATAAAATAATTAGAGTAGTTAGAGTGTTTTACTCTTCACACCCTTCAATTTAACTTCACACCCCAACACTTCCATTTATTTAATTAATTAATTAAATCCAATAATCTAAAATACTAATAATTAAACCTTTAATTAAATTAATAATTAAAATTCTAATTATTTAATAATTGAATTATTTGGGATGTCACAATATCCATTTGAGTGAAGTGTAATTTTACTATTGTACTAACTCTTGTAGCTCATATTTTTTATGATACTTGTCTTCTAATGAATGTTATTTTTGCTGAAGTAGATTGGCTTGAGAAGATATCATCTTTTAGTCTTGTCTTTTGATGGACTATATGATGTTGATTAGAAATAAGTCCAAAAGATTTTTCTTTCCTTTATCTTTCTTCTGATGGAATACTTCTGATATAGAGAAGTTGTGTGCGTATTCCATGAACTATCTGAGTCTTCAAAATCTTGACTTTGTCTTCAAAAATATAAGCAACAACTCTTCTGATGATCAAATCTTGACTTCTGATTTAGAGTAGAAGCTTTCTCTTGCTATGTTCAAAATCTTGAGTTTGTCTTTAGAATTAGAAGCAACAACTTTTATGATAAGCAAATCTTGACTTTTGATCTTTGTGTTAGAAGCTTGTTTCTTGTGTAATCTTGATTTCTGATCTTGAAGCAACAACTTGTCAGAAAATCTTTCTTCTTGAATACTTGTGATTTCTGAAGCAGCAACTTATTGAGAAATACACATGTGATCCTCTTTCTGGCGAACATTCAATATTCTTCAGAACTACTGATGTTTCTTCTAAAGCGGATGTGAACAGTCTTTCTAATGTGCTTACCGTATTTTTGATTCTTTAGACAACAATCCTGAATCAATTAGAATTTCTTATCTGGACACTTAAGAAACTTATTAGCTACAAAATTGTTTGCATATAAAATATATGTATTGTTATCATCAAAATCGTGAGATCATTGTAGAATCCAAATCTTATTCTAACAATCTCCCCATTTTGATGATGACAAAACCATCTATTTTGATGTAATAATTTTACATAGTAATATCATAATCGAATTCAGAGTTAAGAAGAAAACTTCCTCCGAAGAAAACACCAACATGTTAGCCATTTATCTTTCTAATTATGTAAAGGCTAGACTAGCCATTATACTCAATGTAAATTTATTATAACTCGATAAATCGGTTAGAGGAGCGACACATATGGTGTAATGGTGCACAAAGTGTTTGTAGAAGCAGGTGAGTCCTAAAAAACCCTATTCTTCTTCTGAGTTTGTGGTATTTCTAGATTTGTTGTGTTATGCGATTTGGCTTTCAATCAGGTTTGAAGGGTTGAAGGTAGTGAAAACCAATTCACAAATTTATCAAACAGTTAATGAACATTCTCAAGATCAAAAAGCTTCAAAACTTCCCTTTTCTATTCATTACTCTGAAATAACACAAAATTGTTATGTACCTCTAAATTTCAGGTAATAATCAAGAATTAAATTTACAGTGATACCTTAAAAGAATTGATGAGAAAAAGAAGAACTTGGGCTGCAATATGTTTCTTGCAATCAACAAGTTACCTAAAAAATTGAACAAAAAATAAAATATGAATTCAATTTGTAATCAACAAAATACGAAATAATAAGAAATAATGAAGCAACCATAAAGCAAGAACGAACGATTGAAAAAATGAAGAGTTGTTCTAATTTGCACATCTTTAAATAATGGAAGATCTGACGAAAGAGAAGACATAGGGAAGTATGTGGAGTATTTGTTGTTTTGACTCAGATGTATTTATAAGAGGGAAGTATGACATAGGGAATTCCATCAGAACGCAGAAGATGAAAGGACGTGTTTGGGAAGAACAAACGCATTGATCAGTGTTGTATATCAATGGATATTTTTTGGCCCAAATGAATGTAGTAATAAAAGTTATTGGACCATATACAAAAAATATCTTTTGATTATATTATTATTAAAAAATAAATAAAAAATTATGTTTAGAACAATACAACAAAAAAAAGATATCGTAGACTTTTTCAGAACATCTTATTTTCTTATATGGTAGATAATAAATAAAAAATAATGAACACAATTAACTTAAAAAAAATCATTTTAAAAGAAAAATGTTAGTCATTTGTATCACTAAAACATATATTAAAACAATTTGGAAATTTGAAATAAAGATTCATAACGTTCATTTCAGCTAACCAAACTCTTCTTCTTCCTCTTCCCCCTCTTTCCATCATTTGAATCTCTCTCTAACAATGAGCATGAAGCAAAAGAGCAACACCAACAACAACCCAGACACTGGTTTCTTCGGAACCATCTCTTCCACTTCCATCAAAAAGCTTCTTCCAATTTCTTCCTTCCGCAAACCCAAATCCAATCTCGAAAACATTCCTCCAATTCATTCCAACATACCCATCACCCATCATCAACCTCAACCAAACCCTAAACCCCAATTTTCTCACAACAACCCACATGTCAAGGCAAGTTCATTTTTTTGCTTCATTTTTCAATGTTTAAACTTTACTATACTAATCTTTGTTGTTCTGGAACAGGTTGTGGTGAGAATTAAACCTGATGCAAACAACGGAGATTGCATTATTAACAAGGTTTCGTCTGATGCTCTCCGTGTTGGGGATAGACAGTTCAAATTTGATGAAGTTCTTGATGCTAACTCCAATCAGGTAGTTTTGCTTTAGATCTTCAATGATTTTACATGATTTGAGTAAAGGGTAATTGGAAATTTTTCAGTAAAGGCTTATGCGATTTTGGTCAGTACAAGTGTTGTGACTGGTCTAGCAGTGTGAATTAACCACAATTTGTTCTTTAATACATAGTGGGATAAGGCTTTGTATGCATATAAGAGAAGATTAACCATCAATCTGATTTATGAGCTGTTGTATGTTCAGGAGGATATTTTTGAGTCGGTTGGTGTTCCTTTGGTTCGAAATGCTTTAGCGGGTTACAACACTTCAGTTCTGTCATATGGCCAGGTACACATATTGATGCATACTTGTTGTACTTTTGAACTTTGCAGCACTTTTTATGGAATGTTGAGGTTACACTTACTTCAATGGTACTTCTTTATTAGTCTGGAAGCGGAAAGACTTATACAATGTGGGGTCCACCGAGTTCCATGGCTGAGGATCCCTCGTGTCATAGTCCTCAGGGAATTGTTCCTCGGATCTTCCAAATGTTATTTTCTGAGCTTGAAAGAGTATGTTCCACTTCCTACGATAATTGTCGTAACTTTAGTAAATTTCTGTGTTATGGTTTTTGAATTTTGACTGTTTGTGTTTGAATTGCTAAATTAGGAGAGACTCGTGTCTGACCAGAAACAGTTCAGCTATAAATGCCGTTGTTCTTTTCTTGAGGTGAATTTGAACTTGAACTTCTTTGTAAAGCTTCTCAATGAAGCAGTGAGCTTGTCCGTTACAATTGCTAATGCATTTTGTATGTGTGTTCTTTCTGAGTTTTGCAACAGATATACGACAATCAAATTGGGAATTTACTCAATCCAAACCAGAAGAACCTTGAGGTAGGTCTATATTGCGATCCTTTGTGGTGTAATTTTACACCATATCATTTTCTACTTCCGTTTTAAGTGCCACATGCTTACTGTAATTATTGTTCCATCCATATTGTATCGCAGATGAAAGATGACCCAGAAAATGGACTACATGTTGAGAATCTGATTGAGGAATATGTCACATGCTATGATGACGTGGTTCGAATTCTGATCAAGGTAGAGAAGTATCCAAGCATATACTGTTGAAAATCAGATTTCTGTATGCTATTTATAAGAAGCTGAATACTTGTTTTTGTCAACTGATATTTTTGTCAAGCGATTTTATGCATCTTTCCATAATGTCTATTGTTTTTCTTGTAACTTATTTGTTCAAATCTTGATCAGCTCTAATAATTTGTGCTGCAGGGCCTGTCAGGCAGAAAAATCGGAGCATCAAGCTTAAATTCTAGTAGCTCAAGATCACATATCATTTTCACTTTTGTAATTGAGTCTTTGTGTAAGGTAATGCCATATTTCATAACCGCTCCACCTAACATTTCTACTATTAGTGCGGAAAAAGAAACTATGATTATGATGCTAAATATGTTTTCATTAACTGGCGCTTCAGGGGGAACACAAAGGGTTGCAGTTTAAAAGCTAGCCGAATCAGCCTTATTGATCTTGCCGGATTGGATAGGGATAGAGTTCACAATGGAAGCAGCCAATGTCAATGGGAAAACAAACATATAGAGAAATCATTATCTCAGCTTGGGTAAGATGCCATGACAAAGACATTGTTTGGATAAATAACTTAAGAGTTTATAGCATAGTCGCTTTATCATATTAGTGTTTATGTATAAGTTGTTTCTATAACAAAGATAAAATAAAGTGTAACTGATTTCATATAAGTTGTTTTCATTAGCTATTACGGAGAGCTTATGAAAATAAGGTGAAAACAACTTATGGAGTTGTCATAAGTTCTACCAAATAGTCTCAGAAGTGCTTATGTCAATGCATAAACTCAAATAAGTCAATCGAAACAGGGCCCTAAATAACTTCTTAGTTCAAATTTATATATCTTCTACTACAACTTGTTTGGATAGGTTTTTCAATTGGTTGAAACACACAAGTAACATATTATCTTCTTATTTTACTATGTCAAACTGTTGTTACTTGGCTATAATTCCATTTATTAGTCACATTTTTCTTCATCATTGAAGAGCAGTGTAATTAGTTGCTTCCATCACCAGTTAATTACTAAGCCCATGACCATAATTGTTTTCTGTTTTTAACGACTGTTATGTTTCATTGGTGTAGGAATTTAGTGGATGCTCTTACCGACAAATCTCAGCCTGGTGAAGATATTCCGCATAGTAACTCTTGTTTTACCCGGTTGCTACAAGAGTCACTTGGTGAAAACGCCAAACTCTCAGTAATATGTTCAATCTCCTCTCATCCCAAGTACTACCTCACTCTATCCCTTTTTATAAGTACCTTTGGCACTTTCCGCATATATGAAGAAAAATTAGGAGTGTAATTAATGTGTGTATTGTGTATAACTATTATTAAATTATCCTGCGTATACATGTGTTAAATTCTGACTTTCCATTTTCCAAGATAGTTTGATAGTATTAATAAGAGGAATATTTGGAAAAAGCTATTAAATGTATCTATAGAGTAATAGAAAAGTGTTAAGTTCTAAAGATAAAGATTCAATTTGTTTTATTTGTAGGAGCAATGATGAAACACTCTGCACACTCAGATTTGGGGAGCAAGTAAGATCCATTAGAAACAAGCCAAGTATTAATATAATAAAGGAGGCCGATGATTTGAGTGGTAAAATCCGGCACTTGAAGGTAAACTCCCAGGCTTTTCACTTGAAACAATTTTAGAAGGATTAAACTGATGCAATCTTTGGATTACAATGTGTTTTTTTTTGTTCAGGAAGAACTTATTAGAGCAAAGGCCGATAATATTCATAGCACAGTTGTGAGTAAAAATAATGGATGCATCCAAGGACAGAATGCACGAGAAAGCCTTAATCAGTTGAGAGTCAGCTTAAACCGTTCTCTACTCCTATCTAACTTAAATAGTAATACTGATGAAGCTGCAAATGTCAATGAGGATGACATAAGGCAATTACACCAGCAATTTGATGAATTAGACAGTTCATGTGAATGGAATGCAAAAGACATATCTGTCTCCGAAGATGGTGTTCAGTTTTATTCCTTTGATGAATATTATGATGAAGACACAACCATAGGTGATGAAAATTCTGTTGATGATAGCATTTCAGCCATTTCATGCAGCAAATCTCCAATACTTGACGAACCACCACTGTCCGAGTCTCCAAAATTCAGCAATTCGAAAAGGAAAAGTGTAGCTATTTCATCGAGTTATCTAGGAAGTAGGAACACTGTTGAAGAGAGTTCAGCATTTGGGGATGATGTTTTAGGAAAACCATTGAAACGGGGTGAGCATAAGCAAGTCTCGATGCAGTCGAGCAAAGCTGATTTCTTGGCAGAAAGCCTCCAGAGGGGATTACAGATAATTGACTATCACCAACAGAACTCGACAATAAACAAGTCTTCAAGTTCCTTCTCCTTTGGCCGCTTAACTTTGACACCATGTCCAGAAATTGATAAGGTTTCCAATGATGAAGTAACTTCCACGTTCCTTTGTGCGTCTTGTAGTACAGATTTGACAGATAAAGTTCCAAAAGTATGTTTCAATTTAACCTCCACTTATTTATCTTTTAAAAGTAAGTTTTATTGACTTCATTTCTCCTTTTTGCCGCTCTTACAGAATTTGGAAAATGTAATGGCAAAAGGCAACACGAGAGAGAAGGAGCTCGAGAATGTTTGTAAGGAGCAAGCAGCTAGAATTGAACAACTAAATCAATTGGTATTAAGATTCGGCCTTCCTGAATTATGTTTGTGGTTGTTTTTTACATTCACTGACAATGTGGATTTGTCTCTAGGTGGAGAAATTGAAAGGAGAAAAAAGTTTGAATTCCATTTCTATGCCTGGTCAGTGCGGAGAGTATAATTCCATGAAGGATGAAAACAAGGTCAACTGTTGGTCTTAAATTTTATTTTATACAATCTAAATCTATCTAGATTTGACAGTTTGTTCTGATTTGGTTTTTCTATGTTATTTGCAGCTTCTGTGGGGGGCTTCTTCAAATGGTCATTCACTGTATAGTATAGAAGAAAAATGTGAAATTAAAGAAGTCCAAGAGTTAGCCCAGAGAGACATCTTTTTTGATTCAACTGAGAAGGAATCACTTCTTCAAGAAATTCAGAGTCTAAGAAGAAAGCTGCAATTATGCAATGATGCGCCAGTCAAAATGTCTACAGACAAACTTAGATCTTCTTTAATGTCAAGATCCATCCAACTGCAAAAAAGTGGCGTATTTTCTCACGACAATAAGAACGAGGAGCTGGAAAACGAAAGACAGAGATGGACAGAGATGGAAAGTGATTGGATTTGTCTTACTGATGAACTTAGAGCTGACCTCGAGTCGTACCGCCAGCATGCAGAGAAATTGGAAAACGAACTGAATTTGGAGAAGAAAGGCAGAGAAGAGATGGACGATGCACTCAAGAGAGCTGTTAACGGACATGGTAGAATGGTAGAACACTATACTGATCTACAAGAAAAATATGATGAATTGGCTTCTAAGCATGATGCTATGAAGGAAGGGATATCTGAGGTGAAGAGGGCAGTGGCAAAAGCCTCGAAAAAAGGTCAAGCACGCTTTGCCAAATCTCTTTCTGCCGAGCTTTCTGCGTTGAGGATGGAAAGGGAAAGGAGTCGAAATTATTGAAAAAGGAGAACCAGTGTTTGAAAATTCAACTCCGAGACACTGCTGAAGCTGTTCAGGCTGCCGGGGAACTACTTGTTAGACTAAGAGAAGCGGAACAAGCAGCATATGTTGCCGAGGTACAGTTTTACCTTACAAAAAGGATCTTCAATCCATGCATAATATGCTTCTGTTGTTTCTGATTCATTATTTTTAATCATTACATTTCTTATGTTACACAGGAAAACTTTGCAAATGTGCGACGAGATAACGAAGAGTTAAAAATGGAAGTGGAGAAGCTGAATAGAAAACACAAGACAGAGATTAATACCATTAAGCAGTATATTACAGAGAGCAAATTGCCAGAGTCTGCATTGAAGCCACTGTATCAAGAGGATTCTGATACAATCCACAATAGTACAACTTCCTATGCTTATGATGATCAAGCATGGAAATCAGAGTTCGGAGCAATATATCAGGAGCATTACTAGTTCATGCAATTTTTAGCAAAACCACCTGTTTGTCTGGAAGTTGATCCTACTTGGATCGAAAGGAACCCGTAAAAGCAATTTAGTTTCAAGCTGTGATCTATCAATCAAAACTTGGTCTATGGGATGTATGATTCTGTGTGCTTGTATACTAATAATACGTAATATAGTAAGTACCATTGAATTCTTGTTTTTACCACCTTGAATTTTCTTGTGATATTTAGTCCTGTTTGTTTTGACTTTTTTTTTTTTAAACAATTTTTATAGTGTAATATAGTTGTGTAAATTTTCATTTTTGTTTTAATGTATTTTTGGTCTTCTATTTACACGTTTTTTTCATTTTAAGTCCACCATTTTAAAAGTCAAGTTTTTGGTTCTTAAACTTTATCTCACTCGGAATTTCATTGGTTTTCCTCTAGTTTTACATATGTGGTACGTCACTGTTACAGTAACTCCACGTTATATGAACACACATAGTAGAGAATTACTGTAGAAGTGTCATGTCATTAATAAGAATGCTACGTATACAAAATTTTAGGGAGACCAACAAAATCTCTTAAGTTCTTGAAAACTTTACTCACATTTTACATTCCAAACACAAGCTTGACCCTTCCTAGTCAACTGACCCTCCCAAGGATAACATCAAGTTGATCTAACGGAAGACACACTAAATCAAATCCAAAATCTCTACCGTAACTACTCAACGGACAATTCAAACACACATACGAAGTAGTTACTGAACCCATTGTAGGAGTATTTGATCGGAAAAATAGCAAGTGTACTATTTCTACCGATGTAGTAATAATGGATTTTACCCCAAGGATATCGATCTTGAGGATTGCAGTGGAAATGCTAAGTATGATGACTCACCAATTGAACAAAAACAGTAGTTTGATGTTGATTTGATAAAATCCTTGCAAAAATATAAATTTGACAAAATGTAAATTAATTGACTTCTTGTTTGACTTAAACATGCTAGGGTGAGTGTATAATTTGCCATGTAAAAACCTTGCTCTTTGGTCTATTCAAAGAGTTCATATGCCTCAACTATCGATTCTCAATATTATCTTTTCCCAATTCCTTAGTGAAAAAACCTTTAACCTTCTTTCCCAATGTCAATGTCCATTTAAATTAGCAAAGAAGTTAAGCATTTAGTTATCAAGAATTATTCTGGTTATTGTAGGATTATCCTAGTCCTAGGTGAAATCCTTAACAATATTGCTTTTTAGAAAACCTTAACACGACCGTCCGGCTCTACTGTGTTAAAATAGTGAAACCCTATGTTCCCATAGGGCAAAACTACAAATTACTCTAAATCACAAAATTGATGCATAAAGAACTCTACTGTTGATTAAAACAAAGAAATCAGTATTCTTAACATAGCAAATTAGGGACACCCCCCAACATTGGGGGTTTAGCCTATCATAATATTCGTACAAATCACAATAAGAATAAAGGTAAACATTACAATAGAGTTGGATTGGTTGATTCCTCAATCACTTCCGCTCATGAAAGAGTCTTGTTCTCCAATTCTCCTTGAATGCTCCCGGATCTCTTCTCGAATAATCCCTCGATCAAAAAGTCAAAAAGTCCTTTTCTAAAACTCAAAAACTAACTTAAATAGTCTACATACAAATCCCAGCCAAGCAGAATGTCCAAAGTGCTCTTCAAAGTTCAAATTCACTTAAAAAACCTAAAATATAAAACCTTGTCTGCGCCTCAGACACGGGCTGTGCAGGGCTGCACGGGCCGTGCATCTTCCAGAATTATAAAGAAATCTTTTAACCTTCAGTGCTCCTGACACGGGCCGTGCAATGTTGCACGGGCACCCGTGTTAGCCCCCTGGATTTTGTACTGTACTCCAATTCTTCTTCTTGCACGGGCCGTGTCATGCTGCACGGGCTATGCGGCCTCTTAAATCTTCCAATTTTGTTTCTTTGGATATTGAACTCTTCGTTTATGCACTTTTGTCTTTTTCTGTCCCGATTTGTCATGTTTTATTCCTACGAACCTGAAAACACTAAAACACAAAACCAAAGCATAAATTGCAATAAAATAAAATAAAAACTCAATAAGTAAATGAAACAATAACTAAAATAACTGCTAAATATATGTGTAAAAACCACTGGTTAGTATCAATAACCATACTTTCATTCAAATCAGATAACTCAAGATTTAATCTCTTAACACAATCCAAAGCAATCAAAGAATGTGTCGCTCTAATACCACTGATAGCAATCAAAGGTGTATAATTAATAAAGCACGTACCTATGATCAATCAATCTTCACTAGTAGTCTCAGAACCTGATAGAGTAAACACATTTCTCTATATTGCTCCTTCTCCGGTTTATCACACTTGGTACTAATGTGCCCTTGCTCACCATAATTGTAGCAAGTCACCTTTTCCCCACTATTGCACTCAAAAGCTTTGTGACTTGGCTTGCCACACTTAAAACACTTCAGCCCAACACTTGTGCACTCAGGAGCATGATGTCTGAAATTCTGGTATCATATATGAGATGTCGAAGGTAATGTCACGACACTTATATCTGCTTTGAACACAGCTAAACATAACAAAGTAAAACAGTGCAGAAAACAATAAAAACACAGAGAGTTGTTAACCCAGTTCGGTTCTAACCAACCTACGGTGGGGCTTCAAGCCGTGGATGAAGTTCACTATCAGTAGTATTAATTCGGAGCTAAACCTTCCCTGTTTACACCTCCTCACTTAATCAAACTACCCAATGACCCTTCTACCTAAGATACCACACTTAGATATGAGAATCTCCACTCACTCCCTCAGTATCATGCACCGTGACACTCAACAAAACTAAAACTGAAGACACTCTTCAAAGACACACAACCACTCTTGCTTCAAAGCTTATGGTGATTGAAAACTTATAACTCAAAAGAGAACGTCCTACTCAAGTAGAAATACGAGAGAGGCTCACAATGAATAATTAACAACCGAAATAATTAACAACCAATAATTAAAATCTAGACTTCTAAAACCGGAACGGCCAAGCTGCAAAACAAGGTTTGCATCCCTTAAATAGAGTAACAACAACTAGGGTTGCTTACTCACAAGTCTTCAGCGCCTTCCATCTTCTCTCCTTGAAAGAAGGATATTAAATCTCCAAATATATTATGAAGGCGTTCTCAAGCTTCCTTAGTCGAAGCATACAAATAACAAACAAACTGACTTCCTAAAAATTCTACACTTCTATCAGTTTCACATGTCAAGACATCTGCATCTTCAATAAATTTCAAGGCATTTTTTGAGCAGAATGTTTGACCAAAGTTGCTGTCAATCCATAGAACTAACAAATTCTCCCTTTGGCAAATTTTGGCTAAAACATTATGTGGGGTGCAAGCCATATAATTAAAAACCACATTTAACATAGGCATTTAAGTACACATATCAGAGTAGCACATTAAGAGCATCATCACAATCAAAATAGAGATAGCAGCGGATAAGTAACACAGATGTTCAAACATCAGTTAGAACATTCACAGATGCATCATTTTACTCCCCCCACACATAGCACACACTGATGCACAATTGACAAATAAAAGTTTCTCCCCCTACACAACACCTTCTCCTCTTTGTGGAAACACATAGTATCTTCAGTGATACATAATCAAAAATTAACACATCATCTTCTTCTCAACACAAGAAGTACACAAACCACATCAGCTTCTTCTCAACATAAGAAGCACACAAATCACAATTGACACATCAGTAGCAAAAACACAACTAACACATAGCAGCAGCTCCCCCTTAGCACAGTCATCACATCAGCTACACACAAGTGGAATCACAAAAAAACACAAACACACACACTCATAAACACTCACAAATGCTCACATATACAACAATTCACAGTTGCTCCCCCTCAAAGCACACACACTCTCCCCTTTTTAGCCACAATTGGCCAAACCACTAAGAAAAATTCATGGAGAATGACAGAAATAAATACTAGATTCAACTAAGTCACTAATAGCTATTGTTAAGTAAAGCCCAAAACTAAGACTGATGTTATGCACTTAAGTGCTAAAATTACATAATAGAGGGGATAAACAAATGACATATGGAAACACGATCAATGTCTTCACATCATTGTTCGAACTTGAAGACTCTCCACTTCCTTCTTCTCCTGAGCTAGCTTCAAAAGAGCTTTGAGTTGCTGAGCTGTTTGCTTCTTCTTCTTCTGGTGCCTCTTCAGCAGCACTTACAACAACATTCTTCTTCAGAGCTAGGACGGTCTCTTCAAGTTTCAGCTTCCTTGCAGTACTGACGCGTATGACCTCATCCAGTTCTCTACAAGTCTCAGTAAGGTCAGCAATTAAATCATCCTTACCAGCAATGGTATTTTCAACATTGACAGATGTTGAGACAATGTATGGGACATGTGCTCCTGCATACAACTTCTGATGGAGAGACAACGGGGTGAATCTTTTACATGCAGTATGCTGATGAAGAATAATTCCACTTATGAGAGTGGGGAAAGCTACAGGAAGCTTTGTTGCACAAGTATCAGCATGCTTCCGAGTCTGATCAAAAATATAACTACCATAGTCAAATGGTATCTTCATCCCAACTGCATAAATGAATTTTCCCAATCCTACTGAGACAGATGAGGTGTGATTTGCTGGCACCCAGTTTGCTGAACCTAATCTATGTAGAATAACATATTTCACACTTAGTTTTCCAGCAGACAACTTCTCCTTCATAGGCCAGGTCTTGACTTGATTTGCAGTGATAGTCTTGCATAGTTTGTCATCAGTGACCTCAAGCTCACCCTCTTCCTTCTCACTTCTTCCTAGATACTGATTGATGATGGCAGGTGGGAACTTTACACACTTTCCTCTGACAAACACCTCAAATTCTTGGCTTTTCTTGTCATCACAGTCTCTAGGGATGTTAACTATGAATTCCTTGACCAGGGTTTCATAACACTTTGACAACTTTGTTACTATCTTCTTCATCCCTGCTTTAGAGATTGATTTCATAACTTCCTTGCAGGATAAAGCATCTTTTCCTAACACCCTTTATAAATCCAGTTTCCTCTGATATATGTATTTCCATCTTGCAGCAAACTTGATGGAATGGAATGAGATGTTATCAATAGGAGCATCAAGGACACTATCATTGGTTCTCTGAACTATCGACTTCTTCACTGGAGAGATGTCTGGGACATCAGTCTCGACATCATAATCAGAATCAGATTCTGATCTTATTTTCCTCTTGCTGGCTGATGGAGTAGCTTTGCTCCACCCTTTTGGAGGACCATACATAACCTTCTTCTTGACACGTTTGGATGAGGTGCTGGAAGCAACAACCTTCCCCTTTCTTGTTTTCTGTATTTTGGCAATTCCAGGGTTAACATTAATGATTATCTCATTGTCAAACAAAGTGTCTACATCTATAACAACATCAACTACATCTTTCTCAGTCCTCTTATCAGTAGAGTCAACCTGCTTTTCTTGAGGAGTTTTCTTCAGGGATGATGTTCCAACATCAGTCGTGACTTCATCAAGAATTGTTTCTTTTTCAAGATTCTCTTGAAGAGTATCTTCTTCCCTCACGGGTGATTCAGTATGCTCTTTTGGAGCTTCTTTACTCGACATTTAGGCAAGAGCGATGGTGATCCCTTCAACCGGTAAACCTACACTTAGGGTTTCAACAACTAACCTCCTTATTACCCTGTCTACATCTGCATCATTTTGAATAGTTTCATCATCAGTGGGTTCAGATACATTACCCCTACTGAAATATGTGTTTTCCTTGGTTGCCTTGCATGATGGGTGCAAAGCTTTGTAGGTCTTGCATCCGAACAAGGAATCATGGAAAGAGGAACAATGTTTAGGGATTCTTTAGTTGGAATACTTTCCTTAGTGTTGCTTGATCCTGGTGCAGTATGTTGAGACATCTTGATGATCCAGTGTGGAAGATTGATTTTCTGAGGATTGAAGGTGGAGATTTTGTAGTTTTCAGGAAGAATATAGCGTGTGGTGAAACTGTGAAATATTTGAACTTGGGGTGACCCTTTTATATGTTGCGCCTTATGATGTAATATGGTTGAGTGATATTTTAAAACATTAAGCCCCTTAATGAAGTTTCCACACGTTTTTAATTGCTATAACTTCTTTAGAAAATAGATCCAGGTACTCTGCATATCTCGTAGTTTTGAGTTATAGTAGCCACAATGGCTGGAGGTATTGCGGTTAAACTTTCTATCTTCTGGGCGATAGCGTCTACCTTAGCATGGACATTGTAAAACTGCTAATCTCGTACATACCGCCTTTCGCCCGGTGCTTTATCTCCATGAGCTTTGTCTACTTGACCTCTTTCACTCCCTCATTGATAGTGGTTTTGAGGCATAATTTCGATAAGTGCATAGGCTGCAGCATAGGATTTATCCATAAGTGCGCCACCTGCGGCGGCGTCTATCACGAATCTCGTGTTATACAGGAGACCATTGTAGAAGGTATGGATCATTAACCATTCTTATAGGCCATGATGTGGATAGAGCCTCAACATGTCTTTGTATCTTTCCCAAGCGTTGAAAAGAGACTCGTTGTCTTTTTATCGAAAATCGCTTATTTGGGATCTTAGCATAGCTGTCTTACTTGGTGGGAAATATTGTGCAAGAAAGAATTTCTTCAACTCGTTCCAAGAGGTAACTGAGTTAGATGGTAGAGACTGGATCCAAGCTCGGGCTCTATCTCTTAATGAAAAAGGGAAAAGACAGAGTCTTATCGCCTCTTGACTGAACCCATTAGCTTTGACTGTATATGCGTATTGTAGAAACATTGATAGATGTAGATTAGGGTAATCCATTGAACCACCAGAAAACTGGTTATATTGTATAGCTAATAACAGAGAAGGTTTGAGTTCGAAGTTATTTTCCTCGATGGCAGGAGCAGCAATGTTGTTATGCGGTTCTTCTTGCGAAGGAATGACATATGATTTGAGCGAACATGGATGATCACCCATGTCTGGTTCTTCAACTATTTTGGAAAAAATAGAAGATTGAGAAATGGATTGAGTTGTACGAGATACTCGTACGTGGCGTCTTCTAATAATAGAGCGCTTAGGTTTGGTAATTGGTAGCACTAAGTGTTCGCCTCTCGAGCGAGTATTTGACATACAATTAGGAATGGTGCCTTAGTCTTTACACCGTAACTGAATGAGTTACGATATCGATTTGTTAGTCCCCAACAACAGTGGCAAAAACTTGATCGCGACCTTTGTGTTTTAAAGAACCTAGACCGCAAGTATACAACCCTATCGCGTGTAACTTTAAATATTATCGAATCCCAAGGGACTAAATGTCGACCTATCATTATCTAAGGTTACTTCGTAAATCTAAGGCTAATATTGTAAATAATTGGGCTTATGGAACCTAATTGATTATAATCTAGTTTATATTTAGATGGGCAATATCAGTATGTAATGGTCGGACTTCGGGGATTTAGAAACTCATCGACTTAAACTCGAGTTATCAAAATAGTTTCAGTAGGAAATATTTGTTTGAAAACCCTCTTCTCACACTCTCGTGTTTGTTGATTCAGATCCTATAATCAAATCTAAGTGAGTACTATCGCTGTTTCAATTAGAGTTTAAAAATATTTTTTGGAAATAAATAAAATCTAATCAACTTAAAAGCGCTCTCAGTGTATTTTAAGTTGATGCACAATTGCTACTATCCATTTATTATCTCAAACTCTCGTTTTATTGATCCTAACTTCTAATATGTATTTTACTCTCGTAACAAAACAATTGATATTAAGAGCTAGTAATTGAAACCAGAAAATTATTCTTTTAAAACGGGATGAATCGAACGGCGTTGCTAAACCCCGTCGGCTATATCACCTTATATACCTATAATTAAATTTAGCCTAGCATGTTATATAATTCAATTATAGCGCAAGAGAAATAAACAATATTAGACAATTCAAATAAACCACGCATTTCAAACAATTTTGGCATAAAATAAATAAATAATTAAATTAAACTTTAAAATAAAATTGCGCAATATTTGGATAACTTCATGTGTCTCCCACAGGTCGGTGAGATTTGCCCTTTGTTGCTCCGAAAATTAAATGCGGTGAAGGAAATAAAAAGGCACGATTCTAACGTAAGGTTAGAATCAGCAAAGGTTCGCAGCAATCCCCGATGTGGAAATTGCTACAAGAAAATGAAATCAGATACTAAAACTAATAAACCAAAATCGGTAAAAGGAAAGGAAAATAATATCTGTAAAAATTGGCAGAGTAACAGTAAGTAAAGCGGAAGAAAAAACGTCCATAAATCGAAAAGTGAAAGGCCTATTTATAGAAGTAGGATGTGCTGAGGAAACTGGGTTGTTGAGATTTTCTCACCTCCGTGTTCTCCTTCGTAGCGGTCACTACAGACTGCTGAGTGGAGCGTAATGATCTTTTCACATGGCTTGGTGAGGAAGACTTGCTTCCTAAGTCGTTGCGATCGTTATGGCTTTAGGGCTAGCGTGTAACGTTCGTTACACCTTGGATTCCTGGGCTTGCTGCGCTTGTTGTAAGTGGGCTGGGCCTCTTTTCTTAATTAACTTGCAAGGAATTTTACATGTAATACACCATATTCTTTCCATACACCCCACAATTGCATAAAGGATTTTCTTTTGTGGATTTTGAGTACGATTTGTCTGACTTTTCTCGACTTTCTTCGCACATGCCTTGTAATCATCAAATTCCTGAAAACGTAGAAAATACCGGCATAATACGAATAAAGAGTAATTTAATTACTTAAAATGCGGATAAAATTCATGTAAATTGATCCAAATAATCGATACATTTTCGGGTTATCAGCACTGTCATTTAGTTATGTCAAATGTGTATATATTCTTAGAAAATTTATCATTTTTCTCATTCTCAATAAGATTCTTGCCATTCGATGGGACAAAGACCTTGCAAGAATAAGGTGGTGCTTGTTTTAATTCTGCCAGATGTACTACGAGTTGATCGAAATCATAAGGATCACGAAAATCTTCTGGCTCTTCTTCTTCCTCTATATAATTAAGCTACCCTTTCTTTTTTATAGTTTTTACTAGCCATAGCCTTTTCAGCCTTCTGGCGCTCTACTTGTCGAACTCTATCTGATAGTTGAGCCATCTCCCTTAAATATTGGGTATCTAACTTCTTTCGAATATAATAATCTAGACCACCAGCAACCATTTCAACTAACTCGTGTTCAGGGACTATAGTAAAACACCTAGATTTCAAGAGACAGAACCTATTCAGATAGTCATCTATTGGCTCTGTGAATTTTCTTTTAATATTGGCGAATTCTTTGAGGCTTATTTTGGATTTGCCCATATAGAATTGTTCACGGAACAATCTTTCCAAGTAAGGATAAGTATCTATAGGTCTTGGAGGGAGGGTGGTGAACCAAGTGAACGCATTCGTAGCCAAGGAACTTGGGAAATATTTTATCCTAAGATTTTCACTATTTGCCAAATCTCTTGCTTCGGTTAAATACCTGGCTATGTGTTCTACAGTTGATTCACTAGTATCTCCAGAAAATTTTGTGAATTTGGGGACCTTACAATCCCTTGGTAATTCAGTTTGTAGAATGTATTTTGTGATGGGGGACGTGTAGTTTGGCCTCCTAAAACCTGAATTCAAACTATTTTGGGTCATTATCCTTTCGATCATGGCGGTTAAGTTATTTTCTGCCATAATGTTATCATTTCTGACCCTATGGATTACTTCGTTAGTGTTTTGGTCCATATTTACCATCATCTCTCATAGGTTGTTCTTCTCGAACTTCTTGAACTTCCTGTTGTTCTACACTTGCCCTTATATTTCCCCCTTAACATTTTTTCTAGGGGGTCAAATTTGTTCAATAGTAGGTTCTTCATCTTGAATTACTATTTGGTTATGCCTACGTCTCACATGCGCATCAGGGGTGCCAAAGAAGTCTTCTATTCGTGCCATTTGTGCTAACATTCGTTGGTTAGTTTGGATATTCTCCTGGTTGGTTTTATTAATATTCTGGATTAAAGGGGTGAAAACTTTACTCATTTCGCGGGCTAGGACCCCTATCATATCATGGTGTAAGCATGGGTATTTGGTTGAAAGATCCTCGATTTTGGATATTTGGGCCCACATAATTCATCCCAGAACCAGATCCTTGGATTGGAGAAGAGGTTGTTGTTGTAGTATTATGCAACCCTGCCATAAACGAAGTTGGCATTCCGTATGGTGGATTTTCCCTTCGAGGCCTAAAATTTCTGAAACCTGGAGGCTTAGGGGTTAAGAATTGGGCTTAATTTCCTACATATGATAGGATGGGCTCTGTTGACATGTTTGTAGATATCTCCATTGTGCCTGAAGGCACCGTATTTGAACTACCCGTGGTCGCAGTGTTCGTGGACACTAGTATGGCCTGTGAATTTGGGATTACACTAGATGCATCAGTCGAACTAGAAACGACTGTGCCTATTCCTTGTGGAGGATTTTGTCCCCCGTCAAGGCTAGTTGTATTACCGTCGGTTATCTTACCAATTCTAAGGTTCATATAACACAACGAATATCTAGACTCTGAAGGTCACAAACAAAACAAATTCCTAAACTAAATGACCAAGTTTAAATAAATATAATATTTCGACACTGTTCCACTGGGCGTGCCAATTTGTTTACAGTGATTTCTAGTAAAAAACCGCTAGTCTTCCAAATTAACAATATCTTTGGTGACTTACATGATCGACTAGATTGATCCTAGGACATGTGTCTAAGTTTTGGTGTTTAAACTTGTATTGGAACTTATGTTTAACATCTTTTGTCCAGAATACTAAGAGTGTTTAAGAATATGAATAGAAGTAAATTCGATTAAGGAAATAAAAGCTTCAATTAAAAGTGATAACGAAACTTGACTGAAACATAAATAACTTGTAATGCAATGTAAATGGTTTGTCAAAGAAAAGTAAAGACTTCGAAAGATATAAACTCTGACTGGAAAGATAAAATAATAACTAGAATTTGAATGAATTTAAAGGTAAAGAAACTTTGATTAATTCGAAAATAAAGATGGGTTTCTATACGTATATTGCTCTGCAAACTCGTTTCTCTTACACTTGATATTTTGCGTATATGTGAGCTTATGTACAAAATGAACACACGAAATCCTAACACTAAGACTTCTATTTATACTAATTCGAACCTAACGGTCTTATCATAGAATGATGCCATGTTCGAAGACTGCATGTCTTCTCAATTCTCTGGCTTCCACGCGTCCTCCACGAATCACGCCTTAATTTGAATTCGTATACTCACTTGATGTAAACGTTAATCCTTCATTGTATTTCGAATTCGAACTTCAACGGACACACCCAATTTGAATCTTCCTTCTTTTCAAAAGAAAACATAGAAATTGGACCTAATTTTTTTCATTTGAACAAAAGTCCAAACAGAGGAAAGCCCACCATTTTGAACCAGCTTGTCCATCGAAGTCACCAGCCAACAATATCAACACACAATAATGATGAAAAATTAAAGATAAGAAGAAGAAGAAGAGATAATTAATTTCTACAGAGTTTCTCTCTGCCCACAAACTGTGAAAAAACTTTATTATTCACTTTGCAACTGCAAAATATTGTGAATGAATTGAATTACAAAAATAGGGGTTACTCCCTCTATTTATAGATTTAGGTTGGCTTGCTCCCAAAGCTAAATAAAATAAATTCTATTTTAGATTTAAATCAAGTCTATCTAAATATAAAATCAAATCTGTATGTAACAAACTGTTTCCACACTCCTAAATCAAATCAAATCAAATATTTCCCAACATAAATTCAAGGGAAGTAACGATCAAGAACGATTAAAGAAGAAAAATTCACGATGACAATGAGTTATGGGAATGCGAATTATCCTAAAGGTCTATCAATTCTGAAAGTAGACAACTATGAGAATTGGTGCAAACAGATGAAGGTTTTATTCCATTGTCACGGTCTTTGGGATCTTGTAAAGGATGGAGTAGAAGTGCTTGAAGAAGACACTTCAGAAGAAGAAAATAAATAACACATAGAATCAGAGAAGAAGAGTTATAAAGCTCTCTTTTTAATTCATCAATGTATGAGTCCAGACAACTTCGAAAAGGTTAGTGATTCAGAATCTGCAAAAGAAGTTTGGGAGATCCTTGAGAAATATTTTGGAGGCGCTTAAAAGATGAAAGAGGTGAGATTACAAACTCACAAGAGAATGCATGAATTTCTTCAGATGGAAGATAGTGAAAGCATATCTAATTTCTTCACTAGGGTTACAAAACTAGTGAATCAAATTAAGACATATGGAGAAGCATTAACAACAAGAGCTGTTGTTTCCAAGATTTTGACATCTTTAGCCCCTAAATTCGATCACGTGGTGGTGGATATAGAAGAAGGGAAGGATTTTTATAATTCTTTTGTTGTTGTTTGGACTCCAATTTTGGTCCGATAGCTTGAGGTTGTATTTGGTGATTTTACGAGTTTGATCGTTTCAACTTGCGAATGTATGGTAATGATAGTTTTCAAAGTTGGTACATGCCAGATACTCATTTATTACTTTCTATAGCATAACATGTTTAGGAAATTTATCATTTGTATAATTACCATGCCATTCATTCTTTTTGCATTACTTGCTCATGAGTTGAATCATTTTAGTTCCCTTTTTACCATAAATGTGAGGAAGCTTTCCATTGTTCACATATGCTGGAGGCCATATTCTTGTTTAATTGGATTTTATTATGCTTAATTTTTTGTTTTTTGTTGATTGTATGATTGCATGAAAATGATCAAGGCATTTTGTTGATTTTGAGCATAACTACCTTGAGTCAAATATTCAATTAACCTTGTGAGTGTGTGAACCTTTGTTAACCCCTTTGAGCTTTTATCAATATCCATGTTTATTTAAACTTGATGCTTGTCTATGAGTGTTGAATTCAATTTTTGTATGGATGTTGATTTCTTTGTTTCTTGAACCCTCAACTATTTGTTGTTGTATGAATTTTTACCTTGCCTTAGAAAGTAGGGAGCATTCACACATTAATGTTGGTTGAACTCAAGTTGGGTAGAAGAATATTTATGTACTTATATTATGGTTGGTATGAGGTTAAGAAAAAGGAAAAAAAATGTGAAAAAGAAAAAGATTGGAAAAAGAAAGAAAAAAGAGAAAAGTTTTTTTAAAAAAGAAAAATAAAGTATGAAAAATGTTGTGTTAATAAGTGAGTTGTTTTGGTTTTACAATTTGTGATGAAGAATAAATTTGATTGAGATTTTATGCTTGAGTCTTTTCGAGTTGATCACACCCTTAGGTTTCGGCATGTTTTTGTCTCGATTAGTTTTAAGACTTATCACTTGTTTGCTAACCAAGCCACATTACCACCTTGAAAAGCCCTTGTGATTCTTGCATTTGTACTTTCAATATGTTTTTGGATGAATGCATAATTTAGTCCTTTGTTTGCAAGATTTGTGGATGAGTGTTTTTTGTCCCTCACCTTTGTGTGTTCTTCATCTACCGATGAATTTTTTCTAAGTGTGATTCATGATTGAGTTTGTTTTAGAATGCTTTGCATGATTTTTGTACTTAGGATTTATTTCGTTTATATGTTATCGTTGTAGAATTGTGGTAAATATGTATTTGTCGTGTGCGGTTTTTGTTTGAACCATATATTTGTTTTTCGTTTTAAAAACTTGTTGATTCATGATTCTTGGTAATTACTTTTGTTTCTTTAGGTTTACTTGAATTTGTTTGAGGATAAACAATGTTTCAAGTTGGGGAGAGTTGATAAGTGCCAAAATGTAGTTAGTTTGTATATATGTTTTGTGGAACTTATCGATTCTTTTGTTGATATTCTTCGAATAAATCCCTCGCTTGTTGTATAAATGTGTATATTTAGAGTATAATCATGTTTTTGTGTAAATACTAGATTGTTTGATAGTTTTTATCTCTTTTGTAGGTATTCGTTCATGATTGGAGCATTGAGTAATAAAGTGTCTGTTCGCGTTAAGAAGTGACGCGCGAGGGAATCGAATCAGAATTCGGATTCTCTGGCTCGAAACGATTTAATCTTTTGATTTGTTTATAAAGATGCCGCGAGCATCAAGCTTTATTATTTTCAACACAAGAAAAATGATTATGAAAAAGGGGAAAGCTGCAATACCCTCAATTGATATGATATGCATTACGACTAGCGCGAACTAGACGCAACGCATTGGGGATATTCCGGGCAAGGGGTTTGTTATATAAAGGGAATAGATGTGGCACCATAAATATATATAGTTATCTATAGCTTTATATATGAACAGTTTGATATGTTTGTGTGTTTTAAATTGCTATTTCTACTGTTGGGAAAGTTTCTCCTTTGGATTTTAAGAAGGGTAGATTATGTGGGATCCTAGGTTTTGTTATTATTGTGCTCGCAAAGATCATTGGGATCTTTCTACATACATATCCCTTAATGGGAATCAGAGCATTTGTAGCTCGGATCTAAAGGGATCTATGGTTTTGTTTGGTTTGAGGGAGAAAAAGTATGCTCGCCAAGGGTGAGACCTTGTGCCTACGTATTCTCAAAGGGAGGTTGAGAAAGTCAGAGCAATCGTAGTTCCCACTTATGCTAGTGGAAGCAACGAGATGTTATTAAGAGACAAAGACAAATGTCATCTTAATGAAAAATGTATCTAATCTATTTCATCACATACATTTTGAAAGGTTGATTGATTGAATCTTTCATCGTAAGTTATAGGTGTTTTGCTTGAGTGTACAAGCGTTACCACTTACGAGTTAAGAAAGATGTTTTGAAAAATGATTGAATCTTTTAATTGTAAGCATTAGGTGTTTTGCTTGAGTGTACAAGCGTTACCACTTACGGTTAAAAGATGTTTTTTGTTTGAAAAAGAGTTTTAAAAAAATATTTGATTGTATGTGATGTGATAGATGAGATATGTCTTCCGTAGAGATGATAATTGTCTAAATATCTAGGAGAAATTGATTGGATTAGGGGGATGCTTTTAAGAAGCCCGTGGGTCCTTGTATTGTTAGCCCAAGAGGAGGCATTTCGAGGGTCATCGAGGGTCCTTGTATTGTGATCCCAAGACAAGGCATTCCAAGGGTCATCGAGGGTCCTTGTATGAAGCTCAAGAGGAAGCTATAAGGTATTGCTGGTTTTGGCTTTAAGAGTGGTTTCACCGGGAAACCATCCTCTTAGGATTTTAAGAGTGATTTCACCGGGAAATCATACTCTCAGGGTTCTATCCTAGCGGGTGATTCTTTGTATTGGAAGCCCAATAGGAGGTCATAAGAGATTTCCTGGTCTCTTTCTTGTTTGATACCCAAGAAAAGGGTAAACTCAATGAGAAGTTCTTTTGAACGAAGCCCAAGAGGAGGCTAACTCAGCAGAGCAGTGTTGTCTTATATGAAGCCTAAGTGGAGGCTAAACTCAGTAAATGAGTTTTCTTATATGAAGTCTAAGAGGAGGCTAACTCACTAAATGAGTTATCTTATACGAAGCCTTAGAGGAGGCTAAAGGAACCTAGTTGTTAGACTAGTTGTTATGTTATAACTGAACAGTTATATAAACAAATGTGTGATATGTATTCACAGGAGTTTATGAAGGAAATATAAACAAGTGTATAAAACGAGCGTTTAAAGCGAGTGTAACTTGATTATTTACAAGTTTGAATGTGTACAAGGAAATGGATATGTACACGAAGGGGTGATTATGTACAAGGAAATGAATAGGTACATAGGAAGGTTAGGACTTACACCGTGAGGGAGGCCCATTAGTTTTAAGAGGAGTTTCACCGGGAATAATACTTCTCTTAATACCAATGGATTTGGTGTATAAACAAGCGAATGAAAACAAACGAAAGAAGTTTGTTTATGCTTGGAGATGATTGAATATGTACAAAGAAAATTTAATATGTACATAAAAAGGATTGGGACTTACACCGTGAGGGAGACCCATGATCAATTAAGAAATTCGAGGAAAAAACTGGTTCGGTTTTATCTTCAAATCGAGTCGATCATGGAAAAAGGTGTGTAGGTTTGTTGAAATGTTTTGAAAAATGTTTTGAAAAAGATTTTGAAAAGTGAAGTATATTCAGAAGAAGTTTTGAATAGATTTGAGTTTGAAAGGAAACATCTTTGAAAAGTATTAAGAAATACTTAAAATGTCCCATTTTTGATTTAATAAAAATATAATCAAAAGAAAATATTTTTTTGACATAATCATAAAATAGGTATATTAAATGACAAGTGTGCAAAAAATCATCTCAAAATGAGAAGTTTTGAATGGTTTTTGAAAATGTTTTAAGTTTGCTAGAAACTTGAGAAAAAAAGAGTTTTTGGTCCTGAGGAGGTTTGAACCTTGGACATTTGGCTTAGAAATGAAGATTTTCCACTGAGCCATTTATTAAACTTATCATTTAATCACCTTGGTTAGAAGGAATTTTGAAAAAATGAAAGTTTTTGAAAATGTCTAGAAATTGGACTTCTGAAGGGTTCAGAAGCTGCTTGCTTCTGGAGGATCAGAAGCTAGCTGACTTCTGGAGCGTGATAAGGAGACGCTGGAGCGCTGTGGCTAGCAGTTTCTGGAGCGTGAGAAGGCTTCTGGCTGCATTTTTTGGGCATGAGAAGGCTTCTGGCTGCTTTAGAAAGCTTGTTTCTGGGCTAGAAACATTAGAAACTTCAAGTTTCTAAGGATAGAAGTACTAGAAGTACTTCTGATCATAGTGGAAATGGAGAGTTTCTGGGGGCAGAAACTTCAGAAGCACTTCTGGAGGCTGAGCCCCAGAAGGACTTCTGGAAGAACAAGCTCCAGAAAGCTTGTGTTTCCTTTTAATAAAAAATGGTTACAGGGGGATTCGAACCCTGGACCTTTGGCATGGCAAGTGATTTGAAAAGCACGCTGACTACCACTGGGGTGGCTATAAATCCTTTTATTTAACTTAAACTAGAAATGTATATTTTAAATCCAGCTTCAGAAATTCTGAAACTCAACTTCATCTTCTTCGCGAAGCAGCGCGAATTCCATGTCCATGGCTGATTTGAAATTCTTCATTTCTTAATCAATTTTAAAAGTTTAAAATACCATTTTGTCTAGATTTTCGCCACGATTTTGAACATGTATGTTGTTGAAATTATTAATCAAAGATGAACACGAGTTTTAACAATCCCAATTTGAACCCTAACTGAAAAAATGATTAATTCTCTAAACTCAGTTGATTTTAGTTTAAATTAAAGACCCAGATAGCTTTAGTGATTGAATGTCTACATTTTCCTTTTCAATTTTAAAGCTAAAAATAATGGAGGAATCAAAGTTTGAGAAACCCACCTCTTGGTATGAAATACCAGTTCGAGCTAGACAACTTCCAGGTGCAAAGTAAGGATTGCTTTAGCTTCCTTGAACCTCCCTGAGTGTGTTTCGATCCTTAGTTTGTTCTGAAACCTTTTGAATTACTCCAACCAAGTCAAGTTGCAAGTGGCTGGTTTTTGAATGGAGGATGATGATGCTGATGTTACAGAACTTGTTTAAGGGCTTGGATTATCTCTATGGGATGTATGGAAAGTGTTTGAGTGATAAAAACTGAAAACGCACGAGTGAATTTCAAGTTTGCAAGTTTAGGCTCAAAACTTGCACAAATGGAGTTTTGTGTAGAAAACTGTTTCTTAGCTTGTTTCTTGATGATTTTAGGTTTTAAACTATTTCTAAGTGATATTTAGAACATGTTAGAAACTTAAATTCTCTCAGATTTTGCAAGGTTTTGAAGATTGCAAAAATTCCCTCTTATAACTTAGAAACTTAGAATTCAAGAATGAAAGAGTGAAAGCTTGATTATGATAGCTTTGGTGTAATTTGAATTTGAGGAAATGACCTCTATTTATAGGCCAAGAATTCTGAATGATATGGCATGGCTATCATTGAGGGAAACTTGCAACTTGCTTAAGAGGTAAGAAGGAATCTTTTGCATTTAATGCAAAAGTTACTTTCCTAACCATGGTTAATTTTTTCTCTTTGATTCAATCCACTTCTCAATCATTCAAAACTGATATTTATCAGTTATAATATACCTCTAGCTTGTGACAAGGCTTCTAGAAGGGAGATTTGTGAAAAAGACTTATAATTTTGAAGCATGAACTTGAAATTCCATGGTTTTGGAGCTCTATGTTTCAAAATAAAAAGTATAGCTAGACAAAGTGTTTTTGCAAGTTCTTGGAATTTTTAGAAAGCCTGTAACAAGGGCTACAACTTTCATGTTTTGAGTTTTTTCTGAATCCAAATGGATCTAGGTGAAAAATGGCCTAGAAAGTAGGAAAAAACCATGTTTCTTAACACTTGAAATTTTTTCTAAGTGTTAGAAAATTTTCAAATCTTGACTTTTTGTTGACTTTTTCACATTTCTTGATTTTTTATGATCATGATGGATTATTTGAAATGTTTTATGATTGAAAAGTTTGGTCTTAAAAGTTGACTAAAAGTCAAAGTTTGACTTTTCAGAGCAGATGAATTTTCATCAGATGATTTAGAATTTGTCTTATGAAGAAACATGGAATTTTGTGATGTTTTGAATCAAGAAATTAGGTCAATATGTTGCATTGAAGATGTTAAGATCAATCTCCAAGCAAATAGGTTATTCATTGAGCAGAAAGTCAATGATTCACTATCCTTGATAAAAACCCTAATTGGTCGATTCATGATAGATCAGAGAATTCAATCAATTAAGGTGAGTGGATTAATTGATTACATCTTGAACAGATGAAATTTTGAAGAAACCCTAATTTTGACTTCTAGAAGCCACGCACGATCTATTCTATTTGAAACTGTTAGTGATGCAGTGATGCAAATGTAAGGTTGTATCTTAAATCAAAAATTGGGGTATGACAGTGTCGAAGACACGACTTCAAACGCGCGATTTGAGCAACTCATCAACGAATAAGGCTAAAAATCAAACTATAAAAATCATCCATTTAGTTGATATTTTGTCATGGTTAGATAGGTTATTGAATAAGATTTCCAACGCTTCGAAGCGTGCGCAAATCGGAGTTTCGGTTTTCAAGTTATGGCAAAAACAATGTTCGAATTTTCTAGTTTTTTTCAGCAGCGCCCCGAGCTCGCCCGACGGTGTAGAAGCGCTCCAGAAATGTAAAAATACACTAAAAATGATGTTCTGAGCGCCTGGCGGTGGGTTTTGAGCGCCAGGCGGTGCGGGCTTCGCAGAAACTCATATATAGGCGAAAAACACATTTTTTTAGGTTATAGTTGGGTATTTTTGGTCCCAATTCATCAAACCTTCATATTTTTGATAGATTAGCTTGAAAACAACATTGGAGCTTGCATTTAGATGATCCAGAGTTAAATCCCTCGTCGATTGGTGTTGACAAACCAAGAAATATTTGGTTCTTCTTCTTCTCATCTCTTTGTAATCTCTTTTGTTGGATTTTGTATGTATATCTACTCATAACTCATGTATATTTATCGCCCTTGACGTTGTATAAAGCTTGCTTTATGAATCTGTGTTGGTGATTGTCTTAGGTTTTTACCTTGTGTTAGGGATTTGAGCTTTGCTAGACATAAATTGCTTGAATTCTTACCTACGATGAATATCTATTAGTTTCTGAATGCTAAAAATGGGTTTAGAGCTGACATCTACTTAGAGTATATGTGATTAATGTCCCTGTGTTAGGAGTTTCGAGGTAGACATAGTCGTTAAGAGTGACACAGTTGACTTCTGTGTTGTTGAGGTAGGCCAGACATGGCTACCGAGGTGATTGCAGTAGGATTCTCAATTTGGGTTAGAAATGACTTAGGTTGTGAGAGGTATGTGATGACACGGACGAGTATCGTAGGCTGAGTATAACTGAACAGTAGATTTAAGTTTGTGACGGGTAGTGTGCGTTCGTTCCAGACAAGTTGTCCATCCTTTATAGTTTTTGTTCATTTACTTTTTGTCTTTTGTTTACAACCCATTTAACCCCAAACTCACTAACGATAGAATTGTTGAACGACGAATCAATAACCAATCTCTATGGACACGATACGATATAACCTAACCGGAATATATCACCTAGTAAAAATAAATACCTCACTCTCAGCTTGCTCGCTTTACCGCTAAAACCTCAGCAACAAAATGGCGCCGTTGTCGAGGATTAGTTTTATTGTTTCTGTATTGTGATAATTCCGTTGTTTTTGAGTTTTGTAATTAATGTATATGTTGTATAGACCTTGTATATAAACTTGTATATTATTACATGTACATGTTGTGTGTTTACTTTCCATACTTGTACATATGTGTGTTTTTCCTTGTTTTCAAGTATTGTTGTAAGTTGTCTCGTATGCGTAACGTCTGTTATGTGGTTGTTAAGACACTTTCTTTAGGCTTGCGCGGTGTGACAATACCATGGCATGACGAAAGGAGGTTACTAGTACTCGCACAATAAAGGCATCGAGCTTACGACGTAAAACAAACATGTTTTTGTTTGTTTTTGTTTGTTTTTGTTTATGTTTGTTTATGTTGTTTATGTGTGTGGTGACTTGTGTTTTAACAAGTTGAAATAGGACTTGCTCTTAATTTCAAATCTTCACTTTTCAACTTGTTAATTAATTTTCACCACGTTTTCGTATCGTTAGTTGTGTTTGTTCTGTTTTGTCTAATTTTGTATTTCTCAAGCTTGTCGTGTTTAGCTTGAGGAGTTTTGTTGGATGTGAATATTGTAAATTTTATTTTTTCTAATTCTTTTGTTGTTGTTTGGACTCCAATTTTCGTCCGATAGCTTGAGGTTGCATTTGTTGATTTTCCGAGTTTGATCGTTTCAACTTGCAGATGTATGGTAATGATAGTTTTCAAAGTTGGTACACGCCAGGTACTCGTTTATCGCTTTCTATATCATATCATGTTTAGGAAATTTATCATTTGTATAATTACCATGCCATTCATTTGTTTTGCATTACTTGCTCATGAATTGAATCACTTTAGTTCCCTTTTTATCATAAATGTGAGGAAGCTTTCCATTATTTACATATGCTGGAGGCCACATTCTTGTTTAACTGGATTTTAATATGCTTAATCTTTTGTTTTTTTATGGTTGTATGATTGCATAAAAACTATCAAGGAAGTTTGTTGATTTTGAGCATAACTACCTTGGCCAAATACTCAATTCACCTTGTGAGTGTGTGAACCTTTGTTAACCCCTTTGAGCTTTTATCAATATCCATGTTTATTTGAACTTGATGCTTGTCTATGAGTGTTGAATTAACTTTTTAATGGATGTTGATTTCTTTGTTTCTTGAATCCTCAAATATTTGTTGTTGTATGAATTTTTACTTTGCCTTAGAAAGTAGGGAGCATTCACACATTAATGCTGGTTGAATTCAAGTTAGGGAGAGGAATGTTTATGTACTTATATTGTAGTTTGTATGAGGTTAAGAAAAAGAAAATAAAAGAATAAAATGTGAAAACGCATAAGATTGGAAAAAGAAATAAAAAAGAGAAAAGTTTTGGAAAAAGGAAAAAAAAGAGTATGAATAATGTTGTGTTAATAAGTGAGTTGTTTTGGTTTAACAATTTGGGATGAAAAATAATTTTGATTGAGATTTTATGCTTGAGTCTTTTCGAGTTGATCACTCCCTTAGGTTTCGGCAAGTTTTTGCCTCTATTAGCTTTAGGACTTATCACTTGTTTGTTAACCAAGTCACATTACAACCTTGAAAAGCCCTTGTGATACTTGCATTTGTATTTTCAATATGTTTTTGGATGAATGCATAATTTAATCTTTTGTTTGTAAGATTTGTGGATGAGTGTTTTTTGTTCCTCACCTTTGTGCCTTCTTCGTCTACAGATGAATTTTTCTAAGTGTGATTCATGATTGAGTTTGTTTTAGAATGTTTTGCATGATTTTTGTACTTATGATTTGTTTCGTTTATATGTTATCGTTGTAGAATTGTGGTAAGTATGTATTTGTCGTGTGCGGTTTTTGTTTGAACCATACATTTGTTTTCCGTTTTAAAAACTTGTTGATTCATGATTCTTGGTAATTACTTTTGTTTCTTTAGGTTTACTTGACTTTGTTTGAGGACAAACAATGTTTCAAGTTGGGGAGAGTTGAAAAGTGCCAAAATGTAGTTATTTTGCATATATGTTTTGTGGCACTTGTCGGTTCTTTTGTTGATATTCCTCGAATAAATCCCCCGCTTTTTGTATAAATGTGTATATTTAGAGTATAGTCATGTTTTTGTGTAAATATTATATTGTTTGATAGTTTTTTATCTCTTTCATAGGTATTCGTTCATAATTGGAGCATTGAGTAATAAAGTGTCGAAGACACGACTTCAAACCCGCGATTTGAGCAACTCATCAACGAATGAGGCTCAAAATCAAAGAATAAAAAATCATCCATTTGGTTGATATTTTGTCATGATTACATAATTTATTGAATAAGTTTTTCAATGCTTCGATCCGTGCGCGAATCGGAGTTACGGTTCTCAAGTTATGGTCAAAATAGTGTTGGGATTTTCTTGTTGTTTTTAGCAGCGCCCCGAGCTCGCCTGGCGGTGTAGAGACGCTCCAGAAATGTAAAAATACACTCAAAATGCTGTTTTGAGCGCCTGTCGGTGGGTTTTGAGCGCCAGGCGGTGCGGGCTTGGCAGAAACTCATATTTAATTAAAAAAAAACATTTTTTTGGTTATAGTTGGGTATTTTTGGTCCCAATTCATCAAACCTTCATATTTTTAATAGATTATCTTGAAAACAACATTGAAGCTTGCATTTAAATGATCCGGAGTTAAATCCCTCATCGATTGGTGTTGACAAACCAAGAAATATTTGGTTCCTCTTCTTCTCTTCTCTTTGTAATCTCTTTTGTTGGATTTTGTATGTATATCTACTCATAACTCATGTATATTTGTCGCCCTTGGCGTTGTATAAAGATTGCTTTATGAATCTGTGTTGGTGATTGTCTTAGGTTTTTACCTTGTGTTAGGGATTTGAGCTTTGCTAGACATAAATTGTTTGAATTCTTATCTAGGATGAATATCTATTAGTTTCTGAATGCTAAAAATGGTTTTAGAGGTGACATCTACTTAGAGTATATGTGATTAATGCCTATGTGTTAGGAGTTTCGAGGTAGACATAGTCATTATGAGTGACACGATTGACTTCTGGGTTGTTGAGGTAGGCCAGACATGGCTACCGAGGTGATTGTAGTAGGATTTTCAATTTGGGTTAGAAATGACTTAGGTTGTGAGAGATATGTGATGACACAGACGAGTATCGTAGGCTGAGTATAAATGAACGGTAGATTTAAGTCTGTGACGGGTAGTTTGCGTTCGTTCCAGACAAGTTGTCTATCCTTTATAGTTTTTGTTCATTTACTTTTTGTCTTTTGTTTACAACCCATTTAACCCCAAACTCACTAACGATAGAATTGTTGAACGACGAATCAATAACCAATCTCTATGGACACGATACGATATAACCTAACCGATATATATCACCTAGTAAAAATAAATACCTCACTCTTTGCTTGCTCGCTTTACCGCTAAAACCTCAGCAACAAAATGGCGCCGTTGTCGAGGATTAGTTTTATTGTTTCTGTATTGTGATAATTCCGTTGTTTTTGAGTTTTGTAATTAATGTATATGTTGTATAGACCTTGTATATGAACTTGTATATTGTTACCTGTACATGTTGTGTGTTTACTTTCTATACTTGTACATATGTGTGTTTTTCCTTGTTTTCAAGTATTGTTTTAGTTGTCTCGTATTCGTAATGTTTGTTATGTGGTTGTTAAGACACTTTCTTTAGGCTTGCGCGGTGTGACAATACCATGGCATGACGAGAGGAGGTTACTAGTACTCGAACAATAAAGGCGTCGAGCTTACGACGTAAAACAAACATGTTTTTGTTTGTTTTTGTTAATATTTGTTAATGTTTATTTATGTGTGTGGTGACTTGTGTTTTAAAAAGTTGAAATAGGACTTGCTCTTAATTTCAAATCTTCACTTTTCAACTTGTTAATTAATTTTCACCACGTTTCCGTATCGTTATTTGTGTTTGTTTTGTTTTGTCTAATTTTGTTTTTCTCAAGCTTGTCGTGTTTAGCTTGAAGAGTTTTGTTGGATGTGAATATTGTAAATTTTATTTTTTCTAATTCTTTTGTTGTTGTTTGGACTCCAGTTTTGGTTCGATAGCTTGAGGTTGCATTTGGTGATTTTCCGAGTTTGATAGTTTCAATTTGCAGATGTATGGTAATGATAGTTTTCAAAGTTGGTACACGTCAGATACTCGTTTATCGCTTTCTATATAATAACATGTTTAGGAAATTTATCATTTGTATAATTACCATGCCATTCATTTTTTTGCATTACTTTCTCATGAATTGAATCACTTTAGTTCCCTTTTTACGATAAATGTGAGGAAGCTTTCCATTATTTACATATGCTGGAGGCCACATTCTTGTTTAACTAGATTTTAATATGCTTAATCTTTTGTTTTTTTATGGTTGTATGATTGCATGAAAACAATCAAGGAAGTTTGTTGATTTTGAGCATAACTACCTTGGCCAAATACTCAATTCACCTTGTGAGTGTGTGAACCTTTGTTAACCCCTTTGAGTTTTTATCAATATACATGTTTATTTGAACTTGATGCTTGTCTATGAGTGTTGAACTCACTTTTTTATGGATGTTGATTTCTTTGTTTCTTGAATTCTCAAATATTTGTTGTTGTATGAATTTTTACCTTGCCTTAGAAAGTAGGGAGCATTCACACATTAATGCTGGTTGAATTCAAGTTGGGGAGAGGAATGTTTATATACTTATATTGTGGTTTGTATGAGGTTAAGAAAAAGAAAAGAAAAGAATAAAATGTGAAAAAGAATAAGATTGGAAAAAGAAAGAAAAAAGAGAAAAGTTTTGGAAAAAGAAAAAAAAAAAAGAGTATGAATAATGTTATGTTAATAAGTGAGTTGTTTTGGTTTTACAGTTTGTGATGAAGAATAAATTTGATTGAAATTTTATGCTTGAGTCTTTTCGAGTTAATCACTCCCTTAGGTTTCGGTAAGTTTTTGCCTCGACTATCTTTAAGACTTATCACTTGTTTGTTAACTAAGCCACATTACAACCTTGAAAAGCCCTTGTGATTCTTGCATTTGTATTTGCAATACGTTTTTAGATGAATACATAATTTAGTCTCTTGTTTGTAAGATTTGTGGATGAGTGTTTTTTGTCCCTCACCTTTGTGTGTTCTTCGTCTATCGATAAATTTTTTCTAAGTGTGATTCATGATTGAGTTTATTTTAGAATGCTTTGCATGATTTTTGAACTTAGGATTTGTTTCGTTTATATGTTATCGTTGTAGAATTGTGGTAAGTACGTATTTATCGTGTGCGGTTTTTGTTTGAACCATACATTTGTTTTCCGTTTTAACAACTTGTTGATTCATGATTCTTGGTAATTACTTTTGTTTCTTTAGGTTTACTTGACTTTTTTTGAGGACAAAAAATGTTTCAAGTTAGGGAGAGTTGATAAGTGCCAAAATGTAGTTATTTTGTATATATGTTTTGTGGCACTTGTCGGTTCTTTTGTTGATATTCTTCGAATAAATCCCCCGCTTTTTATATAAATGTGTATATTTAGAGTATAATCATGTTTTTGTGTAAATATTATATTGTTTGATAGTTTTTTTTATCTCTTTCGTAGGTATTCATTCATAATTGGAGCATTGAGTAATAAAGTGTCGAAGACCCGACTTCAAACGCGCGATTTGAGCAATTCATCAACGAATAAGGCTCAAAACCAAAGAATAAAAAATCATCCATTTGGTTTATATTTTGTCATGGTTACATAATTTATTGAATAAGCTTTCCAATGCTTCGAACCGTGCGCGAATCAGAGTTACGGTTCTCAAGTTATTGTCAAAACAATGCTGAAATTTTCTAGTTTTTTTCAACAGCGCTCCGAGCTCGCCTGACAGTGTAGAGGCGCTCTAGAATCTTTTGTTGGGTTTTGTATGTATATCTTCTTCTTCTCATCTCTTTGTAATATCTTTTTTGGGTTTTGTATTTATATCTACTCATAACTCATGTATATTTGTCTCCGTTGGCGTTGTATAAAGATTTCTTTATGAATCTATGTTGGTGATTGTCTTAGGTTTTTACCTTGTGTTAGGGATTTGAGCTTTGTTAGACATAGATTGCTTGAATTCTTACCTAGGATGATTATCTGTTAGTTTTTGAATGCTAGATATGAGTTTAGAGCTGATATCTACTTAGAGTATATGTGATTAATTCCTCTGTGTTAGAAGTTTCGAGGTAGACATAGTCGTTACGAGTGACACTGTTGAGTTCTGTGTTGTTGAGGTAGGTCAGACATGGCTACCGAGGTGATTGCAGTAGGATTCTCAATTTGGGTTATAAATGACTTAGGTTGTGAGAGGTATGTGATGTCACGGACGAGTATCGTAGGCTGAGTATAACTGGATGGTAGATTTAAGTCTGTGATGGGTAGTGTACATTCGTTCCAAACAAGTTGTTTATCCTTTATAGTTTTTGTTCATTTACTTTTTGTCTTTTGCTTACAACCTCAAACTCGCTAACGATAGAATTATCGAACGACAAATCAATAACCAATCTCTGTGGACACGATACGATATAACCTAACCGATATATATCACGCGGTAAAAATAAATACCTCACTCTTTGCTTGCTCACTTTACCGCTTCAATATTGAAGAAGACGCTTCAGAAGAAGAAAAGAAAGAACACATAAAATCAGAGAAGAAGCGTTATAAAGCTCTCTTTATAATTCATGAATGTCTGAGCCCAGACAACTTCGAAAAGGTTAGTGATTCAGAATCTTCAAAAGAAGCTTGGGAGATCCTTGAGAAATCTTTTGGAGGCGCTTAAAAGGTGAAAGAGGTGAGGTTTCAAACTCACAAGAGAGCGTATGAATTGCTTCTGATGGAAGATAGTGATAGCATATTTGATTACTTCACTAGGGTCACAAAACTAGTGAATCAAATTAAGACATGTGGAGAAGCATTAACAACAAGAGATGTTGTTTCCAATATTTTGAGATCTTTGGCCCCTAAGTTCGACCACGTGGTGGTGGCTACAGAAGCAGGGAAGGATTTTTCGAAATTGATAAAGAAAGAGCTTCAAGGGATACTTGAATCCCATGAGCAAAGGATGAATGAAAGAGCTACAGGAAAGTCAAAGAGTGATGTGGCTTTGAAGACACACTCAGTAAAAGAAACCAAAGGCAAAGAAAAGTGGTTGGACAGAGGTAGAGGTGGCTACAATAATTCGACTGGTAGAGGAAACCAAAACGAAGGAAACATGTCAAATCAGAGAAGACCATACCAAGGCAACCAAAGAGGTGGTGTTGCAAATAGAGGAAGAGGTGGTGGTTGAAATCCTGACAAGAGTCACATTAGATGTTACAATTGTCAAAAGTATGGTCACTATTCGAGTGATTGTCCAGAGAAGCGAAAGAATCAAGAAAGTGATGCAAAGTTCGTTAAGTATGAAGAAGAAGAGATGTTGCTGATGGTCACAACAAGAGATGAAGAAAAATTCAAGGACCAATGTATAAGTATCAGATGCGCCTAAGAGAGGGGGAGGGGGGGTGAATTAGGTGTTTAAAAATTTATCCGGTTTTATGAATACTTGTTCTTATTTTTATGGTTTGGTTCAAGAGTTTAGATATGTGCTTCTTTCTTTCTTGGTTATGATTTATGATGAAAGAGATAAAGTGCTGAAAGTAAAGAACACAAGGATGTATCCTGGTTTCCCACACAATCCGAGATTACTCCAGTCCCCTTACACATGCAAGAGATTTCACTATAGTTAGAATGATTGTACAGCCTTATTCACACCAAATGGTGAAGCCTACTATCTAACCTATAGGGAGACCAAAGACTCTTAAAACCTTTAAGGTCCAACAACACTAAGTGCAAGAAGAACAATCCTCTTCAATGCACAACTTGTTTCCAACAATCCCGGACAACAAGAATACAACAAGTATATTTGAATTTTTAAGAGATTTGAAGATGTAGCACAATATATCAATCTTGGATTGATCTTCCTCTTCAAGCAAACAACTTTTCTCAATGAATGATAAGTGCAGACATCATGACGAACGGTGTGCAGGTCGAAGTATTTCGAAGACTAAGAGCTATGATGAAACAGTTTGTTACACACATATTTGATTTTAGATTTAGATAAATTTGATTTAAATCTAAAATAGAATATATTTGATTTAGCTTTAGGAGCAAACCAACCTAAATCTATAAATAGAGGGAGTAACCCCTATTTTTGTAATTCAAATCATTCACAGTATTTTGCAGTTGCAAAGTGAATAAAGTTTTTCCAAAGTTTGTGGGCAGAGAGAAACTCTGCAGAAATTAATTCTCTCTTCTTCTTCTTCTTATCTTTAATTGCTCATCGTTATTGTGTGGTGATATCAACCTTGAAATTTATCATAGATTTTGATGGATTTCCAACAATAATTTTCTTCCGCAGCACTTTGAAATTTTAGTTCCGCGATAAAAAATTATAGGTTTAATTTTTTGTTCTTTAATAATAATGGTGTATTAAATCTATAAATTATAGATTGGCTTAACATTTTTCTAATGATTTGATACTTGAGTTGTTTGTAATTATAATTGTTGCTTCAAAGCATTTGAAGACATTATTTTTCTCTTGATCCATAACTGAAGAAAGTATCACTGACTTCATTAGTTTCTTCTAACTTGAGCTTGTTTTGTGGAATTTTTTTATAAAATGTTAAAAATTTATCAGCAACAAAATTATTAAAAAATATATTAACTTAACTGATGCGAACTGATAAGCTTGTAATAACAAAAAATGATATAATCCAAAAATGTATTTTTATAGAAACCTTAATAAATAAAAAACATCAGTGTAAAAAAAATAGATTAAGTAATTCAGTACAATTTTTTTTGCTATCGACAACTTGCTTACTACAACACTTGTTTATGCAACAACTACATTGTTTCAACTTTGTGTTTTCAGCAGACAAATGAGTGTCATTGTTCTTCAGCTTCTTATTATCCATTTTCACAAGTTTTTTGCTTCCAAAACCAATGCAAATTTCTGAAACAGAAATGCCTTTTGCAGAATCAAATCCACTGATGTCTTGTGATCAAGTTTTGCATAAGTTCTACAGGAATAGCATAAAACACTAACACCCTTACGCACCAGTCTTCTGTAGTAAAATCAACTTAATAATATAGTCAATCTTTAATGCTTTTGGTGTTCTCATCCAACTATTCAGTGACTTATTCAATCACTATGGACAAATATATGCATTCAAAGGCATTTGTTACAAAAATTGGGATATCTTTTTTAATTAAAAGTGGGTGATGCCCTTTTTCTTTAATTAATTAAAGTAATCACAAGACATGCTTTATAGATTCCCATTTAGTGCATAACAGCCAACTTCCTATTTTCTTGATGATAGTAATACAAACATTGTAGTAGTACGTTCATCTTCATCTCACTCATCAGATCTCGACTCATATGGCGGAAATCGCCGTGTCTTTAGTTATTGACCAACTTCTTCCACTCTTAAAGGAAGAAGCCAAGTTGTTGAGAGGTATTCACAAGGAGTTTGCAGACATCAAAGATGAACTTGAATGTATTCAAGCGTTTCTTAAGGATGCTGATAAAAGAGCTTCAACAACTGAAGGAGTCAAAACATGGGTGAAGCAAGTTAGGGAAGCAGCTTTTCGCGTTGAAGATATCATTGATGAGTATATGATCCAGGTGGGACAGCAGTCTCTTCATCCTGGCTTTCTATCATTACTCCATGAGCTCAAAACTGTTATCCCACGTCATCGAATAGCATCCGAGATTCAAGACATTAAGTCAGATGTACGAGGGATCAAGGAAAGAAGTGAAAGGTATGGCTTCCAACCGTCTCTTGAACAAGGACCAAGCAATTCCAAATGGCATGACCCTCGATTGGCTGCTCTTTACATTGAAGAATCTGAATTTGTGGGCTTTGAAGAGCCAAGGAAAAGATTGATTGATTGGATGGTAAAGGGAAGGGATGAGCGCACTGTAGTTTCCGTGGTAGGAATGGGAGGGCAAGGAAAAACCACTCTTGCTAAGAAAGTTTTTGACAGCAAGGATGTAGTCCGCCACTTTGATTGTCATGTTTGGATCACAGTATCTCAATCATATAATGTTGAAGTCTTGTTGAGGGAGACGCTGACAAAACTTTTCAAAGAAGAAGGAGCCAATCCTCCTCAGAATATTTCTCAAATGGATCGAGGATCATTGATTGATGAAGTGCGAAACTACTTGCAGGAAAAGAGGTATGTTGTCATGTTTGATGATGTTTGGGATATACATTTTTGGGATGCTATTGAATTTCCTGTAATTGATAATAAAAATGGAAGTAGGATACTAATAACAACAAGGAATCTGGACGTTGTAGCGTCTTGTAAAAGATCTTCTTTTGTTGAATTGCTTGAGTTGCAACCTTTAACTCAAGAACAATCTTTGGAGTTGTTCAATAAGAAGGCATTCCAATTTGACTATGGTGGGTGTTGTCCAAAGGAGCTGAATGATATAGCTTTTGAAATTGTTAGAAAATGCAAGGGATTACCACTAGCAATTGTTGCCATTGGTGGTGTTTTGTCAGCAAAAGATAAAAATGTTTTAGAGTGGCAGAAATTTAATGAAAATCTAAGCTTAGAGCTATTGAAAAGTACACATTTAATTGGGATACAAGAAATTTTAGGCTTAAGTTATGATGATTTGCCTTACCATCTCAAGCCATGCTTGTTGTATTTTGGAATATTCCCAGAAGACTATATTGTTAGATCAAAGAGAGTGATTCGGCAATGGATAGCTGAAGGGTTTGTGAAGGAGGAAAGTGGGAAGACTTTGGAAGAAGTCGCAGAAGGGTATTTGATAGAGTTGATCCATAGAAGCTTGGTGCAAGTATCCTCCCTTCGAATTGATGGTAAGGTTAAACGTTGTCGTGTTCATGATCTAATACGCGAGATGATCCTTGAAAAAAATGAGGATTTAAATTTTTGCAAGCATGTTAGTGATGATGGACAGTCATCCTTGAGTGGAAAATTTCGGCGCTTATCAATAGCAACCACTTATGGCTTTTTTCCGCATAATGAAGGCTTGCCTGTCCGGTCTCTATTTTTTTTTGAAAATGGAGAACCTAATCATCGTAAGAGAAGAATCCCTACACCTACCACATACAGGTTATTAAAGGTTCTTGATTATGAATCTGCTTCACCATTGTTGTACGTTCCTAAGAATTTGGAAAGTTTGATCCACTTGAAGTATTTATACCTCAGGCATCAACAACACAAAGTCCTAAAATCAATTGTCATGCTCCAGAACCTAGAGACTTTGGAGGTAAAGGGTGTCATCCATGCGTTGCCAAAGGAGATTAGCAAGCTCAGAAAGTTAAGACATCTTATTCACACTGAAATGTCTTTGATCCTATTAAAGGATGGTATTGGCAAGATGACATCCCTACAAACTCTTCGTTATGTTGATTTAGGTATGGATGGAGTAGCAGAGGTAATTAAAGAGTTAGGAAAGTTGAAGCAGCTAAGGGATTTGGGGTTGGTTAATGTTCGCCGACAGGATGGAAGCATTTTATCCTCCTCAATCAATGAAATGTGTTACTTGGAGAAACTATCTGTTTCATCAAGTATGACCGCCGATAATGCCATTGATGTCATTGATTTACATCTGATTTCAACGCCAACTATGCTTTGCAAACTTACACTGAATGGGAGGCTACAGGAGTTGCCAGAGTGGATTTTAAAGCTTCAAAATCTTGTTGAATTGAAGTTGATGTACTCCTATTTCACTATAGATCCAATTAAATCCCTAAAAAGTTTGCAAAACTTGTTGATGCTCTCTATATGCTTTAAACCGCGTTTCGAGGGGTTAGACTTGCATTTTGAAGATGGATGGTTTCAGAAACTAAAGGAACTGCATGTTGGATATGTGGATGAAATGAGAGATACTATCATCGACAAAGGAGCACTGCCTTCTCTTAAAAAGCTCGAGTTAATGACACTGAACAGACTGAAGAGTATACCTACTGGCATCGAGCACTTGGACAAGCTAGAGGTTCTCCATATTAGTGGCCTAGGTGCAATTTCGCAGGACCTTTCTATTGAGGATACAATATTGTTAAAACAGCTTGCACCTCAGGTGGAATTCAGCAGTTATCATCCTAAGTGGTAATAAAGGTGTGCGTCTTCTTCTTCCTAAAACCTATATTTTGGTTCTAATATTTACTTTATTATTTAAATTCAGAATCACCAATTATGATGAGGTATTGTTCTGGATCCTCGGGGGCTATTTTGTTGTAACTTTTGATGTGGTTTGTCAGGTATTGAGCTTCAAGTGCAACTCAGATTCTCCACATGGAATTTTACTACAATACTTTGGGACTTTAATAATGGTGTATGATATGAAATCTCTAAATTGTTATTGTTGATTTTGATTTGATATTTGAGTTGTTTGTAATTGTAGTATATTATGTATGAGTGTATTGGGCTTGTAACTTTATGCTTCTTTTTGAAGCCATTTACAGTTTACCTCTAAAATATGTACTCAGATTTTAGTTCAACTTTTAAAGTGCATGGCCTGTATCTATCACCATTATCACACACCCTTTATTATAGGGGTCTGCCATTGCTACCATACATTTTGAATATGTACTACAAGGTTACTAAAATGTCCAAAATTTCAAACATTATGTTTATTTCTTCATAAGTACTTTCTTTAGACATAAGTCTAAATTTTTTGTGGTACAATGCTCGATTGTTATACTCTTGTGCCTCACAAAAATTTAACAATTCTTATACTATATAAGGTGTAAGCAGGTGTCAGGCTGACCTAACATAATGTGAGATCTAAGACAAATATTAAAATGACGTTTTTTTATCTATTATAATTAAAATATTTGATTTTTTTGGAGAATTTCTAAGATAATTTTATAATTAATTTTATAATCAACTAGTAAAAAACTCGTCTTATTGCACGAATCTCGTCTGGGTTCACATTAGACTTCTATAAGATAATTTATTTATAATGTATGAATTTTATTCTTCAGTTGGTTGATATAGACTAATAATATGTATTTGTTTTTTAAGCATTGATCCGTATTTATAATAAACCGATGAAAATTAAAATTAACAGTCTACCGTTGATATCTCATAGATACGTTCATATCTACCCATAAATATTAAAATAGTTATGAAAAGGTAATACTTAATTTTGATAAAAAAATATTTTTTTATTAATCATATACTCGCTTAGTCTTAAGTACAAAATTAAATATTCGTGGGTTTCTATTCATTTGTGTCATTGTGTTTTTCATAAATAAGAGAAAAAATTTCTATAATTGCTTATGAAAAATTAGCACCAATTTCATGTTGTATATTAAAAAGGAAGTACAATATCATTATGTATAAACATCAAAATATATATTATTTTACATTAAAATTTATGACAGATTTTCGTCAAATATCAATTTTAAATCCTTATTATATTATATTTACAATTTTAAAAACCTACCATATATGACGGCTCTCCGTCAACACTCCATGATATCTTGAAATTAATTATGTAATTGAAATTAGTTACAATATTGAGTTATATTAATTTTTTTTACTATATTATAAAGATAGAAATAAAATTTTATTTTTTATTATAAAATAAAATGTTATAATAATCGTAAGTGATTTTTTAATTTGTTGTCAAATAAAATAAATATTTTAACTATATTATATAAAAAAAGACAAATGTAATTTTCTTTTATTTTTTGTTATATTATAAAATTTTATGGATAGAAATAATATTTTTTGTTTATTATATTATAAAGATAGAAATAAAATTTTCTTTTTCATTAAAATAAAATATTATAATAATCATAAATGAATTTATTAATTAACTTAAAAACATATCAATAATAAATAAACAAATATCTTTTTGCGTTTAAATTATATTTAGTCAAATCAAAGATGTTAAAATCAATTGTGTTGATTTTATATATTTTTATCATTTATCATTATGTTTTCATGATTATTATTTATCATGACTACCATTTTTTCATGAATAAATAATGTGTTTTAAAATAAAATGTATATGCCAACACGCCCATTTGACATTCATCCACTCTTTCAATACCAAATTGTAGTAATTAATAATAAAATAAAGGAGAATTGAATATTGTAAATCAACTTCTTTACGGATAAAATAAAATTAAGTAGATCAAATATTAAATTTTATAGAGGAAAGAGAAAAAACAAAAATACTTTTATTCTAACTTTTAAGAATTTCGAATAATTATAAATAGATAAATAAAAAATAATAATTAAACATTTATTAGTTTAGATATCAGTAGGTAAATCAAAAATCATATCTAAATATCAAAATCAATTACAATATTAATAATTAAATATATATATATATATATATATATATATATATATATATATATATATATATATATATATATATATATATATATATATATATATATATATATATATATATATATATATATATATATATATATATATGTTAATGGTATGATGAATTAAAGAGATAATTAAAAATATTTATTTCACCGGTCAAATTGACTTTAATAAAAATTAAAACTCAACTTTGATATTGAAATAAAATTAAAAAATAAATAATTATGAGAAATTATTTTGTTTTGTTTTTATCAATTTTTTTTCTAAAAATCTAAATAATTAAAAAATATAATTTATTTTAAATTAAAATTTAATTTTAAATTTTAATTAAAAAATCAAATGAAAAAAACAAATCATTTATATTATACACATAAAAACCAAAACATAATGTAAGCAAATCACGTTTAAGTTAAAATGTCATCTTTAAAATTATTTTTATAGTGAAAATTTATAGGCCAACACCACTACTTATATCCATCCACTCTTTCAATATCAAATTTTAATAGTTGATTTTCAAAATATTGCAAATCCCTCCTCTACAATTTTTTGAAGTTACACTTTAAGATAGATTTTATTTTAGAAAAAAAATCAATACAATTGATTTAAATATATTAATAATTAAAATCAAAATTAATTTAATTTTAATTTTGATTATGTTAATCAACTGTATAGAATCTTATTATGAAAATTAAATGTAATTTATTTTCATCTTTCAATCAATTAGAAATTGACTTAATTTAGAGTTTTTAAATATCTAATAATACCTAATTCTTATCCTACTATGTCATTGTCTAACTGGAAGACATCCAATATTTGTATGCCTAATTTAAAACCTCGATATAACTTGTTTAACTGAAGCTTTTCAATAGATTTTAATAATTTTAAATATAAAAAAATTCTGTGTTGATACTATTATCTTCCCTTCACAATTTCAGCTTCCTCTGAGCCTTTTTTGTTGGAAAATTGTTAAGTATGCTTTTCAATAGATTTTAATGATTTTACATAAAAAATTTCAATTTCTTCTTCGTTGATACGATTATCTTTCCTTCACAATTTCAGCTTCCTCGAAGCCTTTCTTGATGGAGAATTGTTAAGGATGTTTGTTGTATGAAAAGGGGATTGAATCACCAACTTCTTTGGTTAAGAACTTTGCCTTGTTGTAGAAAGTGTTATGGTTTTCCTCTTCCTTTTCCGATGTTAACATCAATACAGCCTTTTCTATGGACTCCACCTTTTCCAATTCTTTCGGTAGAAGTATTTTACCAATTACCAAGATATAAATAATATAAAGCAATCAATAACATATGTATTAGTGTTTTACCAGATATAAATGATAAGTGCTAAAATGTAGTTATTTTGTATATATGTTTTGTGGCACTTATCTGTTCTTATTTGTTAATAATGGTTGAATAACTCCAATTTTTGTTGTAAATACGTTTTATTGTGTTTTGTGCACATAATGTACCGTTTGATAGTTTTGTATCTATTTTTGTAGGTATTTGTTGCATATTTGGAGCATGGAGGAATAAAGTGTCGAAGACACCACTACGCCAAAAACGAGTTTTGGCAGCACTACATAGACAGCGCTTATGCCAAAGCGCTGCTATAGGTATCCAGAAAAAAAAAAGAAAAAAAATTAAATACTTTAAACAGCGCTTATTATAAGCGCTGCTATAGGCCTTAGCAAAGGCAGCGTTTTTTTGCCCTAAGCGCTCCTATAGGGTTTTAGAAAAATTAAAAAATAAATATAAGCGCTGCTAAAGGTGTAACTCTAAAAGCGCTGCTAAAGGGGGGTAAGCCTAAATCGCTGCTAAAGGGTATGCTTTAGACAACGCTTTCTAAAAGCGCTGCTAAAGGTGTAACTCTAAAAGCACTGCTAAAGGGGGGGGTAAGCCTAAAGCGCTTCTAAAGGTAATACCTTTAGCAGTGCTTCTTGAAAGCGTTGCCTTTGGTTAGTTAAATATTTTCTAAACCCCTAAATTGATAATCAGAAATCTCATTCGAAACAAACAAACTCCTTCCGTCCTAGAGCCACTGTTGATCATCTTCTTCTCCAAAATCGCTCCTCTCCGTCCTCCGCCGTCATCCTTTCGTCCGTCCTCCGTCGTCCTCCGCTGTCATCCTTTCTTCCGTCCGTCATCACCCACAAACTTGTCCGTCCAACCCTAGAATCTCTCAACTCTTCATCTTCTTCTCCAATTCTTGAACTCGCTTCTTGAAATCGCTTCTTGAACTCCAGGCATTTCTTCAAGAACTCCAGGCAGTTCTCTGTGATGTAAGTCTATGTCTTTACTTATTTGATTTCCATGAGCTTCACCCTTTTAGGTACCGATTTGATGTATTTTTCTTTGAATCATATCACAGTAAACATGTGAAAAACTAGAGTTTAGTGCAAGTGTGACATTTATTTGTTTTTGGTTAATGTCTTAATCCTATGCTTCTGTAAATTTAATTGAAGCAGACATTAGGCTACTCAAGTAAGGTGACCAACGCTGCCAGTTACATTGTCCCTCCTTTAACAGGACTCTCAAAGGGTAATTTTGTAGTGAACTTTTTAATTACTGGATATGATGTTTATCTGTAACCTCTGTTCAATAAAGAAAGATGTCAGCAATCACCTTGTAAATTCCTTGCTAGTTTAGGGATTTGAAGGATTGTGTTATTTTTCTTGTTTCTTTTAGCATTTGAAACTCCTGATTGGATTGATTTCATGGGCACGTTTTTGGTTATCTTGAATCTTAGTTGCTCTCGGCTCAATATAAAGAAAACCCACCCTTTCTGACCATTACAAGCCAGGCTCGTTTTGGTTTTCATGACCAGAGTTGCATCAAATTGATGAAAGTTTTGTATTGTTTATAGGGGTTAATATTTAGTCATTTGTATCAATTTAGTTTAAAGTTGATTATCAATCAAATTTCACCCTAACTATTTTTCTTATTCTTTTTACTAAAACCTTCAACAAGGACACTAATATAATACATAGAAGTTGATTTCTTGTTTACTTGTTTGTTGAGACTCTTAGAATATTACTCTGCTCATCTGTACAAAATACGGCCATCTCCCAGTTGTTTTTATCAGTTTGTTTAGCGTGCTTCATAAGGTACGTATTTGTTATTTTTCCCCTTGGTTTATCTATAATTTTCATTTTTACTTGTATAACTGAAACTGTTCAGAATTTTTCTCCAAGAAATCCTATCAAAATACCCATCAGTTACTATTAATTAATTTTATTTACTATGTATGAAGTCAAAGTAAACAAAGTTGCAGAAAAAGACAACTATGAACTCCATGTAGGAATTTATTCTAGAAGCTTTATAAATCCATGATGCACCCCAAAGTAACTCATCTTATTAAACAATTGAGATTAATTTAGTATATTATTTGTTTAGTTTCATAAAAAATTCAAAGGTGGTTTACGTTGTAGGTTTTCTCCGCAAACAAAGTATTTTTAATTATCGATTCCTCAGGGATTGGTGTATATCACAGTCTTTCAATAGAAAAGTGTATTTTAAGATATTGTAACCAAAGGGTTTGTTATCTAATCTACTCGTAACATGAGTTCCAAACAAGTAACTAAATTAATTCTTTCAAAAGATAGTTATGGTTTGGATTAAAGAGAGTTTGAGATTGTTTGTAGTTTATGGAAGCATGTCAAGATTAGTTTCATTGATCTAGTTTCATACATATTCAATTAATCAAGTGATGAACATAATAGATGATTTCTATAAATACATATCCTCTCAATCTTATAGATTTCCCACAAAGATTGTGAATGTTATCATGTTAATCCTTGCATGATTCCTCACTACAACTATTAACATGATAATCATTAAGTTCAATATTTTGTAAACACTAACACACAAATCTATTTCTAGCATTTGTTTATTAGAGGATGAATATCCTAGGTCTACTTTGAAGTATTATTTTCCAAGCAAGACTCAAAGCATAAAGATGAAGAACAAAGATATTCAACTATATTAATCATCAACCATGTTCATACACAAATGGATTAAAAGAAATACATACTATATAGATCCACTACCTCTAATCTTAACACAAAAATAACTTAGCCACTCATTTCCATGGTTGCTTTGCTCTCAAGATTGTTGGTAGAAATGATGAACATCAAGAATCAAGAAGAAAGGCTATGGTTTTTCTTTACAATTCTTGCCCTAGATTTACAAAGATGAAAGATAATGATGATGAAGTGTTGTTTCCTCTTTTACAAGCCAAAAATTCAGTTGAAAGTGATGGGTTGGTGGCCAAAAGGTGAAAGCATGGGTCTGTCCTTTTTCTGAATTTCGCAGACCGCGCTAAGCCCGGTTAAGCGCGCTGAGCGCGATCATGCTGGCACCGCGCTGAGCGCGACCTGTAGCATGCTTCCTTCATCCAAAATTATCTTCAAAAAGAATCATCCCTAAAGCTCTTCAAGTGTCCTTGAATCCAAGCTTGGGAGAATTAGTCAATAAAATCCTACAATTAAAAGTAAAATAAGTTAAATAATATATATTAAACAAAAACTAAATAAAAACCTAATTAAACCAAAATACTAGAATAAATAATACTAATTAATTAAAAAGACATTGTTAAGGACCACAAAATCATGTACAAAATAACTACAACTTGGCCCTTAACAACTCTCCCCAACTTACTTCTTTGTTTGTCCCCAAACAAAAGTCAATAATCTGACAAAGCTAGAAGGAACAAAATGTAAGCATGCAAAGTCACACAAGAATAATGGTTCAAACTCGACATATCCGGCAAAAGCACACATTGATCGCTTCTTCGAAATACAACATGGCCATGAATTAAGTTCTAAACACAATATATCAAAACATGTAACAAAATAAAAGATATGTTCACACTTGAATCACCTAATCATTTCTTCAAAATTCATGAAGAACAAAATGCGTATTCACAAAGGACTAAACACTCTCACTAATAGTTATGCACATCCAGAATAATTCATGCGTTCATCGAAACAAGTTAAATGATAAAATGGAAACGAAGATCACTAAGGACTTTCAAGGTTGTAACTTAGCTTAGGTTAGAAACAAAGGATTTTTAAGTACAAAGCCATTGAAACGAATTGGGTAAAAGGATATGAAGAGCATTTCACAACTAATTCCCATCTTATTATTCACAACCTCTTTTCTTTTTCACACAATGATCCTCTTTTTTCTTTTCTTTTGTTTTCTTTTCATATACAAATTTTCTTCTTTTTGTATTTTTCTTTTCTCTATTCTTTTTCTTTCTTTAGGATCATTGTGCCATCAATTCTAGGTTCTTTTTGATCCACCTCCCCAACTTCATTTATATCAATCCCTTTTTTTATTCAAGAACATGCTCTTCAAGGGTTAATTAACAAAAAGGGTTGGTATTCACAAACAAGAAAAATTTATAGAATGAATTATCATTGAATTTTTCAAAGATTATCAACAACTATTAAGTGGCCTACTTAACAATTAGTTGATTTGATAAATTCATCCTCCAAATACTATTTAAGCTCAAAAGGGTTCACAAGGATTCACTCACTCGCGGGTAGTTGAAGCCCTTTTAGAATTGGTGGTTTTTCTCATAATGCACAAAAAATTGCCTTGATCATCTCTAAGTTTTCAAGTTATCACAAACAAATAAAGATTAAGCATGAATCACACGAGTTAACACAACTATTAGACACTCCATATTTGGTAAAAAGTGGAAGCTTCTCACCTATGTGGTTTATGTCCTAATGATTCGAATGTCAACACAAATTTTTTTGTACATGCCAAGATATTTTGCATAAAGAACAAATTTCATAGACATGTTATTATTCTACAAAACGATTAAATATGTACCTTCTTTGTGGATTGAATCGAGAATTTTATCCTCACCATCACTTTGGTGAAACACGCTTACTAGCTTTGAAGAACCGTTGAAAAATTCGGACAAATCACAAGAAGTAAATTCAAACTAAATAACTATAATCTAAAAATAAAATAAAATAGAACAAAATAAAAGAAAATAAAACAACTAAAATAAAAAGACACCCCAAAATGGTGTTTAAAACTTAAAAAGAAGTACTTAGGCTCCATGCCTACAAAATATCAATTGGAATTACAAGCCTATCCCCAAAAATGGATGGCAACCAACAAAATCCAGAAGTTTAAACTGAAATGCTAAAATAAAAACTAAAAACTAGAAAATGCTGAAAGTAAAATAAAAACAAGAAAATCAAGATCAGTGTGTAGCCTCGAGAATCGAATCTCCAATAGACCCAGCATCAGAACCAGAACTAGAACTAGAACCCTCTCCATCTTCTTCACTCTGATCATCACCATCTCCCACCTCCTCCTCAACATTTGGCCCGACCCCGGGCCAACCAGCATATGCACTGAGCTGCTCTCCCGTGCGAGTGAAATGGTTCACTCCGGGCTCTCTGATCTGCAGAGCAAGGTGCTCCATGCTCTCGTGCATAAACATGAATGCTCTCTGATGAGCGAGATGCATCTGCCTGTTCCATTCTTCAGATGGACTAGCCTGAGGAAGTGCCGCTGCAACTGGTACAGCCTGGGCAGCAGTATTATCACCAAGGGCCCTACAATATCGATCACAGTAGTGATCATCAATGACTCCATCAATCGTAAGGTGCCCCACAGCAGGAAAGGCAACCTTCGCCCTTTTCAGCAAACCCATAATCAGCCCAGGATAAGTGAGAGCACACTTTATACGCTCTCCCTTAGAAGTATAACTTAGTGCAACCCTTTTTAGCTTATTCGCAATCAGATGACCAAAGTCAATTTGCTCCTCATCGAGCATATAGGCAATCAAACCGGCCGTCTCCATAGGAATCGAAGATGTGTGGCTTCGGGGTCTCAGATTATACAGAGCCACACACATGAGCACTCTGGCACTAGTCTTCAAACTGGACCTGTTGAATTTCAATGGTTGTCCAGCTCGGTTTAATTCATAGGAGTGCCCGGACAAACAGAGTTTTCTTCTTAACATGTCGAAGTTCCAGGCCCCACGAGCCAGGTGGTCGTGGTAAACATCCAATTGGTCCTCTGGAGCTGTCCAATTCAAGCCCAAGTAGCTGTTGATGACGGTGCGAGAGAAAGATACTAATTTGCCTCGAACAACAGAAGCAAACCTAAATTCACTCCCCTCGGCCAGAATAGAATTTGCATAAAATTCCCTCACAAGCTCCACATTAACCTTCGTCTGAGGCTCACAAAGAACATCCAACCCGTAATTTAAAAGAATAGCATCGGGCGTTGCATAGTGGCCCTGCTCAAGGAGGCGGATAATGCGTTCAGTCCAAATATTGCGCTCCTCAAGCTCTTTGTATCGAGCCTCCTGAGCAGGTCCCATGAAACGGACAGCGTCGAAAGAAGCGGGCCTAGAGGACCCAGCCCTAGTAGAGGAAACTCGTTGTCTCTTAGGTGCCATCTGAAAATCAACACAAAAATAAACGGAAAAGTGACACCGAAGTGTCCATTAGCAAATAATCATGCAAACATCAAAGCAAATCAACCAACCAAAGCGTTACGACTAATCGGAAAACACAAAAACACAGCAGAAGAATTTTTCGAAATTCTGCAGACCGCGCTGAGCGCGCTCTGCGATTTTCAGAAAAAATTCTTCTGTAAAACAGAATTTTTTTCCACAAAAACACATCCAATAGCAGCGAAAATACTATTCTAAGGGTTCTCTATCATCTACACAACCTAATCCGAAGAGAAAAAGCAAAAATTCCTAACCCTGGGTTTTCAAAATCTAACCTAAACATGCAATTTACACGAAATTGAGAGAAGTAAAGGATAATACACTTACTTAGATGCCTTGGAGGAAGATTTGACAAAGAAATTCACAAAGATTCGTTGCTTTTGTGTTGGGGAATTTTGGGATTTGGGAAGAGTGAAGAATGAAGAGGAACTTAGGGAAAAAGGGTTTAAAATGAACCCTAACCCTTTAAAAACAAACCAGGCCACGAAATGGGCCTCAAAAATCCGGTTTTTGAAATATATATTTTTTTAAATTCCCAGACCACGCTAAGCGCGAAAGATTCTGCCAGATGGGCCAAAATGCGCGCTAAGCGCGGTCTGCATAATTTTGAAATTTTCAAGAAAACAACAATTTGACAGTTCGGGCATGTGAAAATGAGTTCAAGGAAGAATACTTACAATGTTGGGTGCCTCCCAACAAGCGCTTTGTTTAACGTCGGTGGAGCTCGACGGTTTAGGATGATCAATGATCATCGAAAGGAATGACACCAACATCACGATTTGCTCCTCCGAAATTGTAAACCTCCATGAGTTGTTCCTCCGCCGCATCATTTCTGAAAGCGTCATGTTTGAGCTTGGAATGCGTTGTTCCTTCAAAAAGATTGAAGGCAACCTCTTTATCTTGCACTCTCACTTTCATAATTCCATTGTCGACATCAATCATCATGCGAGCCGTCTTCATGAATGGTCTTCCAAGAATTAATGGTATATCCCGATCCTCCTTCATGTCAATTACCACAAAATCCACAAGAAACAAGTACTTGTCCACCTTTACTACCATGTCTTTAACAACTCCATAAGGTGAAATGGTTGACTTGTCGGCTAGTTGTAACGTCATTCTTGTAGACTCCATTCTAACATTCCCCAATCTTTTAACAATGGATAACGAAATTAAGTTGATGCTAGACCCTAGATCGATCAAACCATTACCCTTGAATGTATCTCCAATGGCCACCGGCAACGTGACACTCCCCGGATCGAATTCCTTCACTGGAAGAGCTTGCTTGAGTATGGAACTACAATTAGCATCAAGTAATATCGTCTCCTTATCCTTGTGCCTCTTCTTCCTTGTGAGCATATCCTTCATAAATTTCACATATTTCGGCATTTGCTCCAAGGCTTCGGAAAATGGAATGTTTATGTGAAGTTGTTTAAAAATATCCATAAACCGAGCATATTGTCTTTCCTTCTCCTTCTTTGACGGTGCATGAGGGTAAGGTAAATTTTGAATGGGAGCCGAGCTTTCTTCTTTACTTCCCTTTTTACTCTTCCTTGCATTCTTCTCTTTCTTTTTACTTCCTTTACCCTTTTCTTTCCCTTTTTCAACTAAGTTTGCCTCCTTTTCAACTGCATTGCTCTTATTTTCAACAAAATCTTCCGACTCATCTTCCTCTACAACCTCATCCTCTTTTTCAACTACTACATCATTTTCAACTAAATCATCTTCCACATCAACTTCATCAATTTTTTTAGAGGGAAGGTGAGGATAAGGTAATTTTCTCAATGGATAAGTGACTTCCTTCTCTTTCCCCTTTCTCATCTTCTTCTTCTTCTCCTCTACTTTCTCCTTTTCAACTACACCATTCTCCTTTTCATTTTCAACTAACACCTCATTTTCAACCAAATCATCCTCCACATCAACATCATCATCTTCACCATTCATCATCTCATTTCCACTTATAGTGAAAATTGCTTTGCAATACTCCTTCGGGTTTGCTTGAGTAGTGGGAGAAAATGAGGTCGAAGCCTTTTGTTCGGACATTTGCTTGGCTAGTTGTCCCATTTGAGTTTCCAAGTTCTTGATAGATTCCTCCGTGCTCTTTTGATTAGCCATAGAAGCTTGCATAAATTGAGCTAGAGTGTCTTGAATGTTGGAAGATCTCACTTGATTTTGAGGTTGGTTTTGTTGTTGAGCTTGATTTTGATTTTGAGTTTGATATGGATTTTGCCTACCTTGATTGTTATTATCTTGCCTCCACCCTCCTTGATAACCTTGGTTACCCCTTTGTTGGTAACCTTGGCCTTGATTTTGATAAGGGTATGGAGCTCTTTGTTGGTATCCTTGGTTGGCCATATAATTTGCCTCCTCATTTTCCGGAGGGCAAAATCCGGTTTTATGATCTCCTTTACACAATTCACAACAAGCTATTTGGTGAGCTTGCTTGCTTGATGTTCCTTGTAACTCCATGATTTGTTGAGGGAATCTAGCCATTTGTTTTGTCAATTCTTCAACTTGTTTCGCAAACAATTTGTTTTGCGCCACAAGTGCTTCGTGACTCGAACCAATTTCTAGCACTCCCGTTTTCACTTGTACACCTCCTTGATCATGTTGAGTTTGATGATCATTCCTCCCCATCTTTTCAATTATTTGGATTGCTTCATATGGTGTTTTTGCCATCAAAGAACCCCCCGCCGTGGTATCCAACAACAATTTGTGTTGCGGTTGGAGACCATTTTGAAAGATATGAATTTGGGTGAGCTCGTCAAAACCATGGCTCGGACACTTCCTAAGCATGGACTTATACCTTTCCCACGCCCGATTCAAAGTCTCGTTTACTCCTTGTGAAAATACCGAGATAACGGTCTTTGCCTCCATGAAACGTGTTTGAGGGAAAAATCGCTCAAGGAACTTTTCCTCCAAAACATTCCAATTCGTCATTGTCTCTTGCAATTGATCAAGACACCAATCTTTTGCCTTCCCCACTAGAGAATGAGGGAAAAGCCTTTGGAAGTATTTCTCTTCTTGGTCTTCCGGAGCACCGGCCGCTCCCGCGATCTCATAGAACTTAGTAAGGTGTGTATAAGGATCTTCATGGTCATGGCCATGAAATGGACTTGCATAGAGAAGTTGAAGCAAACCCGTTTTCATTTCCGCGACCCTTGCATTTGCTTGTCGGGAAAATTGAGCATTGTGGCAAGGGCTATTGACACACGGCCCCCGTGGTGGTGGATTCTCCGCCATAGTGGTGACTTCTCCTAACACGGGTGGTGTAGAAGAAGTAGATGTTTCTCCTTGGTCTCCTCTTTCTTGCCTTTGTCGAGCTAGTCTTTTCCGTCTTTTAGCACTACTATTGAGTCTTCTAGCCGTCCTTTCAATTTCGGGATCGAAAAGGAGTTGGTCGGCCGAAATACTTCCCCGCATAAACTAATTCCTGAAAAAGTCTAGCCACACAAAAGAAACAAAGAGAGATTAGTAGAAAAATGTCTTAAAACACACAACTATTGCTATACTAACAATATCAAACGCCAATCCCCGACAACGACGCCATTTTTGTTGTAGGTTTTCTCCGCAAACAAAGTATTTTTAATTATCGATTCCTCAGGGATTGGTGTATATCGTAGTCTTTCAATAGAAAAGTGTATTTTAAGATATTGTAACCAAAGGGTTTGTTATCTAATCTACTAGTAACATGAGTTCCAAACAAGTAACTAAATTAATTCTTTCAAAAGATAGTTATGGTTTGGATTAAAGAGAGTTTGAGATTGTTTGTAGTTTATGGAAGCATGTCAAGATTAGTTTCATTGATCTAGTTTCATACATATTCAATTAATCAAGTGATGAACATAATAGATGATTTTTATAAATACATATCCTCTCAATCTTATAGATTTCCCACCAAGATTGTGAATGTTATCATGTTAATCCTTGCATGATTCCTCACTACAACTATTAACATGATAATCATTAAGTTTAATATTTTGTAAACACTAACACACAAATCTATTCCTAGCATTTGTTTATTAGAGGATGAATATCCTAGGTCTACTTTGAAGTATTATTTTCCAAGCAAGACTCAAAGCATAAAGATGAAGAACAAAGATATTCAACTATATTAATCATCAACCATGTTCATACACAAATGGATTAAAAGAAATACATACTATATAGATCCACTACCTCTAATCTTAACACAAAAATAACTTAGCCACTCATTTCCATGGTTGCTTTGCTCTCAAGATTGTTGGTAGAAATGATGAACATCAAGAATCAAGAAGAAAAGCTATGGTTTTTCTTTACAATTCTTGCCCTAGATTTACAAAGATGAAAGATAATGATGATGAAGTGTTGTTTCCTCTTTTACAAGCCAAAAAGTCAGTTGGAGGTGATGGGTTGGTGGCCAAAAGGTGAAAGCATGGGTCTGTCCTTTTTCTGAATTTCGCAGACCGCGCTAAGTCCGGTTAAGCGCGCTGAGCGCGATCATGCTGGCACCGTGCTGTGCGCGACCTGTAACATGCTTCCTTCATCCAAAATTATCTTCAAAAAGAATCATCCCTAAAGCTCTTCAAGTGTCCTTGAATCCAAGCTTGGGAGAATTAGTCAATAAAATCCTACAATTAAAAGTAAAAGAAGTTAAATAATATATATTAAACAAAAACAAAATAAAAACCTAATTAAACCAAAATACTAGAATAAATAATACTAATTAATTAAAAAGACATTGTTAAGGACCACAAAATCATGTACAAAATAACTACAATTTGGTCCTTAACAGTTTATGATTTTACATGGTATCCATAGTAAGAGAAGTAAAATGGACAGACAATGGAATTGAGAGAGTCACTGTAAGAGCCTCTATAACGGTCTGCAAAATTAAATACCTGAAAAAATAACATTAATTCATTAGTTAGAGCATGAAAATTGATAAAATAAAACGTAAGTTGATTGTGTTAGAGAAGTGAAACTGAAATGACATTGATGGCTGCTTGAAGTAATTTGGAGGAATAGGCTGGATCTGTGCCCTTTGTTTATCTATATTTTTCATTCTTACTTGAATATGATAGACATGGAGAGTCCATAGTTAGATATTATTATATCTTTTTGTGCCCTAATTAATGTTTTTGTTTAACATACATAATAGTTAAAACCATGGATAAAAAATGGATGTGTGCCGATCGATTGTCAAAAGAGTACGAGAATGGGGTATTAGAGTTCGTTAAGTTTGCTGTTGAACACGCTGAAGACCCGAATAGGATGAAATGTCCTTGCTTGGGTTGTTGTTATGTGGGTCGGGTTGACGCAGATGGATTGAAATCACATTTACTGATGCGTGGAATTGATCGAAGTTATACGTGTTGGATATTTCATGGTGAGAAAAACATCGAGAATGTTGAACCGGGGGTGAAAAGTAATGCGACCTATGTTTCAGATGACAATGCCACGGATACATATGATTGTGATCGAGTCGAAGAGATTGCAGAAGCACTTGAAGAAGATCTTCAGGATTATCCCAAAATGTTTGAGAGGTTGGTAGGCGATGCGGAGAAACCGTTGTATAAAGATTTCCCCAAATTCACAAGATTGTCTGCGGTATTAAAATTGTACAACTTAAAGGCGCACAACGGATGGTCGGATAAAAGTTTCACAGAGTTATTAGCCCTTTTGAGAGATATGCTTCCTGAGGATAATGTTCTTCCTAATCGAACCTACGAGGCCAAAAAAATGTTGTGCTCTATTGGCATGAGCTATGAAAAGATACATGCATGTCTAAATGATTGCATTTTGTTTCGAAACGAATATGCATCGTTGAATGAATGCCCTAAGTGCGGTTTATCCGATATAAGAAAAAATTATCTCCAGCGAAAGTCTTATGGTATTTTCCTATTATTCCGAGATTTAGATGCATGTTTCGTAGTGAAACCGATGCTAGACACTTGACTTGGCATGCAGATGAAAGAATTATCGATGGAAAGTTTCGACATCCGACAGATGCACCCTAGTGGAAGAAAATTGATAATGATTATCCTGATTTTGGAGGAGAAACAAGAAACCTTCGCTTGGCATTATCTACGGATGGAATGAACCCGCATGGTCTTCAAAGTATCTCACATTCCACATGGCCCGTGATTCTTATGATTTATAACCTACCTCCATGGCTATGTATGAAGCGCAAGTACATGATGTTGTCTATGTTAATTTCTGGGCCTAAACAACCAGGGAATGACATAGATGTATACTTGAAACCTTTAATCGAAGATTTGAAGATTTTGTGGGAGAACGGAGTGGAGGTTTATGATGGATATAGGAAAGAAAATTTCAATTTGAGGGCGATGTTGTTTGGCACAATTAACGATTTTCTAACATATGGAAATTTATCCGGGTATAGCATTAAAGGTGAAAAAGCGTGTCCTGTCTATGAAGATGGAACCGTTACCATCTTTGTTTAATTAATTGCAGAATTTTTTTACTCATTTCAATGAATAATTAATGTTAATGATGTTTTTATTTAAGGTTTCTATGTGACAAGTTGATTCACCCGTGTGGATTGGAGTCCAGATTCGCTTTCACAAATCCCAGCGTTGTCCACGCAGGGTCAATCATCTCAAAACCAGATGAAGTAATAGCATATGTACTCAGTTTATTTATGGCCATATAATACTGGCAACAAGTAAGATTTTCATTCTAAATTTCCTCTATTATAATTTTTCATTTTTTAACGTTGTGTAGAAAATTTCCATCTAACCTTTGTTTAATATTCCAGTGGACACTGGTTATTGGTTGCAATTAATCCTTTGAGAGAAATTCTATATTATCTGGATTCATTGGGCAATGATTGGACAACATACCCAGATATGAAGAAGACGATTGACACGTAAGTGAGATTGTTCTAAAATATTCCTGTGTATATTTAATTATTTATGTGCGATAGTTCTAAATATTCGTTATTATTTTATTATAGCATTCTACAAAGTTTTCGAGCACAAAGGGGTATTCAAGTACCAAGGAGTAGAGTCAACAATATTTCTTGGATCAAAGTGGAGGTATAGATTTTCCCAATTTTGATAATATAGCGATGATACTTGATAAAACAAGTTAAGTTGTATATACTGATGTATATCTATATTTTCTTTCCATGTGTAGTGTCCTCGTCAACGCAATGGTGTAGATTGCGGTTATTTTATGTTGAGGTTTATGAAAGAAACTATTCTTTTGGACCGATTAGAGATTCCATCCACGGTATGAATTTCTAACTTAGGAATTATTTTAATATTTCTCATAAAATGACTTAGTATTTTAATTAAATCATACTATTTTATATTATTATGTAGTACTTTGATGAATTCAAGTGTGCTTGTTACTCAAAAGATCAATTGGATGAACTTATGGAGGATTGGTGCCAATTTGTTATGGAGTTGAAAGTTTTATTATAAGCAGGTATAACTTTGAGTTTTGAGAATATAATATATGTCGTTATAGTTGTGTTGTTTTTGTTGTTATTTGGTAACTTGTATGAATTTCGATTTTTTGATTTTGTTTCAGGTAATATAGGTGCAGATCGATGTAGAAGATAGAGTTATTTTGTAAAGAAACTTTGATTTTGTTTCATTGTTGTATAAATTGATGTTGTTGTTGTGTATATTGTGCAAAAAGGATTGAAGATGTTGTTGGCTGAAGATTTTGATATATGTGGTTCGAAGTGGAGTAATTAAGTTTGAAATGAAACAATGTTAGTGTCCGTTGGAATAAAGTGAATGTCACAGTTCGGAATGGAAGAAATGGTTCTTCAAATAGAGATATCAAAGCTCAGAGCTTCGAATGATAGTTGTGAAGATATATTTAAAAGAAGCCTCGAAGTGGTAACGAGACTGTGTCTGTGAAATGAGTTCGAAGCGAAGATTGTCAAGGCATTTTGAAATTCAAACGCGAGCGGGATGATTGGAATTCAAATATATATGTGCTGGAGCGTTCGAAGACGCGTGGAAGCTAGAGAGGAGCAGTGCTCTGCATGTTCTGAACGTGGCAGGATCTTATAAGCAAGACCGTTATGGTCGAAGTAGTATAAATAGAAGTCTTAGTGTTAGGATTTCGTGTGTCATATCTATTGTACAGAATTCAGTAAACATTCAAAATACCACATGGCTAGGGAAATGAATGCTCGAACAATGTACGTATGATACTACCAAACATTTATAATTCAGTAAAACTCTTTATCTTTTCCAGTCTATCTTCCATTTTCGCATCAATGTCATTTAAACACTTTTACATTCAAAGTCATTTACTTATTTCTTGCATTTAAACGTTTTCTTCTATTCGAATCGTTTACATTTCAGAAACCTTTTACATTAACATTTTACATTCATGCTTTTACATTCATGTCTTTACACTGAAATATTTACATTCATGTCTTTACATTAAAGTCATTTATTCTTTCTGCATTTGAACATTTCTTTGCAATCGAATCTTTATTCATTCAATTCAGTTTCGTATTTCTTTACTTGATCATGTCATTAGATTCTTTTAGTATGGTAATCGAAGTAAATTGAACGCTTGTAAAACACTCTAAAGACAAATCCTAACAATGAATATCAGTTTTGCCATTAGATTTATCCAAACGACCAATACCCCATAGGATCAATCTAGTCGATCCTGCAAGTTACCAAAGAGATTATATAATAGTCATTAAGATTATTTGATAGTTTGGAGGACTAGCGGTTGTTTACCAGAAATCACTGTAAACAAATTGGCACGCCCAGTGGGACCGTCATTGGTCGTTACAAATTTAAAACAAAATAAAAATTGTTAGATTATAACCATTGTAAAGTTCTTTCTAAGTGTCAAGTTCGTTGTTATATGAACCTTAGAAGTGGTAGAATAACTAATAGCAACCAACCCTTACCCAGAAGAAAACGTAATAATAGGATGTCTAATCCAAACAATCAACAAGGGGAACAAAATGCCCCACATGGAGGCACTAAGATCGCTTCGACGGAACGCCTAGCGATCCTCGAACGCACACGCTGCATCCTCTACCAGTAATGTGGCCACGAACGGAATAAGTGGCATGTCAACTAATAATTCGATCCTAGGAAATACAGGAACCACTGGTTATCCTGGGGGATTTGTCCCACCATCAGGGAAACAAACCCATTTCGCCACCCCACCACCAACTAGACCACCCAGTTTCGATGGCAATAGACCTAGAAATCCCTCTTATGGGATGCCAACATCTTTTATGGCAGGTTTGCACACTTCGACATCGAATACGTCACCACAATTAGGGTCTGGATCTGGGGCTAATCAATTCACGTCAAATAACCAAGGGTCAGTAGGTTATAGTACATTCCCTATCCTAACCACAGAAAATCAGATGGCTTTTAGGCAATTAATGGATGATAGTAACCATAATATGATAGGAGTATTAGCACAGACTATGCAAGAGATCTTCGCCCCAATAGTACAAAATGTAACTGTGACAAACAAAGAAAACGCAGATAATATGAGTCGAATAGCATATTTCTTTGCTCTTCCAGAAAGGCGTAGACAGAACCAGGCATTGGTTCGAGCAAACGCACCTGTCATAGAACAAATTGCTGATGACCCACCCTATAGACCAGCCAAAGAGGGGGTTAATTTAGGGGCAAGGGCACAAAGGTTAGACGCCCCAGTAATTCGAGAAGAACCACAAAGGGGATTTATAGAACCAGCGGTAAGGATCGAAAGGTTAGATGCCCCAGTGATTCGAGAGGAACCACAAAGGGGAGTTATGGAACCAGGGGCAAGGGTCGAAAGGCTAGAAGTCCCAGCGTTTCGAGAAGAACAACCTAGAGGAGTTGTCATGGTGGGTCAAAACCAAGATGCTGATGCAGTTGTTCATAGAATCGAAAAGACAACATCTTGGTAGAAAATAACTTAACCACCGTGATAGAAAGGATTATGGCCCAAAACGGCCTCAATACAGGAATTAGAAGGCCAAATTATGCCTCTCCTATAGCAGATTATGTAATGCACACTGATTTACCAAGGGGATATAAGATCCCTAAGTTTACGAAGTTTGCTGGAGATACCAATGAATCAACAGTCGAACACATAGCCAGGTATCTGACCGAAGCAGGAGACATAGCAAATAATGAGAACCTTAGGATTAAATACTTCCCAAGTTCTCTGACTAAGAATGCTTTTACATGGTTCACCACATTGCCTCTTGGATCCATAGATACTTGGACCCTCTTAGAGAGATTATTCCATGAACAATTCTACATGGGACAATCTAAAATAAGTCTGAAGGAACTAGCTAGTGTTAAGAGGAAATTTACTAAACCAATAGATGATTACCTGAATAGGTTCAGACTCTTGAAATCTAGATGCTTCACAGTAGTTCCTGAACATGAGTTAGTCGAAATGGCTGCTGGTGGCCTAGACTACTCTATTCGAAAGAAATTAGACACACAATACTTGAGGGACATGGCTCAATTAGCAGATAGGGTTCGACAGGTCGAAAGGCTGAAGGCCGAAAAGGCTAGGGCTTTTAAAAGTAACAAAAAAGAAAGAATTTCCTATGTCGAAACTGAGGAAGTGGAAGACTATCCTGAATTCGAAGAGGTCGAAATTGATCTTGCTGAATTAAAGCAGGCTCCACCTTACTCTTGTAGACTATTAGTTCCCACAAAAGGGAAAGAAATTGTTGAAAATGAGAAAAGTGATAAATTCCCAAAGAAGGTGTATACCTTCGATGTAACAAAGTGTGATGAGATTTTTGATTTGCTTGTCAAAGATGGCCAACTAATTGTGCCATCGAATGTCAAAATACCTCCTTTAGATCAAAGAAAGAAAAGAGGATTTTGTAAGTATCATAGTTTCCTAGGCCACAAAACCTCACAATGTTTTCTTTTCAGGGATTTAATTCAAAATGCAATTAAGGATGACAGGTTGAAATTTGCTGACAAACCAAAAATGAAAGTAGACGAAGACCCCTTGGATGTTGCAGACACCAATTACTCCGAGCCTGCATACATCAGGAGAAGAAAACACTGAGAATAAAAACTGTGTGTTAGTCGAAGTCAAAAAGGAGGTTACTGAGGACGTCCATAAGAAACAGGAGGCTTCGACTGAAGTGGTACCTTTGGCTGCTTCGAAAGAAATCCAGGCTACTGAAGGCCAGAAGAATCGAAAGCAAGGATTGGCACATGCTACTGAAGGCCTGGGGCTGAAATTGGAGAAAGTCCAGATTACAACGCCAGTTCTCCCTCAGAAAGAAATCTGGGATACCTTAGGGGAACCCAGTGGAAAGTTCGACTACCTGGTGAAATACGCTGCTCCAGAAAGTTCGAAAATCCCAATCGAATACGTCAAACCTTCAGGATGGGGAGATGATGACATAATGGGGGAGGATGTAGATGTTAACATTCCTCAGAAAGAAATCTGGGATACCTTAGGGGAACCCAGTGGAAAGTTCGACTACCTGGTGAAATACTCTGCTCCAGAAAGTTCGAAAATCCCAATCGAAGATGTCAAACCTACAGGATGGGGAGATGATGACATAAAGGGGGAAGACATGGATGTTAACATGGTGGATATGGAGAGACCTCGTTCTGAAATGGAGGAGATGGAAAGATATTTAGAGAAAGAGAAGTACAAGATGGAGGATAGTTATGCTGTGGATACCAGTCTTAAAGATTACCTCATGCTGTGCCACAAAGGAAATGCTGAAATGATACTATGTCCCAGATGCAGCATCATCTGCAACCAGAGAATTGCTGCAGACGTCGAGAGGAAACAAAGGGCATGAACTGGCATCAACTGGCGCTAGGATAACCAGTTATTTAGATGTTACCCTAGAGATGGAGAGAGTTTATTGGAGTTTTTAGTTCGCTGTCATAAAGGGGCAACCAAATGCCTAGTATGCCCAAGGTGTTCTGCAGTGTACGATCAGAATGTGGCCAGAGCCTTCGAAACAATTCCTTTCGCCCCATGCTGGAACCACAAAGAGACTGATCAGATGAGCCAACGTTTCGAGAGTAACTACACTCAACGAAGGCCTGACAGCCCTTATCCTAAAGGCGCTCGAAGGGTGATGTTCAAAATCCCAGCTGAAGTACCAACAGACAAGTGGCTGCAAGTCAGAATTGACAAGGGGAAGGAGAAATGGAGAAGCAATGGAAGAAACGCACGCCACACCATGACGTATAGAAGGCAATTCAACACTGCAAAGAGGGAAGAATTGAGGTTAGAAAATTACAAAGGCAAAAACCCCATGTCAAGATCACAATGGCGCAGGCAATAGAGGATTCGAAAGGATGAAAGGGAAGCTGTGGCAGATAAAGGAACAACTTCGATAAAAAACAAAGGAGAATCAAGCACCAACAAACCAAAACCAAATAATCAACCTGAAGACAAACCCCCAGTTAGTAGGAGACTCTTCTCTGAAACACAACAAGATGAATCGAAGGAGTACACACCAAGTCCAGAAGATGACGAGGATATGCTAATAGACAACTTCGAATCGGAGGGGGAGTCTTCACTCAACATCAATTGCAACGTGGTATCTGTACTACCTTCTGAATTTGGACAGGAAACTGAAATCGGAGAGCATGCTGAGGATGATACCATAGATTTGATGAAGCACAGACCAGTATGCTACTACGTGATGGATAACGGCGCAATCGAAGAGCAGAATGCGTTCTTCGAACACCTAGAGCCAGCCATGAAGAATCATTTGAAGCCATTGTTCATTTGAGCAAAGGCTGGTGCCCATGGCGTAAATAAAGTCTTGGTGGATGGAGGCGCTGCAGTCAATTTAATGCCCCACTTCATGCTGAAGAAGTTAGGAATACACGAGGGTGACATCAAACCACACAACATGGTCCTATCCAACTATGAAGGGAAAGTAGGTCAAACATTGGGGGTAGTTCAACTGGATTTGACGGTAGGATCGAGCTGCAGGCCCACCATGTTCATGGTGATCGAAGCCAAAGCCAACTACAACTTGTTGTTGGAAAGAGAGTGGATCCATGGCGTAGGAGCAGTTCCTTCGTCAATGCATCAGAGGTTGGTTTTATGGAGAGAAGATGGGATTGTGGAGAACATCGAAGCGGACCAGAGTTATTTTATGACAGCAGTTAACTTAGTCAATAAAAGGAATTATGACAAATATCTAGCCAAAATAGCCCCTTGTACCCCAAGTGACGAAATCAACGAAACTAGGAACGCACACTATTATATGACCCTTCTCCATGATGGCATGTATTGGGATAGAAGAATAGTCAATGAAGATGGAGGAGTCGAAGATACTACGCAAAGACGGCCAGCAGGCTGGGAGTTCGACAACCTTGCTCATGATTGAGTCCTCCTTCTTCGAAAGGATTTCGGCCTATATGGCTGAGAACGGATGGAAAGCGGCCTTAGAGGCTGAAGTAAACGAAATAGAGGGGAATGGCTCGAAAGACTCACCCTTTGAAGAACACGAAATAGATCAAAGGCTAGATGCCATCTATGATAAAGAACCCTTAGGCTTCGAGAAGGACCCCACTCAAAGCAAAATGTTGGCGCAGGATCCGCTCGAAGAAGTGAATTTGGGGGATGAGAACACGAAAAGAATAACCTACATAAGCGCAAAACTTAATCCAGGCCTCAAGCAGGAATTGATCGAAGTCCTCAAGAGAAACAAAGATTGCTTCGCGTGGGACTACGATGAAATGCCTGGTTTAAAGAGGGAGTTAGTGGAGCACAGACTTCCAATCAAGGATGGCAAGAAGCCCATCAAGCAAACTCCTAGAAGATTCGCACCAACGGTTCTCACAAAGATCAAAGCTGAGATCGAAAGGTTGCTGCGCTGCAGATTCATCAGAACCACAAGGTATGTCGAATGGTTAGCAAATATAGTACCTGTTATTAAGAAAAATGGCTCTCTGAGAATTTGCATAGATTTTAGGGATTTAAATACTGCTACCCCTAAAGATGAGTACTCCATGCCTGTGGCAGAAATGTTAATAGACTCTGCTGCAGGATTCGAATACTTAAGTATGTTAGATGGATATTCTGGCTATAATCAGATCTTTATTGCTGAAGAAGATGTTGCCAAGACAGCTTTTCGTTGCCCAGGAGCCTTAGGCACCTACGAATGGGTAGTGATGCCTTTTGGTTTAAAAAATGCTGGGGCAACTTATCAAAGGGCAATGAATTCAATTTTTCATGATTTCATTGAAACCTTTATGCAGGTGTATATTGATGATATAGTCATCAAATCCATATCTGCAGAAACCCATTTGCATCATTTAAGCCAATCATTCGAAAGAATGAGAAAACATGGCTTAAAATGAACCCTCTTAAGTGTGCATTTTTTGTGCAGGCTGGAGATTTCCTTGGCTTTGTGGTTCATAAAAAAGGAATCGAGATCAACCAAAATAAGACCAAAGCCATTATGGAGACGAAAGCACCTACATCGAAAAGGGAGCTGCAATCTTTACTAGGGAAGATTAACTTTCTAAGAAGATTCATTTTGAATCTAAGTGGAAGAACTCAGGCTTTCTCTCCGTTACTTCGTTTAAAGCAAGGCCAAGCCTTCGAGTGGGACGAAGCACATCAGGAGGCATTTGACAAGATCAAAAGATATCTCTCTCAGCCTCCTATCTTGTCTCCACCTTCATGGGGAAAGCCCATGAGACTCGTATATTTTGCCTCCGTTAGTATAGGTAGTATGTTAGCACAGGAAGATAGCAATGGCATCGAAAGAGCCATATACTATTTAAGTAGGGTATTAAATGATGCAGAAACTAGATATAGCAATATAGAAAAGCTATGTCTTTGTTTGTACTTTTCCTGTATGAAACTTAAGTATTATATAAAGCCTGATGATGTTTATGTTTCATCTCATTTCGACGTCATCAAACACATGCTTTTGAAACCAATAATGCATAGCAGAGTTGGTAAATGGGCCTTAGCCTTAACAGAATATTCTTCGACCTTCATGCCTTTAAGAGCTGTGAAAGGTCAAGTAATTTCTGATTTCATTGTGGACCATTCACTGGTCGAAAAGACTATCATGGGTTACGTTGAAATACAACCTTGGAAACTATACTTCGATGGTTCGACCCACAAGGATGGTAGTGGTGTTGGAGTTCTTATAATTTCTCCTGAAGGAATTCCAACAAAATTCAAGTATAAGTTAGATGGTCCTCGTTGTTCTAACAACGGTGAATACGAAGCGCTTATTGTTGGACTCAAGCTTTGTTGGAATTGGGGCAACTAGAGTCGAAATTAAAGGTGATTCGGAATTAGTGGTCAAGCAAATAACAAAGGAATACAAATGCATAAAGGAAAATCATGTATCATATAGTTAATGTGCTACTCAAAAATTCGAATACATGGATATTAAACACATACTAAGAATAGAAAATCAAGAAGCAAATGACCTAGCACAGTTGGCTTCAGGGTACAAAGTTTCTACCAAAAACTTTGAGGATTTGGTCGAAATAAGAGGTAGGGTTATGGCTACTAGACTCATACCATCAGATTTAGAAAATATTAAATTAGGTTGTGGTGATAAAGATAGATTCAAAGTATTACCCATAGACACCTTATCAGATGCAGATTGGCGAAGTCCACTAGTGAGTTATTTAGAGAACCCAACATTGAATGTTGACAGGAAAATAAAATATAGAGCATTATCATATGTCCTTATGGGAAATGAATTGTTCAAAAAGACCCAGAAGGGTGTGTTATTGAAATGCCTAGGAGAAAGTGAGGCATACTTAGCATTGTCAGAGGTCCACAATGGGGCATGTGGGGCACATCAAGCAGGCCATAAAATGAAATGGTTGTTATTTCGATATGGTATGTATTGGCCCAGCATGCTCAAAGATTGTATAGATTTTGCTAAAGGCTGTGAAGAATGCCAGAAACATGCAGGGATTCAACATGCTCCTGCAAGTGAGTTGCATTCGATCATTAAACCATGGCCCTTTAGAGGATGGGCATTAGATTTAATAGGAGAAATCAACCCAGCTTCGTCTAAAGGACAAAAATATATCTTGGTAGGAATAGATTATTTTACCAAGTGGGTCGAAGCAATACCACTAATAGCTGCTGATCAAGAGGATATTATTGAGTTCATACAGAAACAGATTATCTATAGGTTCAGATTGCCAGAGAGTATAACCACAGACCAAGGTTCTGTGTTTACTGATAGGAAGATGCAAGAATTTTCTCAAGAGATGAGGTTTAGATTACTAACATCAACACCATATTATGCTCAAGCAAATGGTAAGGTCGAAGCAGCCAATAAGGTGATAATAGGGTTAATTAAGAAACATGTTGGTAAAAAACCAAGGAACTGGCACAAGACTTTAGACCAAATACTATGGGCCTGTAGAACATCTCCTAAAGAGGCTACTAACACCACGCCTTTCCAACTAACATTTGGTCATGATGCAGTTCTACCAGTAGAAATTCATCTACAATCAATTCGAGTTCAAAGAAAAAATGAGATCCCATCCGCATTATATTGGGAGATGATGATGAATGAGTTAGTTGAGTTAGACGAAGTTAGATTGCATGCATTGGAAATCCTAATGAGGCAAAAGGAAAGAGTAGCTAGGGCATATAATAAAAGGATGAAAGGTAAAACATTCACTATTAATGACTTGGTCTGGAAAGTCATATTGCCCATAGACAAGAAAAATAAAACATTAGGTAAATGGTCACCTCATTGGGAAGGACCTTTTTGAATAGTTAAGCTATTTTTAAACAATGCATATGAAATTGAAGAGTTGGCTGATGATAAGCGAATCTTAAAGGTTAATGGAAAATATTTAAAGAAATATAAGCCATGCCTGCAGGAGATTCAAATAATAACAACATAATTGAAATATTATAATGGAATGCCAAAATGGTAATATATATTGCCAAAATGGCGTTGTTTGGATATTATAGACCAACATTCAACCAAAACCACAAGATTCATTAAACAAACAAAAAATTTAAAAATATGCATTGTTCCTCAATCTTTCGAAAGTACTTCGAAAAGACTCAAGCCTTTGCTGAGTGAAGCGCCTTGCTCCTTCCAGGGTAGCAACTTCACCTTTAAGTTGCTCTACAGCTTCCATTTGGGCAAGTCCTTTGTTGAGAAGTTCTTCGAACTGATTGTCAGCAGTATTGGTTTCATATGCCAATTGTTGTTGTTGAGCCTCCTTAACCTTTTGTTGGAGCTCTTGAATTTGCTTTTCCCAGAGAAGAATAGACTGAGCTCGAGCCTCATAGTCAGTTTTGGCTTGCTTGATATACATGGCTTGGTCTTCAACCTCTGTAGAGAGCTTCGAAGCATGCTCATAAGCAGAATCCATGGCAGTTCGTTTCTCTTGGACATTACTAGCAGCAAATTCGTCCTGAAGAAGACACCCAGTCACGTTATCCAACAAAGTTTGAAGTTCGAATAATATGGTGTTGACTTCAGAGAGTAAGAGGTTAACTCATGAAGAAGCTCCTTCATAGTGTAGCAAGCTGTATTATCCCTCTTGAGCACTTCGAACAAGTCCACATCAAGGATTTTTCTCCTAACTTTGTTCAGGAGTACAACTCTATCATATGAGGGCAATGGATCGTTAGTCGAATTAGCACCATCCCTAGCAAGGGGAGTATCCCTTTGAGCTAATTTAGCCTTCATGTACCCAATTGGGTCATTTTGTCTCAAGAGAGCTAGCTCCTCTTCAGTCATTTGAGATTGGGAAGACTCAGGAAGTTCCATACGCAAGGGAGTTACATCCATGTCAACCTCCATAGGCTCATTAGTCTGGTCACCATCACCTTCACTCTTGCCCTGTTCTCCATCATCAACCAGATCCACCACTTCGATCGATTGAGTTTCACTACTATTATTATCAGACTCTGTTCCATCGCTCGAACCGCTTTGGGCTTCGTCTTCCCCAGATCCTTCTTCTTCAGATTCTTCACTCTCTTGGGAAGAATTAGCCTTTTCCTCTTCAGCATGTACAACTTTAGGGTTCTCTTGGAGGGTTTCGAGAGGAGACTTTGGAAGAGAAGTTTCTGTTGGGATCTCTGCAGACTCATGAGGCGTTGCTTCGTTCGTTTCTTTAAGAGGAGGGGAAGTGCCTTGGTCATCTTGTTGCTCTGAAGCCCCAATCGGAACCGCCATGTTGGAGGATCCTTTGTTTTGCACCAGGTTACTGGAGTCCCCATGAGGAGAAGAGTGGATTGGAGCAGCAGTCTTGGATGGAGGAGTCGAAGTAATAGGAATTGGATTCGAAGTGTCCTACACAAACAAAGAAAGATTAAAAACATGCACTAAGGTACGAATAACTATTTTGTTAAAGATTCGAATTCAATTTACCTGTGGATTATCGGAGGAGAGGTTGCTATCAATATGTTCCAACATTACGTTGGAGGTCGAAGGTGGATTTTTGGATTTAATTGGGGGAGCAACATCTCTGGAATCGAGTCCAGAAATGCTAGTTGGTTCAACGTCTTTGGAAGCTTCTTTCTTCTGCTTCTTCTTCAAAGCTGTTGGTGAATTCCCTCCAGCCTTGGGATTCTTCCCAGTGGTACTTGGTTTCCTCTTCTTTGGAGTGGTTGGTGGAAGTTTGTTAGTCTGAAAAGGTTTAAACATGAGTTAGACCTCAATCATAAATTTTAAGTTTATTCAAACATCGTGGATTAATTGATTACCTTTGAGTTAGAGCAATTGTTACTGTGTTGTGGTTGTCAAGAGTTGTTGTTGGAATTGCTAGAGGCACGTTGTCATCAGTTGCGATGGTTTGTTGAGAACTACTTCCTTCCTTAGCCTTTGAAGCAACAGTCTTTATCCCGATGGCTGAAAATCGAAACAATTAAGATAAAATGTTAAAAATAAAGGAAGTAAGAAACATTTGGGATTTCCCTAGCATTCGCACCTGCGCCTTGATTAGATATAATCGACATGGCAGAAAGGTCATAGCGAAGATGTCCTGGGAAATTATGGAGCCAATGACGAGCCCATGTCACAGTCTCAGATGGCTTTAGTTTCTTTTGAGATTTGTATTTGAACATCTCTTTGCAAGTCAACCACCAAGGGTATGGAGGAAACCAAGCCAGAGCAAATTCTGAGGTAGGCAATCTAGGAAATTTAGGTGGATGCATTTCGAGTGCCAACCTATACCTATCCTCAGGTGACAACCCTGAAGGAAGTTTGAACTTAGAAATTTTTTCTTTAAATTTTTCCTTCAAGGTTTCGACGCCGATACACAAAGGGTTTCCAAGCCAGGATCATAAGTAGTTTCAAGTAATTAAAAGCCCTAATCTCTTTGGCGTGAGTGAACATACCTTTTCGAGTGTACCGCACATTGAATGCACGCTTAGTTTTGAATGGTGAGGTATCGAACATATAAGATTGGTAGAACTTAGTCCACCATTCCAAAACCCTTCATGTAAAGTGTGTTGGTTCAAAAGGTATTAGTTCGAATCGAGCGAAGTCTTGTATGTTCTTGTTGCAGCTTGGCTTCTTGCTTTGAAGGTTCGACCTAAGTGATGGCACTGGTTTGGAAAAGAGGTTCAGTGATTAACTGATATACCAAATTGTCTCGAAACAAAGAGGTTGATAGGAAAAAGGAAGATTTGGTTCTGGAAGGAGTGATTCGTGAGGAGATTAATCTAGGGAAAGGCTTTCCAAATGTCTTGAATCTCTTTGCTTTTAACAGCTGAAGAGACATGGTGAACCATGATGGTCCACAGTCCTTGTAATAAGGGTGCCATGGTTTCTTCTTAAATTTATGTCTCTTCGAAAATCAAGGATGTAATCGTGGAGAAAAGGACCTTGAAATAGATGATCTTAAGTCAGAAGATCAACAAGTAACAGCTCACTCAAAAATACTCTCCTATTTTCATGTAAGTCCCTAGCTAAAGGAATAAACCTATTGGCTACCTGTAAGGACCTGCTACAAAACACGTATCTTGATAACCACAATGTGAGAAAGGCAATATGTTCCACATCTGACACACTATCTCCTTCAGTGTGGTAATGGCTAATGAACTTGGAAAAACTGGCTAATTTGACATCGAAGTCAATGATACTGGAGTGTTCTTCATTATCGTGGATAAGTCCTCCCATCGTGACAAACCAGTAATGGCTACTATATCGAAAAACGTGGGTGTTATCATTCCTCCAGGGAGGTGAAAGGTGTTGTAGGTGCTGTCCTAGAAATATAAAGATGCAAATAACATGGGGTGACTATAGGTGAAACCTGGTTTCGATAACTTAATCAGATTATAGATTCCTAGTTTCTCCCACTGATGAGATTTCTTGGCTTCTACTTTGGTGAGCCAGTTTTGGTAAGCTATGTCAGGAGTAGGGCAGGATCGAAACGGTTTAAAGTTACTCTTCACATAATCTAACACAAAGGTATCTTTTTGGGGAATGGTTGGAGTTTCTATGGTTTTTGAATCAGAAGACTCGCCTACATTATCAACTCTTATCTTAGGGATATCCATCTTATTAAACAAGGGTTTAAAGTTGTAACTGACAGGAAAGATTTTCCTAGTATCTTTTTAAGATTT
>CM038794.1:119155534-119339024 GCA_021764765.1 Vicia sativa | reverse complement strand
TCAAGGTTGTAATGTGACTTAGTTAACAAACAAGGATAAGTCCTAAAGATAATAGAGGCAAAAATCTGTCAAACCTAAGGGAGTGATCAACTCGAAGACTCAAGCATAAAATTTCAATCAAATTTATTCTTCATCAAAATTGTTAAAACCAAACAACTCACTTATTAACATAACATTATTCATACTCTTTTTTTTTCTTTTTCAAAACTTTTCTTTTATTTCTTTTTCCAATCTTATTCTTTTTCACATTTTATTCTTTTATTTTTTTTTCTTAACCTCATACAAACCACAATATAAGTACATAAACATTCCTCTCCCTAACTTGAATTCAACCAAGACATGTGTGAATGCTCCTACTTTCTAAGGCAAAGTAAAATTCATACAACAACAAATATTTGAGGATTCAAGAAACAAAGAAATCAACATCCATTAAAAAGTTAATTCAACACTCATAGACAAGCATCAAGTTCAAAATAAACATGGATATTGATAAAAGCTCAAAGGGTTAACAAAGGTTCACACACTCCAGCAAGGTGAATTGAGTATTTGGCCAAGGTAGTTATGCTCAAAATCAACAAACTTCCTTGATAGTTTTTATGCAATCATACAAACATACAAAACAAAAAGATTAAGTATATTAAAATCCAGTTAAACAAGAATGTACCCAAGATATGTAAATAATGGAAAGCTTCCTCACATTTATAGATAAAAAGGAACTAAAGTGATTCAATTCATGAGAAAGTAATGCAAAACAAATGAATGGCATGTAATTATACAAATGATAAATTTCCTAAATACGAGTATGATATAGAAAGCTATAAACGAAAGAATCATGCCATACTCAAACAACTGAAAACTATCATTAATACCATACATCCGCAAGTTGAAACGATCAAACCCTAAATCAACAAATGCAACCTCAAGCTATCGGACTTAAAATTGAGTCCAAACAACAACAAAATTAGAAAAATAAATTTTACAATATTCACATCCAACAAAACTCCTCAAGCTAAACACGCATAAGTCGAGAAATACAAAATTTAGACAAAAACAGTAACAAACACAACTAACGATACGAAAACGTGGTGAAAATTAATTAACAAGTCGAAAAGAAGATTTGAAATTAAGAGCAAGTCCTATTTCAACTTGTTAAAACATGTCACCACACACATAAACAACATAAACAACATAAACAAACAAACAAAAATAAACAAAACATGTTTGTTTTACGTCAGAAGCTCGATGCCTTTTATTAAAGTAGTACTAGTAACCTCCTTTCTTGCCATGCCATGGTATTATTGCCACATCAAAGGTAAGCTTCAAAGAAAGTGTCTTAACAACCACATAATTTGACATTACGCATAATGGAGACAACTTACAACAATATTGAAAACAAGGAAAACACACATATGTACAAGTATGGAAAGTAAACATTATTAACATGTACATGTGGTAATAATATACAAGTTTATATACAAGGTCTATATAACATATACATTAATTACAAAACTCAAAAACAACGAATTATCACAATACGAAACAATAAAATCTAATCCCTCGATAACGCCATTTTGTTGCCGAGAGTGAAGTGTGAAAGCGAAAGTAAGCTGGTAGCGAGGTATTTATTTTTACCAGGTGATATATTCAAGTTAGGTTATATCAAACGCGGTCCATAGAGATTGGTTATTGATTCCTGCTCACAATTCTATCGTTAGTGAGTTGGAGTTAAATGGGTTGTAAACAAAAGACAAAAGTAAATGAACAAAACTATAAAGGATGACAACTTGTCCGGAACGAACGACACTACCCACACAAACTTAAATCCATCGTCAGCTTATACTCAAATTTCTAACGATACCGTCCTGTCATCACATACCTCTAACCTAAGTCATTTCTAACCAAATTGAGAATCCTATCGCAATCACCCCAGAGCCATGTCCGCCTACCTCAACAACACGTAAGTCAATCGTGTCACTCTTAACGACTATGTTCACCTCAAACTCCTAACACAGGACATTAATCACATATACTCTAAGTAGATGTCATTTAAACCCATTTTTAGCATTCGTAAACTATTAGATATTCATCGTAGGTAAGAATTCAAGCAATTTATGTCTAGCAAAGCTCAAACTCAACACAAGGTAAAAACCTAAGACAATCACTAACACAGATTCATAGCAAGCTTTATACAACGCCAAGGCGATAAATATACATGAGTTATGAGTAGATATACATACAAAATCCAACAAAAGAGATTACAAAGAGATGAGTAAGAAGAACCAATATTTCTTTTGTTCACAACACCAATCGACGAGGATTTAACTCGGATCATCTAAATGCAAGCTCCAATGTTGTTTTCAAGTTTAACTATCAAAAATATGAAGGTTTGATGAATTGGGACCAAAATACCCAACTATAACCTAAAAATGTGTTTTTCGCCTATATAGGAGTTTTGAAGCTCCGCACCGCAGCGCTCAAAACCCACCGCCAGCGCCGAACATCATTTTTAGTGTATTTTAACATTTCTGGAGCGCTTCTACACCGTCGGGCGAGCTCGGGGCGCTGCTGAAAAAAACTAGAAAATTCGAACATTGTTTTTGCCATAACTTGAAAACCGAAACTCCGATTTGCGCACGCTTCGAAGCGTTGGAAATCTTATTCAATAACCTATCTAACCATGACAAAATATCAACTAAATGGATGATTTTTATAGTTTGATTTTAGCCTTATTCGTTGATGAGTTGCTCAAATCGCGTTTGAAGTCGTGGTTTCGATAATCGCCATACCCCAATTTTTGATTTAAGATACAACCTTACATTTGCATCACTGCATCACTAACAGTTTCAAATAGAATAGATCGTGCGTGGCTTCTAGAAGTCAAAATTAGGGTTTCTTCAAAATTTCATCTGTTCAAGATGTAATCAATTAGGGTTTGAGTTTCCACTCACCTTAATTGATCTATCTTAATCAATCATCAACGTTTGATCTTCAGATTCCCAACTTTTCTCATGATCTATCATGAATCGACCAATTAGGGTTTTTATCAAGGATAGTGAATCATTGACTTTCTGCTCAATGAATAACCTATTTGCTTGGAGATTGATCTTAACATCTTCAATGCAACATATTGACCTAATTTCTTGATTCAAAACATCACAAAATTCCATGTTTCTTCATAAGACAAATTCTAAATCATCTGATGAAAATTCATCTGCTCTGAAAAGTCAAACTTTGACTTTTAGTCAACTTTTTTAAGACCAAACTTTTTCAATCATAAAAACATTTCAAATAATCCATCATGATCATAAAAAATCAAGAAATGTGAAAAAGTCAACAAAAAGTCAAGATTTGAAAATTTTCTAACACTTAGAAAAAATTTCAAGTGTTAAGAAACATGGTTTTTTCCTACTTTCTAGGCCATTTTTCACCTAGATCCATTTGGATTCAGAAAAAACTCAAAACATGAAAGTTGTAGCCCTTGTTACAGGCTTTCTAAAAATTCCAAGAACTTGCAAAAACACTTTGTCTAGCTATACTTTTTATTTTGAAACATAGAGCTCCAAAACCATGGAATTTCAAGTTCATGCTTCAAAATTATAAGTCTTTTTCACAAATCTCCCTTCTAGAAGCCTTGTCACAAGCTAGAGGTATATTATAACTGATAAATATCAGTTTTGAATGATTGAGAAGTGGATTGAATCAAAGAGAAAAAATTAACCATGGTTAGGAAAGTAACTTTTGCATTAAATGCAAAAGATTCCTTCTTACCTCTTAAGCAAGTTGCAAGTTTCCTCAATGATAGCCATGCCATATCATTCAAATTCTTGGCCTATAAATAGAGGTCATTTCCTCAAATTCAAATTACACCAAAGCTATCATAATCAAGCTTTCACTCTTTCATTCTTGAATTCTAAGTTTCTAAGTTATAAGAGGGAATTTTTGCAATCTTCAAAACCTTGCAAAATCTGAGAGAATTTAAGTTTCTAACATGTTCTAAATATCACTTAGAAATAGTTTAAAACCTAAAATCATCAAGAAACAAGCTAAGAAACAGTTTTCTACACAAAACTCCATTTGTGCAAGTTTTGAGCCTAAACTTGCAAACTTGAAATTCACTCGTGCGTTTTCAGTTTTTATCACTCAAACACTTTCCATACATCCCATAGAGATAATCCAAGCCCTTAAACAAGTTCTGTAACATCAGCATCATCATCCTCCATTCAAAAACCAGCCACTTGCAACTTGACTTGGTTGGAGTAATTCAAAAGGTTTCAGAACAAACTAAGGATCGAAACACACTCGTGGAGGTTCAAGGGCTAAAGCAATCCTTACTTTGCACGGAAGTTGTCTAGCTCGAATCGGTATTTCATACCAAGAGGTGGGTTTCTCAAACTTTGATTCCTCCATTATTTTTAGCTTTAAAATTGAAAAGGAAAATGTAGACATTCAATCACTAAAGCTATCTGGGTCTTTAATTTAAACTAAAATCAACTGAGTTTAGAGAATTAATCATTTTTTCAGTTAGGGTTCAAATTGGGATTGTTAAAACTCGTGTTCATCTTTGATTAATAATTTCAACAACATACATGTTCAAAATCGTGGCGAAAATCTAGACAAAATGGTATTTTAAACTTTTAAAATTGATTAAGAAATGAAGAATTTCAAATCAGCCATGGACATGGAATTCGCGCTGCTTCGCGAAGAAGATGAAGTTGAGTTTCAGAATTTCTGAAGCTGGATTTAAAATATACATTTCTAGTTTAAGTTAAATAAAAGGATTTATAGCCACCCCAGTGGTAGTCAGCGTGCTTTTCAAATCACTTGCCATGCCAAAGGTCCAGGGTTCGAATCCCCCTGTAACCATTTTTTATTAAAAGGAAACACAAGCTTTCTGGAGCTTGTTCTTCCAGAAGTCCTTCTGGGGCTCAGCCTCCAGAAGTGCTTCTGAAGTTTCTGCCCCCAGAAACTCTCCATTTCCACTATGATCAGAAGTACTTCTAGTACTTCTATCCTTAGAAACTTGAAGTTTCTAATGTTTCTAGCCCAGAAACAAGCTTTCTAAAGCAGCCAGAAGCCTTCTCATGCCCAGAAAATGCAGCCAGAAGCCTTCTCACGCTCCAGAAACTGCTAGCCACAGCGCTCCAGCGTCTCCTTATCACGCTCCAGAAGTCAGCTAGCTTCTGATCCTCCAGAAGCAAGCAGCTTCTGAACCCTTCAGAAGTCCAATTTCTAGACATTTTCAAAAACTTTCATTTTTTCAAAATTCCTTCTAACCAAGGTGATTAAATGATAAGTTTAATAAATGGCTCAGTGGAAAATCTTCATTTCTAAGCCAAATGTCCAAGGTTCAAACCTCCTCAGGACCAAAAACTCTTTTTTTCTCAAGTTTCTAGCAAACTTAAAACATTTTCAAAAACCATTCAAAACTTCTCATTTTGAGATGATTTTTTGCACACTTGTCATTTAATATACCTATTTTATGATTATGTCAAAAAAATATTTTCTTTTGATTATATTTTTATTAAATCAAAAATGGGACATTTTAAGTATTTCTTAATACTTTTCAAAGATGTTTCCTTTCAAACTCAAATCTATTCAAAACTTCTTCTGAATATACTTCACTTTTCAAAATTTTTCAAAACATTTTTCAAAACATTTCAACAAACCTACACATTTTTTCCATGATCGACTCGATTTGAAGATAAACCGAACAGTTTTTCCTCGAATTTCTTAATTGATCATGGGTCTCTCTCATGTAAGTCCCAATTTTATGTACATATTAAATTTTCTTTGTACATATTCAATCATCTCAAGCATAAACAAACTTCTTTTTGCTTGTTTTTTTTTATACACCAAATCCATTGGTATTAAGAGAAGTATTATTCGGTGAAACTCCTCTTAAAACTAATGGGCCTCCCTCACTGTAAGTCCTAACCTTCCTATGTACCTATTCATTTCCTTGTACATAATCACCCTTCGTGTACATATCCATTTCCTTGTACACATTCAAACTTGTAAATAATCAAGTTACACTCGCTTTAAACGCTGCTTTATACACTTGTTTATATTTCCTTCATAAACTCTTGAATACATATCACACATTTGTTTATATAACTGTCCAGTTATAACATAACAACTAGTCTAACAACTAGGTTCCTTTAGCCTCCTCTAAGGCTTCGTATAAGATAACTCATTTAGTGAGTTAGCCTCCTCTTAGACTTCATATAAGAAAACTCATTTACTGAGTTTAGCCTCCACTTAGGCTTCATATAAGACAACACTGCTCTGCTGAGTTAGCCTCCTCTTGGGCTTCGTTCAAAAGAACTTCTCATTGAGTTTACCCTTTTCTTGGGTATCAAACAAGAAAGAGACCAGGAAATCTCTTAACAGCCTCCTATTGGGCTTCCAATACAAAGAATCACCCGCGCTAGGATAGAACCCTGAGAGTATGATTTCCCGGTGAAATCACTCTTAAAATCCTAAGAGGATGGTTTCCCGGTGAAACCACTCTTAAAGCCAAAACCAGCAATACCTTATAGCTTCCTCTTGAGCTTCATACAAGGACCCTCGATGACCCTTGGAATGCCTTGTCTTGGGATCACAATACAAGGACCCTCGATGACCCTCGAAATGCCTCCTCTTGGGCTAACAATACAAGGACCCACGGGCTTCTTAAAAGCATCCCCCTAATCCAATCAATTTCTCCTAGATATTTAGACAATTATCATCTCTACGGAAGACATATCTCATCTATCACATCACATACAATCAAATATTTTTTTAAAACTCTTTTTCAAACAAAAAACATCTTTTAACCGTAAGTGGTAACGCTTGTACACTCAAGCAAAACACCTAATGCTTACAATTAAAAGATTCAATCATTTTTCAAAACATCTTTCTTAACTCGTAAGTGGTAACGCTTGTACACTCAAGCAAAACACCTATAACTTACGATGAAAGATTCAATCAATCAACCTTTCAAAATGTATGTGATGAAATAGATTAGATACATTTTTCATTAAGATGACATTTGTCTTTGTCTCTTAATAACATCTCGTTGCTTCCACTAGCATAAGTGGGAACTACGATTGTTCGACTTTCAACCTCCCTTTGAGAATACGAGGCACAAGGTCTCACCTTGGCGAGCATACTTTTTCCCTCAAACCAAACAAAACCATAGATCCCTTTAGATCCGAGCTACAAATGCTCGATTCCCATTAAGGATATGTATGTAGAAAGATCCCAATGATCTTTAAGCACAATAATAACAAAACCTAGGATCCCACATAATCTACCCTTCTTAAAATCCAAAGGAGAAACTTTCCCAAAGAGAAATAGCAATTTAAAACACACAAACATATCAAACTGTTCATATATAAAGCTATAGATAACTATATATATTTATGGTGCCACATCTATTCCCTTTATATAACAAACCCTTGCCTTAATATCCCTAATGCTATGCCTAGTTCGCTTAGTCGTAATGCATATCATATCAATTGAGGGTATTGCAGCTTTCCCCTTTTTCATAATCATTTTTCTTGTGTTGAAAATAATAAAGCTTGATGCTCACGGCATCTTTATAAACAAATCAAAAGATTAAATCGTTTGAGCCGTAGAATCGATTCGAGTCGATTCTCCGCCACTTCTTAACGCGAATAGACACTTTATTACTCAATGCTCCAATCATGAACGAATACCTACAAAAGAGATAAAAACTATCAAACAATCTAGTATTTACACAAAAACATGATTATACTCTAAATATACACATTTATACAACAAGCGAGGGATTTATTCGAAGAATATCAACAAAAGAATCGATAAGTTCCACAAAACATATATACAAACTAACTACATTTTGGCACTTATCAACTCTCCTCAACTTGAAACATTGTTTATCCTCAAACAAATTCAAGTAAACCTAAAGAAACAAAAGTAATTACCAAGAATCATGAATCAACAAGTTTTTAAAACGAAAAACAAATATATGGTTCAAACAAAAACCGCACACGACAAATACATATTTACCACAATTCTACAACGATAACATATAAACGAAATAAATCCTAAGTACAAAAATCATGCAAAGCATTCTAAAACAAACTCAATCATGAATCACACTTAGAAAAAATTCATCGGTAGATGAAGAACACACAAAGGTGAGGGACAAAAAACACTCATCCACAAATCTTGCAAACAAAGGACTAAATTATGCATTCATCCAAAAACATATTGAAAGTACAAATGCAAGAATCACAAGGGCTTTTCAAGGTGGTAATGTGGCTTGGTTAGCAAACAAGTGATAAGTCTTAAAACTAATCGAGACAAAAACATGCCGAAACCTAAGGGTGTGATCAACTCGAAAAGACTCAAGCATAAAATCTCAATCAAATTTATTCTTCATCACAAATTGTAAAACCAAAACAACTCACTTATTAACACAACATTTTTCATACTTTATTTTTCTTTTTTAAAAAAACTTTTCTCTTTTTTCTTTCTTTTTCCAATCTTTTTCTTTTTCACATTTTTTTTTCTTTTTCTTAACCTCATACCAACCATAATATAAGTACATAAATATTCTTCTACCCAACTTGAGTTCAACCAACATTAATGTGTGAATGCTCCCTACTTTCTAAGGCAAGGTAAAAATTCATACAACAACAAATAGTTGAGGGTTCAAGAAACAAAGAAATCAACATCCATACAAAAATTGAATTCAACACTCATAGACAAGCATCAAGTTTAAATAAACATGGATATTGATAAAAGCTCAAAGGGGTTAACAAAGGTTCACACACTCACAAGGTTAATTGAATATTTGACTCAAGGTAGTTATGCTCAAAATCAACAAAATGCCTTGATCATTTTCATGCAATCATACAATCAACAAAAACCAAAAAATTAAGCATAATAAAATCCAATTAAACAAGAATATGGCCTCAAAGATATGTGAACAATGGAAAGCTTCCTCACATTTATGGTAAAAGGGAACTAAAATGATTCAACTCATGAGCAAGTAATGCAAAAGAATGAATGGCATGGTAATTATACAAATGATAAATTTCCTAAACATGTTATGCTATAGAAAGTAATAAATGAGTATCCGCATGTACCAACTTTGAAAACTATCATTACCATACATTCGCAAGTTGAAACGATCAAACTCGAAATCACCAAATACAACCTCAAGCTATCGGACCAAAATTGAGTCCAAACAACAACAAAAGAATTATAAAATCCTTCCTTCTTCTATATCCACCACCACGTGATCGAATTTAGGGCTAAAGATGTCAAAATCTTGGAAACAAACTCTTGTTGTTAATGCTTCTCCATATGTCTTAATTTGATTCACTAGTTTTGTAACCCTAGTGAAGAAATTAGATATGCTTTCACTATCTTCCATCAAGAAATTCATGCATTCTCTTGTGAGTTTGTAATCTCACCTCTTTCATCTTTTAAGCGCCTCCAAAATATTTCTCAAGGATCTCCCAAACTTCTTTTGCAGATTCTGAATCACTAACCTTTTCGAAGTTGTCTGGACTCATACATTGATGAATTAAAAAGAGAGCTTTATAACTCTTCTTCTCTGATTCTATGTGTTATTTATTTTCTTCTTCCGAAGTGTCTTCTTCAAGCACTTCTACTCCATCCTTTACAAGATCCCAAAGACCGTGACAATGGAATAAAACCTTCATCTGTTTGCACCAATTCTCATAGTTGTCTACTTTCAGAATTGATAGACCTTTAGGATAATTCGCATTCCATAACTCATTGTCATCGTGAATTTTCTTCTTTAATCGTTTTGATCGTTATTTCCTTGAATTTATGTTGGGAAATATTTGATTTGATTTGATTTAGGAGTGTGGAAACAGTTTGTTACATATAGATTTGATTTTATATTTAGATAGACTTGATTTAAATCTAAAATAGAATTTATTTTATTTAGCTTTGGGAGCAAGCCAACCTAAATCTATAAATAGAGGAGTAACCCTATTTTTGTAATTCAATCATTCACAATATTTTGCAGCTTGCAAAGTGAATAATAAAGTTTTTCACAAGGGCGAGAGAAACTCAGAGAAATTAATTCTTCTTCTTCTTATCTTTAATTTTCATCATTATTGTGTGTTGATATTGTTGGTGGTGACTTCGATGGACAAGTGGTTCAAAATGGTGGGCTTTCCTCCTGCTTGGACTTTTGTTCAAATGAAAAAATTAGGTCCAATTTCTATGTTTTTTTTGAAAAGAAGGAAGATTCAAATTGGTGTGTCCGTTGAAGTTCGAATTCAAATACAATGAAGGATTAACGTTTACATCAAGTGAGTATACGAATTCAAATTAAGGCGTGATTCGTGGAGGACGCGTGGAAGCCAGAGAATTGAGAAGACATGCAGTCTTCGAACATGGCATCATTCTATGATAAGACCGTTAGGTTCGAATTAGTATAAATAGAAGTCTTAGTGTTAGGATTTCGTGTGTTCATTTTGTACATAAGCTCACATATACGCAAAATATCAAGTGTAAGAGAAACGAGTTTGCAGAGCAATATACGTATAGAAACCCATCTTTATTTTCGAATTAATCAAAGTTTCTTTACCTTTAAATTCATTCAAATTCTAGTTATTATTTTATCTTTCCAGTCAGAGTTTATATCTTTCGAAGTCTTTACTTTTCTTTGACAAACCATTTACATTGCATTACAAGTTATTTATGTTTCACTCAAGTTTCGTTATCACTTTTAATTGAAGCTTTTATTTCCTTAATCGAATTTACTTCTATTCATATTCTTAAACACTCTTAGTATTCTGGACAAAAGATGTTAAACATAAGTTCCAATACAAGTTTAAACACCAAAACTTAGACACATGTCCTAGGATCAATCTAGTCGATCATGTAAGTCACCAAAGATATTGTTAATTTGGAAGACTAGCGGTTTTTTACTAGAAATCATCAGAACAAATTGGCACGCCCAAAGGGAACAAAGGTCGAAATATTATATTTATTTAAACTTGGTCATTTAGTTTAGGAATTTGTTTTGTTTGTGACCTTCAGAGTCTAGATATTCGTTGTGTTATATGAACCTTAGAATTGGTAAGATAACCGACGGTAATACAACTAGCCTTGACGGGGGACAAAATCCTCCACAAGGAATAGGCACAGTCGTTTCTAGTTCGACTGATGCATCTAGTGTAATCCCAAATTCACAGGCCATACTAGTGTCCACGAACACTGCGACCACGGGTAGTTCAAATACGGTGCCTTCAGGCACAATGGAGATATCTACAAACATGTCAACAGAGCCCATCCTATCATATGTAGGAAATTAAGCCCAATTCTTAACCCCTAAGCCTGTGTTTCGTAAATTTTAGGCCTCAAGGAAAATCCACCATACGGAATGCCAACTTTATGGCAGTGGTTGCATAATACTACAACAACAACCTCTTCTCCAATCCAAGGATCCGTTCGGGATGAATTATGTGGCCCAAATATCCAAAATCGAGGATCTTTCAACCAAATACCCATGCTTACACCATGATATGATAGGGTCCTAGCGAAATGAGTAAAGTTTTCACCCCTTTAATCCGTAATATTAATAAAACCAACCAGAGAATATCCAAACTAACCAACGAATGTTAGCACAAATGGCACGAATAGAAGACTTCTTTGGCACCCCGATGCGCATGTGAGACGAGGCATAACCAAATAGTAATTCAAGATGAAGAACCTACTATTGAACAAATTTGACCCCTAGAAAAATGTTAAGGGGAAATATAAGGGCAAGTGTAGAACAACAGAAGTTCAAGAAGTTCGAGAAGAACAACCTATGAGAGATGATGGTAAATATGGACCAAAACACTAACGAAGTAATCCATAGGTCGAAATGATAACATTATGGCAAAATAACTTAACCGCCATGATCGAAAGGATAATGACCCAAAATAGTTTGAATTCGTGTTTTAGGAGGCCAAACTACACGCCCCCATCACAAAATACATTCTACAAACCAATTACTAAGGATTGTAAGGTCCCCAAATTCACAAAATTTTCTCGAGATACTAGTGAATCAATCAGAACACATAGCTGTGTATTTAAACAAGCAAGAGATTTGGCAAATAGTGAAAATCTTAGGATAAAATATTTCCCAAGTTCCTTGGCTACGAATGCGTTCACTTGGTTCACCACCCTCCCTCCAAGACCTATAGATACTTATCCTTACTTGGAAAGATTGTTCCGTGAACAATTCTATATGGGCAAATCCAAAATAAGCCTCAAAGAATTCGCCAATATTAAAAGAAAATTCACAGAGCCAATAGATGACTATCTGAATAGGTTCAGTCTCTTGAAATCTAGGTGTTTTACTATAGTCCCTGAACACGAGTTAGTTGAAATGGTCGGTGGTCTAGATTATTATATTCAAAGAAGTTAGATACCCAATATTTAAGGGAGATGGCTCAACTATCAGATAGAGTTCGACAAGTAGAGCGCCAGAAGGCTGAAAAGGCTATGGCTAGTAAAAACTATAAAAAAGAAAGGGTAGCTTAATTATATAGAGGAAGAAGAAGAGCCAGAAGATTTTCGTGATCCTTATGATTTCGATCAACTCGTAGTACATCTGGCAGAATTAAAACAAGCACCACCTTATTCTTGCAAGGTCTTTGTCCCATCGAATGGCAAGAATCTTATTGAGAATGAGAAAAATGATAAATTTTCTAAGAATATATACACATTTGACATAACTAAATGACAGTGCTGATAACCCGAAAATGTATCGATTATTTGGATCAATTTACATGAATTTTATCCGCATTTTAAGTAATTAAATTACTCTTTATTCGATTATGCCGGATTTTCTACGCTTGTGAATTTGATGATTACAAGGCATGTGCGAAGAAAGTCGAGAAAAGTCAGACAAATCGTACTCAAAATCCACAAAAGAAAATCCTTTATGCAATTGTGGGGTGTATGGAAAGAATATGGTGTATTACATGTAAAATTCCTTGCAAGTTAATTAAGAAAAGAGGCCCAGCCCACTTACAACAAGCGCAGCAAGCCCAGGAATCCAAGGTGTAACGAACGTTACACGCTAGCCCTAAAGCCATAACGATCGCAACGACTTAGGAAGCAAGTCTTCCTCACCAAGCCATGTGAAAAGATCATTACGCTCCACTCAGCAGTCTGTAGTGACCGCTACGAAGGAGAACACGGAGGTGAGAAAATCTCAACAACCCAGTTTCCTCAGCACATCCTACTTCTATAAATAGGCCTTTCACTTTTCGATTTATGGACGTTTTTTCTTCCGCTTTACTTACTGTTACTCTGCCAATTTTTACAGATATTATTTTCCTTTCCTTTTACCGATTTTGGTTTATTAGTTTTAGTATCTGATTTCATTTTCTTGTAGCAATTTCCACATCGGGATTGTCATGAACCTTGTCGATTCTAACCTTACGTTAGAATCGTGCCTTTTATTTCCTTCACCGCATTTAATTTTCGAGCAACAAAGGGCAAATCTCACCGAATGTGGGAGACACATGAAGTTATCCAAATATTGCGCAATTTTATTTTAAAGTTTAATTTAATTATTTATTTATTTTATGCCAAAATTGTTTGAAATGCGTGGTTTATTTGAATTGTCTAATATTGTTTATTTCTCTTGCGCTATAATTGAATTATATAACATGCTAGGCTAAATTTAATTATAGGTATATAAGGTGATATAGCCGACGGGGTTTAGCAACGCCGTTCGATTCATCCCGTTTTAAAAGAATAATTTTCTGGTTTCAATTACTAGCTCTTAATATCAATTGTTTTGTTACGAGAGTAAAATACATATTAGAAGTTAGGATCAATAAAACGAGAGTTTGAGATAATAAATGGATAGTAGCAATTGTGCATCAACTTAAAATACACTGAGAGCGCTTTTAAGTTGATTAGATTTTATTTATTTCCAAAAAATATTTTTAAACTCTAATTGAAACAGCGATAGTACTCACTTAGATTTGATTATAGGATCTGAATCAACAAACACGAGAGTGTGAGAAGAGGGTTTTCAAACAAATATTTCCTACTGAAACTATTTTGATAACTCGAGTTTAAGTCGATGAGTTTCTAAACTCAAGTCCGACCATTACATACTGATATTGCCCATCTAAATATAAACTAGATTATAATCAATTAGGTTCCATAAGCCCAATTATTTACAATATTAGCCTTAGATTTACGAAGTAACCTTAGATAATGATAGGTCGACATTTAGTCCCTTGGGATTCGATAATATTTAAAGTTACACGCGATAGGGTTGTATACTTGCGGTCTAGGTTCTTTAAAACACAAAGGTCGCGATCAAGTTTTTGCCATCGTTGTTGGGGACTAACAAATCGATATCGTAACTCATTCGCCATTGTAAAGACTAAGGCACCATTCCTAATTGTATGTCAAATACTGCCGAGAGGCGAACACTTAGTGCTACCAATTACCAAACCTAAGCGCCTATTATTAGAAGACGCCACGACGAGTATCTCGTATAACTCAATCCATTTCTCAATCTTCTATTTTTTCCAAAATAGTTGAAGAACCAGACATGGGTGATCATCCATGTTCGCTCAAATCATATGTCATTCCTTCGCAAGAAGAACCGCATAACAACATTGCCGCCATCGAGGAAAATAACTTCAACTCAAACCTTCTCTCGTTATTAGCTATACAATATAACCAGCTCGGTGGTTCAATGGATTACCCTAATCTACATCTATCAATGTTTCTACAATACGCATATACAAACAAAGCTAATGGGTTCACCAAGAGGCGATAAGACTCATTTTTCCCTTTTCATTAAGAGATAGAGCCCGAGCTTGATCCAGCCTCTACCATCTAACGCTTACCTCTTGGAACGAGTTGAAGAAATTCTTTCTTGCACAATATTTCCCACCAAGTAAGACAACTATGCTAAGATCCCAAATAAGCGATTTTCGATAAAAAGACAACGAGTCTCTTTTCAACGCTTGGGAAAGATACAAAGACATGTTGAGGCTCTATCCACATCATGGCCTATAAGAATGGTTAATGATCCATACCTTCTACAATGGTCTCCTGTATAACACGAGATTCGTGATAGACGCCGCAGTGGCGACTTATGGATAAATCCTATGCAGCCTATGCACTTATCGAAATTATGCCTCAAAACCACTATCAATGAGGGAGTGAAAGAGGTCAAGTAGACAAAGCTCATGGAGATAAAGCACCGGCGAAAGGCGGTATGTACGAGATTAGCAGTTTTACAATGTCCATGCTAAGGTAGACGCTATCGCCCAGAAGATAGAAAGTTTAACCGCAATACCTCCAGCCATCGTGGCTACTATAACTCAAAACTACGAGATATGCAGAGTACCTGGATCTATTTTCTAAAGAAGTTATAGCAATTAAAAACGTGTGGAAACTTCATTAAGGGGCTTAATGTTTTAAAATATCACTCAACCATATTACATCATAAGGCGCAACATATAAAAGGGTCACCCCAAGTTCAAATATTTCACAGTTTCACCACACGCTATATTCTTCCTGAAAACTACAAAATCTCCACCTTCAATCCTCAGAAAATCAATCTTCCACACGGATCATCAAGATGTCTCAACATACTGCACCAGGATCAAGCAACACTAAGGAAAGTATTCCAACTAAAGAATCCCTAAACATTGTTCCTCTTTCCATGATTCCTTGTTCGGATGCAAGACCTACAAAGCTTTGCACCCATCATGCAAGGCAACCAAGGAAAACACATATTTCAGTAGGGGTAATGTATCTGAACCCACCGATGATGAAACTATTCAAATGATGCGATGTAGATGGTAATAAGGAGGTTAGTTGTTGAAACCCTAAGTGTAGGTTTACCGGTTGAAGGGATCACCATCGCTCTTGCCTAAATGTCGAGTAAAGAAGCTCCAAAAGAGCATACCGAATCACCCGTGAGGGAAGAAGATACTCTTCAAGAGAATCTTGAAAAAGAAACAATTCTTGATGAAGTCACGACTGATGTTGGAACATCATCCCTGAAGAAAACTCCTCAAGAAAAGCAGGTTGACTCTACTGATAAGAGGACTGAGAAAGATGTAGTTGATGTTGTTATAGATGTAGACACTTTGTTTGACAATGAGATAATCATTAATGTTAACCCTGGAATTGCCAAAATACAGAAAACAAGAAAGGGGAAGGTTGTTGCTTCCAGCACCTCATCCAAACGTGTCAAGAAGAAGGTTATGTATGGTCCTCCAAAAGGGTGGAGCAAAGCTACTCCATCACCAAAGAAGAGGAAAATAAGATCGAATCGATTCGATTATGATGTCGAGACTGATGTCCCAGACATCTCTCCAGTGAAGAAGTCGATAGTTCAGAGAACCAATGATAGTGTCCTTGATGCTCCTATTGATAACATCTCATTCCATTCCATCAAGTTTGCTGCAAGATGGAAATACATATATCAGAGGAAACTGGATTTATAAAGGGTGTTAGGAAAAGATGCTTTATCCCGCAAGGAAGTTATGAAATCAATCTCTAAAGGTGGATGAAGAAGATAGTAACAAAGTTGTCAAAGTGTTATGAAACCCTGGTCAAGGAATTCATAGTTAACATCCCTAGAGACTGTGATGACAAGAAAAGCCAAGAATTTGAGGTGTTTGTCAGAGGAAAGTGTGTAAAGTTCCCACCTGCCATCATCAATCAGTATCTAGGAAGAAGTGAGAAGGAAGAGGGTGAGCTTGAGGTCACTGATGACAAACTATGCAAGACTATCACTGCAAATCAAGTCAAGACCTGGCCTATGAAGGAGAAGTTGTCTGCTGGAAAACTAAGTGTGAAATATGTTATTCTACATAGATTAGGTTCAGCAAACTGGGTGCCAGCAAATCACACCTCATCTGTCTCAGTAGGATTGGGAAAATTCATTTATGCAGTTGGGATGAAGATACCATTTGACTATGGTAGTTATATTTTTGATCAGACTCGGAAGCATGCTGATACTTGTGCAACAAAGCTTCCTGTAGCTTTCCCCACTCTCATAAGTGGAATTATTCTTCATCAGCATACTGCATGTAAAAGATTCACCCCGTTGTCTCTCCATCAGAAGTTGTATGCAGGAGCACATGTCCCATACATTGTCTCAACATCTGTCAATGTTGAAAATACCATTGCTGGTAAGGATGATTTAATTGCTGACCTTACTGAGACTTGTAGAGAACTGGATGAGGTCATACGCGTCAGTACTGCAAGGAAGCTGAAACTTGAAGAGACCGTCCTAGCTCTGAAGAAGAATGTTGTTGTAAGTGCTGCTGAAGAGGCACCAGAAGAAGAAGAAGCAAACAGCTCAGCAACTCAAAGCTCTTTTGAAGCTAGCTCAGGAGAAGAAGGAAGTGGAGAGTCTTCAAGTTCTGCAGAACAATGACTGTGCTTGAAGACATTGATCGTGTTTCCATATGTCATTTGTTTATCCCCTCTATTATGTAATTTTAGCACTTAAGTGCATAACATCTGTCTTAGTTTTGGGCTTTACTTAACAATAGCTATTAGTGACTTAGTTGAATCTAGTATTTATTTCTGTCATTCTCCATGAATTTTTCTTAGTGGTTTGGCCAATTGTGGCTAAAAAGGGGAGAGTGTGTGTGCTTTGAGGGGGAGCAACTGTGAATTGTTGTATATGTGAGCATTTGTGAGTGTTTATGAGTGTGTGTGTTTGTGTTTTTTTGTGATTCCACTTGTGTGTAGCTGATGTGATGACTGTGCTAAGGGGGAGCTGCTGCTATGTGTTAGTTGTGTTTTTGCTACTGATGTGTCAATTATGATTTGTGTGCTTCTTATGTTGAGAAGAAGCTGATGTGGTTTGTGTACTTCTTGTGTTGAGAAGAAGATGATGTGTTAATTTTTGATTATGTATCACTGAAGATACTATGTGTTTCCACAAAGAGGAGAAGGTGTTGTGTAGGGGGAGAAACTTTTATTTGTCAATTGTGCATCAGTGTGTGCTATGTGTGGGGGGAGTAAAATGATGCATCTGTGAATGTTCTAACTGATGTTTGAACATCTGTGTTACTTATCCGCTGCTATCTCTATTTTGATTGTGATGATGCTCTTAATGTGCTACTCTGATATGTGTACTTAAATGCCTATGTTAAATGTGGTTTTTAATTATATGGCTTGCACCCCACATAATGTTTTAGCCAAAATTTGCCAAAGGGAGAATTTGTTAGTTCTATGGATTGACAGCAACTTTGGTCAAACATTCTGCTCAAAAAATGCCTTGAAATTTATTGAAGATGCAGATGTCTTGACATGTGAAACTGACAGAAGTGTAGAATTTTTAGGAAGTCAGTTTGTTTGTTATTTGTATGCTTCGACTAAGGAAGCTTGAGAACGCCTTCAGTAATATATTTGGAGATTTAATATCCTTCTTTCAAGGAGAGAAGATGGAAGGCGCTGAAGACTTGTGAGTAAGCAACCCTAGTTGTTGTTACTCTATTTAAGGGATGCAAACCTTGTTTTGCAGCTTGGCCGTTCCGGTTTTAGAAGTCTAGATTTTAATTATTGGTTGTTAATTATTTCGGTTGTTAATTATTCATTGTGAGCCTCTCTCGTATTTCTACTTGAGTAGGACGTTCTCTTTTGAGTTATAAGTTTTCAATCACCATAAGCTTTGAAGCAAGAGTGGTTGTGTGTCTTTGAAGAGTGTCTTCAGTTTTAGTTTTGTTGAGTGTCACGGTGCATGATACTGAGGGAGTGAGTGGAGATTCTCATATCTAAGTGTGGTATCTTAGGTAGAAGGGTCATTGGGTAGTTTGATTAAGTGAGGAGGTGTAAACAGGGAAGGTTTAGCTCCGAATTAATACTACTGATAGTGAACTTCATCCCTGGCTTGGAAGCCCCCAGCCGTAGGTTGGTTAGAACCGAACTGGGTTAACAACTCTCTGTGTTTTTATTGTTTTCTGCACTGTTTTACTTTGTTATGTTTAGCTGTGTTCAAAGCAGATATAAGTGTCGTGACATTACCTTCGACATCTCATATATGATACCAGAATTTCAGACATCATGCTCCTGAGTGCACAAGTGTTGAGCTGAAGTGTTTTAAGTGTGGCAAGCCAAGTCACAAAGCTTTTGAGTGCAATAGTGGGGAAAAGGTGACTTGCTACAATTATGGTGAGCAAGGGCACATTAGTACCAAGTGTGATAAACCGGAGAAGGAGCAATATAGAGAAATGTGTTTACTCTATCAGGTTCTGAGACTACTAGTGAAGATTGATTGATCATAGGTACGTGCTTTATTAATTATACACCTTTGATTGCTATCAGTGGTATTAGAGCGACACATTCTTTGATTGCTTTGGATTGTGTTAAGAGATTAAATCTTGAGTTATCTGATTTGAATGAAAGTATGGTTATTGATACTAACCAGTGGTTTTTACACATATATTTAGCAGTTATTTTAGTTATTGTTTCATTTACTTATTGAGTTTTTATTTTATTTTATTGCAATTTATGCTTTGGTTTTGTGTTTTAGTGTTTTCGTGTTCAGGAATAAAACATGACAAATCGGGACAGAAAAGACAAAAGTGCATAAACGAAGAGTTCAATATCCAAAGAAACAAAATTGGAAGATTTAAGAGCCGTGATAGCCTGCAAGCATGACACGCCTGCAAGAAGAAGAATTGAGTACAAGACAAAATCAGGGGTTAACACGGTGCCCGTGCAACATTGCACGCCCGTGTCGAGATCAAGGTTAAAAGATTTCTTTATAATTGAAGATGCACGGCCCGCGCAAGATGACCCGTGTCCGAGGCGCATAAGGTTTTATATTTTAGGTTTTTAAGTGAATTTGAACTTTGAAGAGCACTTTGGACATTCCGCTTATCGGGATTTGTATGTAGACTATTTAAGTTAGTTTTGAGTTTTAGAAAAGGACTTTTGACTTTTTGATCGAGGGATTATTCGAGAAGAGATCCGGGAGCATTCAAGGAGAATTGGAGAACAAGACTCTTTCATGAGCGGAAGTGATTGAGGAATCAACCAATCCAACTCTATTGTAATGTTTACCTTTATTCTTATTGTGATTTGTACGAATATTATGATAGGCTAAACCCCCAATGTTGGGGGGTGTCCCTAATTTGCTATGTTAAGAATACTGATTTCTTTGTTTTAATCAACAGTAGAGTTCTTTATGCATCAATTTTGTGATTTAGAGTAATTTGTAGTTTTGCCCTATGGGAACATAGGGTTTCACTATTTTAACACAGTAGAGCCGGACGGTCGTGTTAAGGTTTTCTAAAAAGCAATATTGTTAAGGATTTCACCTAGGACTAGGATAATCCTACAATAACCAGAATAATTCTTGATAACTAAATGCTTAACTTCTTTGCTAATTTAAATGGACATTGACATTGGGAAAGAAGGTTAAAGGTTTTTTCACTAAGGAATTGGGAAAAGATAATATTGAGAATCGATAGTTGAGGCATATGAACTCTTTGAATAGACCAAAGAGCAAGGTTTTTACATGGCAAATTATACACTCACCCTAGCATGTTTAAGTCAAACAAGAAGTCAATTAATTTACATTTTGTCAAATTTATATTTTTGCAAGGATTTTATCAAATCAACATCAAACTACTGTTTTTGTTCAATTGGTGAGTCATCATACTTAGCATTTCCACTGCAATCCTCAAGATCGATATCCTTGGGGTAAAATCCATTATTACTACATCGGTAGAAATAGTACACTTGCTATTTTTCCGATCAAATACTCCTACAATGGGTTCAGTAACTACTTCGTATGTGTGTTTGAATTGTCCGTTGAGTAGTTACGGTAGAGATTTTGGATTTGATTTAGTGTGTCTTCCGTTAGATCAACTTGATGTTATCCTTGGGAGGGTCAGTTGACTAGGAAGGGTCAAGCTTGTGTTTGGAATGTAAAATGTGAGTAAAGTTTTCAAGAACTTAAGAGATTTTGTTGGTCTCCCTAAAATTTTGTATACGTAGCATTCTTATTAATGACATGACACTTCTACAGAATTTCTACTATGTGTGTTCATATAACGTGGAGTTACTAATGTGACGTACTCACATATGTAAAACTAGAGGAAAACCAATGAAATTCGAGTGAGATAAAGTTTAAGAACCAAAAACTTGACTTTTAAAATGGTGGACTTAAATGAAAAAACGTGTAAATAGAAGACCAAAATACATTAAAACAAAATGAAAATTTACACAACTATATTACACTATAAAAATTGTTTAAAAAAAAAGTCAAAACAAACAGGACTAAATATCACAAGAAAATTCAAGGTGGTAAAACAAGAATTCAATGGTACTTACTATATTACGTATTATTAGTATACAAGCACACAGAATCATACATCCCATAGACCAAGTTTTGATTGATAGATCACAGCTTGAAACTAAATTGCTTTTACGGGTTCCTTTCGATCCAAGTAGGATCAACTTCCAGACAAACAGGTGGTTTTGCTAAAAATTGCATGAACTAGTAATGCTCCTGATATATTGCTCCGAACTCTGATTTCCATGCTTGATCATCATAAGCATAGGAAGTTGTACTATTGTGGATTGTATCAGAATCCTCTTGATACAGTGGCTTCAATGCAGACTCTGGCAATTTGCTCTCTGTAATATACTGCTTAATGGTATTAATCTCTGTCTTGTGTTTTCTATTCAGCTTCTCCACTTCCATTTTTAACTCTTCGTTATCTCGTCGCACATTTGCAAAGTTTTCCTGTGTAACATAAGAAATGTAATGATTAAAAATAATGAATCAGAAACAACAGAAGCATATTATGCATGGATTGAAGATCCTTTTTGTAAGGTAAAACTGTACCTCGGCAACATATGCTGCTTGTTCCGCTTCTCTTAGTCTAACAAGTAGTTCCCCGGCAGCCTGAACAGCTTCAGCAGTGTCTCGGAGTTGAATTTTCAAACACTGGTTCTCCTTTTTCAATAATTTCGACTCCCTTTCCCTTTCCATCCTCAACGCAGAAAGCTCGGCAGAAAGAGATTTGGCAAAGCGTGCTTGACCTTTTTTCGAGGCTTTTGCCACTGCCCTCTTCACCTCAGATATCCCTTCCTTCATAGCATCATGCTTAGAAGCCAATTCATCATATTTTTCTTGTAGATCAGTATAGTGTTCTACCATTCTACCATGTCCGTTAACAGCTCTCTTGAGTGCATCGTCCATCTCTTCTCTGCCTTTCTTCTCCAAATTCAGTTCGTTTTCCAATTTCTCTGCATGCTGGCGGTACGACTCGAGGTCAGCTCTAAGTTCATCAGTAAGACAAATCCAATCACTTTCCATCTCTGTCCATCTCTGTCTTTCGCTTTCCAGCTCCTCGCTCTTATTGTCGTGAGAAAATACGCCACTTTTTGCAGTTGGATGGATCTTGACATTAAAGAAGATCTAAGTTTGTCTGTAGACATTTTGACTGGCGCATCATTGCATAATTGCAGCTTTCTTCTTAGACTCTGAATTTCTTGAAGAAGTGATTCCTTCTCAGTTGAATCAAAAAAGATGTCTCTCTGGGCTAACTCTTGGACTTCTTTAATTTCACATTTTTCTTCTATACTATACAGTGAATGACCATTTGAAGAAGCCCCCACAGAAGCTGCAAATAACATAAAAACCAAATCAGAACAAACTGTCAAATCTAGATAGATTTAGATTGTATAAAATAAAATTTAAGACCAACAGTTGACCTTGTTTTCATCCTTCATGGAATTATACTCTCCGCACTGACCAGGCATAGAAATGGAATTCAAACTTTTTTCTCCTTTCAATTTCTCCACCTAGAGACAAATCCACATTGTCAGTGAATGTAAAAAACAACCACAAACATAATTCAGGAAGGCCGAATCTTAATACCAATTGATTTAGTTGTTCAATTCTAGCTGCTTGCTCCTTACAAACATTCTCGAGCTCCTTCTCTCTCGTGTTGCCTTTTGCCATTACATTTTCCAAATTCTGTAAGAGCGGCAAAAAGGAGAAATGAAGTCAATAAAACTTACTTTTAAAAGATAAATAAGTGGAGGTTAAATTGAAACATACTTTTGGAACTTTATCTGTCAAATCTGTACTACAAGACGCACAAAGGAACGTGGAAGTTACTTCATCATTGGAAACCTTATCAATTTCTGGACATGGTGTCAAAGTTAAGCGGCCAAAGGAGAAGGAACTTGAAGACTTGTTTATTGTCGAGTTCTGTTGGTGATAGTCAATTATCTGTAATCCCCTCTGGAGGCTTTCTGCCAAGAAATCAGCTTTGCTCGACTGCATCGAGACTTGCTTATGCTCACCCCGTTTCAATGGTTTTCCTAAAACATCATCCCCAAATGCTGAACTCTTCAACAGTGTTCCTACTTCCTAGATAACTCGATGAAATAGCTACACTTTTCCTTTTCGAATTGCTGAATTTTGGAGACTCGGACAGTGGTGGTTCGTCAAGTATTGGAGATTTGCTGCATGAAATGGCTGAAATGCTATCATCAACAGAATTTTCATCACCTATGGTTGTGTCTTCATCATAATATTCATCAAAGGAATAAAACTGAACACCATCTTCGGAGACAGATATGTCTTTTGCATTCCATTCACATGAACTGTCTAATTCATCAAATTGCTGGTGTAATTGCCTTATGTCATCCTCATTGACATTTGCAGCTTCATCAGTATTACTATTTAAGTTAGATAGGAGTAGAGAACGGTTTAAGCTGACTCTCAACTGATTAAGGCTTTCTCGTGCATTCTGTCCTTGGATGCATCCATTATTTTTACTCACAACTGTGCTATGAATATTATCGGCCTTTGCTCTAATAAGTTCTTCCTGAACAAAAAAAAACACATTGTAATCCAAAGATTGCATCAGTTTAATCCTTCTAAAATTGTTTCAAGTGAAAAGCCTGGGAGTTTACCTTCAAGTGCCGGATTTTACCACTCAAATCATCGGCCTTTATTATATTAATACTTGGCTTGTTTCTAATGGATCTTACTTGCTCCCCAAATCTGAGTGTGCAGAGTGTTTCATCATTGCTCCTACAAATAAAACAAATTGAATCTTTATCTCTAGAACTTAACACTTTTCTATTACTCTATAGATACATTTAATAGCTTTTTCCAAATATTCCTCTTATTAATACTATCAAACTATCTTGGAAAATGGAAAGTCAGAATTTAACACATGTATACGCAGGATAATTTAATAATAGTTATACACAACACACATTAATTACACTCCTAATTTTTCTTCATATATGCGGAAAGTGCCAAAGGTACTTATAAAAAGGGATAGAGTGAGGTAGTACTTGGGATGAGAGGAGATTGAACATATTACTGAGAGTTTGGCGTTTTCACCAAGTGACTCTTGTAGCAACCGGTAAAACAAGAGTTACTATGGAATATCTTCACCAGGCTGAGATTTGTCGGTAAGAGCATCCACTAAATTCCTACACCAATGAAACATAACAGTCGTTAAAAACAGAAAACAATTATGGTCATGGGCTTAGTAATTAACTGGTGATGGAAGCAACTAATTACACTGCTCTTCAATGATGAAGAAAAAATGTGACTAATAAATGGAATTATAGCCAAGTAACAACAGTTTGACATAGTAAAATAAGAAGATAATATGTTACTTGTGTGTTTCAACCAATTGAAAAACCTATCCAAACAAGTTGTAGTAGAAGATATATAAATTTGAACTAAGAAGTTATTTAGGGCCCTGTTTCGATTGACTTATTTGAGTTTATGCATTGACATAAGCACTTCTGAGACTATTTGGTAGAACTTATGACAACTCCATAAGTTGTTTTCACCTTATTTTCATAAGCTCTCCGTAATAGCTAATGAAAACAACTTATATGAAATCAGTTACACTTTATTTTATCTTTGTTATAGAAACAACTTATACATAAACACTAATATGATAAGCGACTATGCTATAAACTCTTAAGTTATTTATCCAAACAATGTCTTTGTCATGGCATCTTACCCAAGCTGAGATAATGATTTCTCTATATGTTTGTTTTCCCATTGACATTGGCTGCTTCCATTGTGAACTCTATCCCTATCCAATCCGGCAAGATCAATAAGGCTGATTCGGCTAGCTTTTAAACTGCAACCCTTTGTGTTCCCCTGAAGCGCCAGTTAATGAAAACATATTTAGCATCATAATCATAGTTTCTTTTTCCGCACTAATAGTAGAAATGTTAGGTGGAGCGGTTATGAAATATGGCATTACCTTACACAAAGACTCAATTACAAAAGTGAAAATGATATGTGATCTTGAGCTACTAGAATTTAAGCTTGATGCTCCGATTTTTCTGCCTGACAGGCCCTGCAGCACAAATTATTAGAGCTGATCAAGATTTGAACAAATAAGTTACAAGAAAAACAATAGACATTATGGAAAGATGCATAAAATCGCTTGACAAAAATATCAGTTGACAAAAACAAGTATTCAGCTTCTTATAAATAGCATACAGAAATCTGATTTTCAACAGTATATGCTTGATACTTTCTACCTTGATCAGAATTGAACCACGCCATCATAGCATGTGACATATTCCTCAATCAGATTCTCAACATGTAGTCCATTTTCTGGGTCATCTTTCATCTGCGATACAATATGGATGGAACAATAATTACAGTAAGCATGTGGCACTTAAACGGAAGTAGAAAATGATATGGTGTAAAATTACACCACAAAGGATCGTAATATAGACCTACCTCAAGGTTCTTCTGGTTTGGATTGAGTAAATTCCCAATTTGATTGTCGATATCTGTTGCAAAACTCAGAAAGAACACACATACAAAATGCATTAGCAATTGTAACGGATAAGCTCACTGCTTCATTGAGAAGCTTTACAAAGAAGTTCAAGTTCAAATTCACCTCAAGAAAAGAACAACGGCATTTATAGCTGAACTGTTTCTGGTCAGACACGAGTCTCTCCTAATTTAGCAATTCAAACACAAACAGTCAAAATTCAAAACCATAACACAGAAATTTACTAAAGTTACGACAATTATCGAGGAAGTGGAACATACTCTTTCAAGCTCAGAAAATAACATTTGGAAGATCCGAGGAACAATTTCCTGAGGACTATGACACGAGGGATCCTCAGCCATGGAACTCGTGGACCCCACATTGTATAAGTCTTTCCGCTTCCAGACTAATAAAGAAGTACCATTGAAGTAAGTGTAACCTCAACATTCCATAAAAAGTGCTGCAAAGTTCAAAAGTACAACAAGTATGCATCAATATGTGTACCTGGCCATATGACAGAACTGAAGTGTTGTAACCCGCTAAAGCATTTCAACCAAAGGAACACCAACCGACTCAAAAATATCCTCCTGAACATACAACAGCTCATAAATCAGATTGATGGTTAATCTTCTCTTATATGCATACAAAGCCTTATCCCACTATGTATTAAAGAACAAATTGTGGTTAATTCACACTGCTAGACCAGTCACAACACTTGTACTGACCAAAATCGCATAAGCCTTTACTGAAAAATTTCCAATTACCCTTTACTCAAATCATGTAAAATCATTGAAGATCTAAAGCAAAACTACCTGATTGGAGTTAGCATCAAGAACTTCATCAAATTTGAACTGTCTATCCCCAACACGGAGAGCATCAGACGAAACCTTGTTAATAATGCAATCTCCGTTGTTTGCATCAGGTTTAATTCTCACCACAACCTGTTCCAGAACAACAAAGATTAGTATAGTAAAGTTTAAACATTGAAAATGAAGCAAAAAATGAACTTGCCTTGACATGTGGGTTGTTGTGAGAAAATTGGGGTTTAGGGTTTGGTTGAGGTTGATGATGGTGATGGGTATGTTGGAATGAATTGGAGGAATGTTTTCGAGATTGGATTTGGGTTTGCGGAAGGAAGAAATTGGAAGAAGCTTTTTGATGGAAGTGGAAGAGATGGTTCCGAAGAAACCAGTGTCTGGGTTGTTGTTGGTGTTGCTCTTTTGCTTCATGCTCATTGTTAGAGAGAGATTCAAATGATGGAAAGAGGGGGAAGAGGAAGAAGAAGAGTTTGGTTAGCTGAAATGAACGTTATGAATCTTTATTTCAAATTTCCAAATTGTTTTAATATATGTTTTAGTGATACAGATGACTAACATTTTTCTTTTTAAAATGATTTTTTTTAAGTTAACTGTGTTCATTTTTTTTTTTTATTATCTACCATATAAGAAAATAAGATGTTATGGAAAAGTCTACGACACTTTTTTTTATTAATCTAATCATAATTTTTATTTATTTTTTAATAATAATATAATCAAAAGATACTTTTTGTATATGGTCCAATAGCTTTTATTACTCCATTCATTTGGGCCAAAAAAATATCCATTGATATACAACACTGATCAATGCGTTTGTTCTTCCCAAACACGTCCTTTCATCTTCTGCATTCTGATGGAATTCCCTATGTCATTATTCCCTCTTATAAATACATCTGAGTCAAAACAACAAATACTCCACATCTTCTTCATATGTTTATGTCTTCTCTTTTGTCAGATCTTCCATTATTTAAAGATGTGCAAATTAGAACAACTCTTCATTTTTTCAATCGTTCGTTCTTGCTTTATGGTTGCTTCGTTGTTTCTTATTATTTCGTATTTTGTTCAGAGTAATGAATAGAAGAGGGAAGCTTTGAAGCTTTTTGATCTTGAGAATATTCATTAACTGTTTGATAAATTTGTGAATTGGTTTTCACTACCTTCAACCCTTCAAACCTGATTGAAAGCCAAATCGCATAACACAGCAAATCCAGAAATACCACAAACTCAGAAACTCAGAAGAAGAATAGGGTTTTTTAGGACTCACCTGCTTCTACAAACACTTTGTGCACCATTACACCATATGCGTCGCTCCTCTAACCGATTTATCGAGTTATAATAAATTTACATTGAGTATAATGGCTAGTCTAGCATTTACATAATTAGAAAGATAAATGGCTAACATGTTGGTGTTTTCTTCGGAGGAAGTTTTCTTCTTAACTCTGAATTTGATTATGATATTACTATGTAAAATTATTACATCAAAATAGATGGTTTTGTCATCATCAAAAGGGGAGATTGTTAGAATAAGATTTGGATTCTACAATGATCTCACGATTTTGATGATAACAATACATATATTTTATATGCAAACAATTTTGTAGCTAATAAGTTTCTTAAGTGTGTAGATAAGAAATTCTAATTGATTCAGGATTGTTGTCTAAAGAATCAAAAATACGGTAAGCACATTAGAAAGACTGTTCACATCCGCTTTAGAAGAAACATCAGTAGTTCTAAAGAATATTGAATGTTCGCCAGAAAGAGGATCACATGTGTATTTCTCAATAAGTTGCTGCTTCAGAAATCACAAGTATTCAAGAAGAAAGATTTTCTGACAAGTTGTTGCTTCAAGATCAGAAATCAAGATTACACAAGAAACAAGCTTCTAACACAAAGATCAAAAGTCAAGATTTGCTTATCATAAAAGTTGTTGCTTCTAATTCTAAAGACAAACTCAAGATTTTGAACATAGCAAGAGAAAGCTTCTACTCTAAATCAGAAGTCAAGATTTGATCATCAGAAGTGTTGATGCTTATATTTTTGAAGACAAAGTCAAGATTTTGAAGACTCAGATAGTTCATGGAATACGCACACAACTTCTCTATATCAGAAGTATTCCATCAGAAGAAAGATAAAGGAAAGAAAAATCTCTTGGACTTATTTCTAATCAACATCATATAGAAGACAAGACTAAAAGATGATATCTTCTCAAGCCAATCTACTTCAGCAGAAATAACATTCATTAGAAGACAAGTATCATAAAAAATATGAGCTACAAGAGTTAGTACAATAGTAAAATTACACTTCACTCAAATGGATATTGTGACATCCCAAATAATTCAATTATTAAATAATTAGAATTTTAATTATTAATTTAATTAAAGGTTTAATTATTAGTATTTTAGATTATTGGATTTAATTAATTAATTAAATAAATGGAAGTGTTGGGTGTGAAGTTAAATTGAAGGGGTGAAGAGTAAAACACTCTAACTACTCTAATTATTTTATTTTATTATTTGGAATAATAAAAGGACTAAAATAAGGAATAAGCGGAAAAGAGAAGGAATTGAGGTTTTCTATCATACGACATTGGAGAAGAGAAGAGAAAGAGGGAAAAGCCAAAGCGCCGAATTCAAGAATCATCGCAAGGTAAGGGTGATTTCATTCGATTATTATGCCTTATGGGTTTTAGAATTCAATTGAATGATTGGTATGTTAGGAAACTTGAAATTAGATAATTTAGGTTTGTAAAATTATCCCCAAAATGTGTCGAACTATAGGAAATTGAAACCGTAGTAATGTTATGAAATATTTGGGAATAAATGAATTATGCCATGTAGTATAATATCGTGTTTGTTGGAAGAAAATTAGTGTTATTGATGTTTGGATCCGTGTGGAATGCTATGGAATAAGTTGGAATACCTATCACAAACTAGTGTTTTCTCGCCATCAGGAGTCGTGGGAACCGGTTCCCTGTGGGAGGAACCGGTTCCCAGTGTTGGTCGTTGAAATTGAGCATTTTGAACTCAGGAACCGGTTACTCCTGGGGAGGAACCGGGTTCCTAGTTAAATTTTTACACAGTAAAACCATTTTTAGTGGGAACCTGCTCACCGAGGAACCGGGTTCCCCATACAAAATTCCAGAGGCGTGTCATTTCAAACTTATGGGAACCGGGTCCTCCCTGGGAGGAACCGGTTACCACTGTGTAATTTTCAAAAATCCTCAAACTTCAAAAACTTGTATTTCCTAAACCGTAACTCCGATTCAAGTGCCATTTTGGGAAGCGTTCTCTAAATTAAATGTACTATTTTATAAAATTGAGAGATTACTATTTTATGGATTTTATTTTAAAAAGTGTCAATTTTCCGATTTTGTGAACTAAATGTAATTTTAGAAATGAGACGAGCAGGTTAGAGTTGTTCTGATTGATTGGATTGAGGACTATATACTTATGTGTTGTGTCTATTGTTTATGAATGAATATGATGTTATTATGTGTCGTTGATGGTGTTGGCTATGTATGGAATGATGCTTTGATCATATTCCGTTGTTTGAATGTTGCATGCTTTTGTTGTGCATGCATACGCATTCTGGTGGTGGTTAATTCTCATCGTGTGGAATTGGACCTGTAGAGCCAATACCCGTACCCAATGGTTTAGTGGTGGTGAGGCTAGATTCGTGTCCCAGTGGTGTATGGGCGAATCGTTGATTAACGTTGTTTCCGAGGTGTAAACGGAACAAGGTGTGAATTTAGTTCACGTTTGGTACCACATGCATAGAGTCTGCATTGCATATGGAATTATAACATGTTAGGATGGTTTCCAGTGTTATAATTTTCATTGTTGTTGTTATGTGCATAATGAACTGTGTGAATTGCAATTGTGTACTGAAAATCTGATTATGCTAATGAGGATGAAATAATATATTGAATTGTTCTGTTGTTTTTAGAAACGTATAATGTATTTTATATTGCGATGAAATCTCACCCTTACTTTGATGATTTCAGATTAAGGTTAGCAACTCAGGAGTTGGTGAGGATGGCTTATAGGGTTGTGTTGTTTTGTTATCCGTGTGTCAGTGTCATGCTCTGGTAGTTGTAACACTGGGGAACGATTGTTTTGGAATTATAGTTTTGAACTATGTTCTTTTGGTTTATGTTGGAATGATTTATGAATTAAATTTTATTCTGATTTTGATACTATATTCCATTGTGTACAACATGATATTGGTTTTGATTATTTTATTTAAAGTTCTTCAGTGTAGCATGACTACTGTTGTGATATTTTTATATTTTAATGAATTGTAATGCCCTTTATTGCATGTTACTCTGATTTAATTATTATATTTTTGGGGTATTTTAGAAGGGGTGTTACAATAGTGGTATCAAAGCATAGTCGGTCGTGTGACCAGTGTCTTAGTGTCGTTATTCCCTTTTGTATGCGACTAGTGCAAGGTAACCCTGTCGATACTTGTGTTCTAATGACGTTGTTTTGTAATGTTACAGAATAATGGCCGGAAGAGGTAACGGAAGAGACGATGCTTCTATTGTTGAGGCTTTTGGAATGTTAGCTAGTGTGCTTGGAGGGAATCAGCTGGGAGCTGGTATTAGTGTTGATAGACAGTTGGGGAACTTTTAGAGGAACAATCCTCCATTGTACAAAGGCACGCATGATCCCGAAGGTGCTCAGAGATGGTTGAAAGAGATCGATAGAATTTTCAGAGTGATTGATTGTGCGGAAGAGCTGAAGGTGAGATATGGTACTCACATACTAGTAGAGGAAGCTAATGACTGGTGGGTTGCTACCAGGACAGAAATGGAACAAGATGGTGTTGCACTGAATTGGGCTGTGTTCAGGAGAGCTTTTCTGATGAGGTATTTTCCTGAAGACATTCGGGGAAAGAAAGAGATTGAGTTTTTGGATCTCAAGCAGGGCAACAAGACCATGAGTGAGTATGCTTCGAAATTTACTGAGTTGGAAAAGTACTATGTTCACTACAACAATGATGCAGATGGAGAATTTTCCAAATGTATCAAGTTTGAGAATGGTCTTCGTGACGAGATCAAGCAGGGTATTAGGTATCAGCGTATCCGTAAGTTTTCTGACTTGGTGGAGTGTAGTAGGATTCTGGAAAAGGATCTTGCTAATACTCGAACGAACTCTCGAGGGTATGTTGATCGAAAGGGAAAACAACAGATGGATCGCGGGAAACCTTATGAAAAGAATAATCAAAGATCCGGTGGTTGGAAGAAGCCTAGTGGGGGAGATTCTAGTGCTCCTATCAAGTGTTATAGGTGTGGTGAAATGGGACATCGAGCTAATGAATGCAAGAATAATACGAGGAAGTGCTACAACTGTGGGAAACCTGGTCATGTAGCTACTGATTGTAGAGCAAGAAAGGTAACTTGTTACAACTGTGGTGAAGAGGGTCATACTCGTCTGCAGTGTACTAAACCCAAGAAGGAACAGTCTAGTGGTAAAGTGTCGCATTGTCTGGATCAGAGACTAAGCTAGATGATCGGTTGATTAAAGGTACATGTTTTATTAATGGCATACCTTTTATTGCGATTATTGATACTGGAGCGACTCATTCTTTTATTGCTTTGGATTGTGCTAAAAGATTGAATTTGGATATATCTAATATGGATGGAAGTATGGTTAATGACACTTCTGCGTCGGGTTCAGTGACTACTTCATTTGTTCGTAGGAATTTCCCTATTGTGATTTTTGGTAGAGGTTTCGGTATGGATTTAGTGTGCCTACCGATAGAACAACTTGACATCATCCTTGGAATGAACTGGTTGGAATTCAACCAAGTTCATATCAACTATTTTGCGAAGACAGTTATTTTTCCTGAAGAGACCAGTTTCGCAGATGTGACTGTGTCAGTTAAGCAGCAGATGAATTTAGTTGTTAATGATGGTGTTGTGGTGTTTATGTTGTATTCTTCGATGGAAGCGAAAGGAAAGGCTAAGAGTAGTGAATTTCCTGTTGTGAATGAATTTCAGAAGTGTTTCCGAAAGATGTTAGTGAATTTCCACCTGAGAGGGAAGTGGAATTTTCTATAGATTTGATTCTTGGAACGAGTCTAGTGTCGATGGCGCCTTATTGCATGTCAGCATCTGAATTATCTAAATTGAAGAAGCAGTTAGAAGAGTTATTTGAGAAGAAGTTTATTCGTCCTAGTGTTTCGCCGTGGGGTGCTCCTGTGTTGTTGGTTAAGAAGAAAGAGGGTTCGATGAGACTGTGTGTTGATTACAGGCAGTTGAACAAAGTTACAATCAAGAATCGGTATCCATTGCTGAGGATTAATGATTTGATGGATCAAATGGTTGGAGCTTGTGTACTCAGTAAGATTGATCTGAGGTCTGGATATCATCAGATTCGTGTGAAGACGAAAGATATTCAGAAAACTGCATTTAGAACGAGGTATGGACATTATGAGTATTCTGTTATGCCGTTTGGAGTTACTAATGCACCTGGTGTATTCATGGAGTATATGAACAGGATATTTCATCTGTATCTTGATAAGTTTGTGGTGGTTTTCATTGATGACATTCTGATCTATTCGAAGAATGATGAAGAGCATGCAGAACATCTTAGGATTGTGTTGGAATTGTTGAAAGAGAAGAAGCTTTGTGCGAAGTTGTCCAAGTGTGAGTTCTGGTTGAGTGAAGTAAGTTTTCTTGGTCATGTGATTTTCAAGAATGGCATTGTTGTTGATCCTACGAAGGTAGAAGCAGTATCTCAGTGGGAAGCGCCAAAGAATGCTTCAGAGATCCATAGTTTTCTGGGTCTTGCAGGTTACTACAGAAAGTTCATTGAAGGATTTTTGAAGTTAGATTTTCCGTTGACTAAGTTGACAAGGAAGGGTCAAGTGTTTGTTTGGGATTCTGAATGTGAGAAAGGATTCCAAGAGCTGAACAAGAGATTGACTAGTGCTCTGATTTTGATTTTGCCGAATCCGGCGGAATCTTTTGTTGTGTACTGTGATGCTTCATTGATGGAATTAGGTGGTGTTTTGATGCAGGATAAGCAGGTAGTGGCTTATGCTTCGAGACAATTGAAGGTTCATGAAAGGAATTATCGGACTCATGATTTAGAGTTGCCAGCTGTGGTATTCGTTTTGAAATTGTGGAGGCATTACTTGTATGGTTCTCGATTTGAGGTATTCAACGATCATAAGAGTCTGAAGTATCTCTTCGATCAGAAGGAGCTAAATATTAGGCAGAGAAGGTGGTTAGAATTTCTCAAAGATTATGATTTCGGTTTGAATTACCATCCTGGTAAGGCAAATGTGGTTGCAGATTCATTGAGTATGAAGTCGTTTGCATATGTCTATGTTGATGATGCGTGAATTGGATTTAGTTGAGCAATTCAGATATTTGAGTATGGTGTAATACGGTGAACTGACTTTGTAGGTTTTTGTATCGCAAATGTGCGGATAGCAAGAGTCGCCACCGACTTTTCTTTTATCCAATTAAGGGAAGGTAAAAAGTACGTAAAAGACCTTCGTTAGATTCTCGAGGGGAGAAGGTTATGAAAAGGGAAGGTATTAGCACCCTTTCCATCCGTAGTTATCTACGGGCTCTTAGTTGCTCTTAGATCACTTTAAAATTGTGCTTTCTGTGTGTTTGACAAAAATGTTTTGAAAAGGCATTTCGCTTTAACTTTGTAATGATTCATGTAGGAATGTATACAAAGTGTTCGGAAATGTTTCGCTTTGAAAAGAGTTTGAACTTTGACAAAGTGTGAGGTGTGAAAAGCATTTGATTTGAGCAAGCAACTAAAAGTCTTATTACCTACTCGAATTGGTCGTTTTGTTATTTTATCGCTCCTTTAGAATAGTGCTATCCATACCATTAGTTGGTAGGTAACTCTATTCGTTGGATGTAAGTGGGACATTCAAGGGACATCGACGGTCATAGAAAGCAACTTGTAGGAAGTATCCTAGCACATTCGAAGGACTATCATCATTTTCGTAGGCGACAATCGAGGGTCAAGATCATGTATTCGGAGGCGACATCGTGGGTCTTATGATCTTTGTATCGAAGGGACTATGATGATTTGTTTTGAAGGCAACGGTGCTAGGATACCTCTACATTCGAGGGACATGACCATTTTGAATTCGTAAAGGCAACGAGAGGGGATGACCCTAAGGGGTGCGTGTGTGAAAGAGTGTGTTGATTCAAATATTTTTGTCTTGGAATTATGAGTGAGCTATGTCCAATTTTATCTTACCATACACGCCTAATTACTAGCTTTATAAAAGTGGAAATTAAATGCGGAAATGTAAAATGCGGAAAGGTAAATCCTACGCTATTACATGGCTTTGGGGCAGATACATAATTTAAAATGCAGAAAATAAAAGCCCTAATTAAAACTATTACATCCCATAAGCAGTTACATTATTGGGAAAAAAAGAAACGATAAAGAAAAAACGTCCAAAACGGGATAACCTGTGAAAAGATGAGAAATCGAAAAATACGAGAGAAATCGAATAAGAGGAAAATGTTAGTAAAAATGCAAATTTTTGAATGAGAAAAATATTTTATGCTAGAAATAACATTAATATGCTAAAATAATTTTTTTGGGATTTTTTGGAGGTAATTTAATAATTAAAAATCAATTAAAAGTGATTTAAATGATAAATTAGCAATTAAATTAAATATGCATGCAAAATAATGTTTTTTAATTTTATAAATTAAATAAACATTTTATGAAAGTAAATGCAAAAGGAAAAATATTTTTGACAATTTTTAAATGCATGAATAAAAATATTGAAATATATTAAAATGAATGCAAAATATTAAAAAAAAATAAGAAAATAGAAAATATGAAAAGAAATTGAGTTTGTAAAGAAAGATAGCAAAACCGGTCCTGGCATGGTTCGAACAGGGGACATTGGAGAGCATCTTTGCACAGCTAGCGCCTTAACCACTGGGACACTTGACTTTTGATGTTGGAAAAGACAAAATCAATGGTTTTGAGTGATGACGCCGTCCGGAATGGGGTCAAACCAGTCAAGACGCTGGGGTCCAGCTGGAAAGAGAGCTAATCGAGAGCGCCATAACGCCACGCCACCGGGTCAGCCCCAGTCAACGACGCCGAGCCCTAGCTCCTTTGCTTTCCTACGATCCAAATCCTCAAACCTGCAAAATACGATGAATAAACGAAAAGAACACCCTACCCCCCTAAATCGACCCTTCTGAGTCCAATGGTGGTATTAGTTTTGGCCAAATCGTCTCAGACGACGGCGAACCGAAAAGTTCCTCGAACCCTAGCCATGGCAACGCGGCGATTTCGACGTCAAGTCAGAAACGATTGCCCGCATCGTATATGAAACTCGTGAATACAATAAAAGCATTAGAATCAATGGAAACACGCAGAATAGTAAAATGCAAAAATCAAGAAAAATTGAATATGTATGTATGTATATGGCTCGATTTAGCTTGCTTTGATCAATAACAATGGTGCATTCTTACTCAATCTTACCCCGAGCACGCTTTGATGGTCGGAAGAGGTCGAGAGGTCGAATAAAATTCGATTTTCAAAGATTCTTGAAAAATTTTGGCAAAGTGAGGGCTGTTTATGGGGCTAGGGTTTCGTCCTTGTCTTGTGAACTTGCTGGCTATTTATAGAGTGATTTGGGATGGCAAAGAGGAGGAAAAAAGATTTGATCTTGAATGTGCATTTATATTTTTTCAAATAAAATCAAATATTGGAAAAAAATTTGATTTTTTCATCAATGTGAAGGCTAGCACGAAATTGGTAAGAATCATGGGCTATCTTGGACCTCAAGCATGATATAAAATCATTCTCCTTAAAAAAATATCTTATTTTCATATTTTATATAATTTAATTTTGAATTAAATGGTTTAAAATCCAAAATAAATCAATAAAATAGAAAATTCCATGGCCAAGTATTTATGGGTCACAAATAATGTCATGAACAAGTTTGATCAAAAGATTATAGGCCCATTTGGAAAATTTTGCATTTTGACCAAAATGTCCTTTGTGCAATCATTCAAAATTGCCCAACTTCCAATAGTGTATCTTGCTCAATTTTCCACATTTTTGAGTGTTCTTGGACTTTTTGGAAAGCTCTAAGATTCCTCTAACCAACCTTTTTGGTATTATCTCAATTGGAGTCTCCATGCTCAATATATCTTCAAAACAAAAAGTTGACTTTTTGTTGACTTTGAAAAGGACCTGAAATGTTTTGATCCATACCTCTCAAATGAAGCATTTTTTGAACATTCTTGTGAGACATGAAGTTGTAGAGAATTGAATTTCCTTCAAAACAAGAGGTGGTGGAAAAATTTCTGAGAAAGTATGAAGATGTTATGCTCAATCAAAGTTTAGTTGACTTTTCTCAAAGAAACCCTAATTTAGAAAGTTTGACTTTTGAGCAAATCTTGAGTTTTCTTGATGAATCATGATCAAACCTTGATCAAATGATGAATGTAACTTCAAAATGAGGATGTTGGCCAAAAATCATGAAGTTTGATCAGATGTTGACCATAGCTGACTTTTGTCCAAGACAACCGATTTTCAACCATCCGAGCAATTGTTTGAGGAAACTTGACTTGTGAAGCTTGAAACTTGACATGGAGAACATTTGAAGCATACGAGGAGGCATGATGAACATTGAGATGTTGGAAATCCATTTTATCTCGAGAATCACCAAACCCTAGTTTGGGTTGATTGTCTAGGAGAGGGTTTGTCCGATCAACCCTCGAGGAATCCTCGAGTATGGATGTATGGAATGTCTTGAGAAGATGGAGGGCAAATTTTGGGTATGATATTGCCCCTGCTCAATCTTCTTGTACCGAAGGGTTAGATTGGCATGCATGCCTTCGTGACCGGAAGTAGAAGATGATTGAACACTGAGTACACCAAAATTTGCACTCGTTGTTGGTCGATGATGCGGAATGGGCTTATAGATGCCATTTGGAGAAGCGGAGATTTTACCGGGAATGGGTCGCACGCTGGACTGGAGATTGTTGATAGGAGAATTGACAAGGATGGGCTTAAGATGCCATCTGGAAGGATCGATGCTGGGGAGTGAGCCGTACGCTAGGCTCTATAGATGTTCTTGATAGCGGAAGGAGCATGGAGATGGGCTTAAGATGCCATCCGGAGGAGTCGATGTTAGACTTCGTGCTCATCTTTGAATGAATCTATTGGTTTGTATTGGTTTTTAACCAAATATGCAGCATTCTGAAAGTGGAGAAATGTTGATAAGTAGTTGGGATGGGCTTAAGATGCCATCCAAGGCGAGTCGATGCCGCACTGAGTTGTTGCTGATAATAAGAAGGAATCAATAAATCTTCGTCGATTACCCGAGGGAGGTAGTAGTTGGCAAAATGTGGATATCTTCCCCTTGCATCGGTGTCGATCCATTGCCCGCTATCGGAGGATAACTTGTGATCGCTTGATAGGGTTTCCGCCTAGCTTCTATTAATCTCGGATCCGCTTGTTCGAGGACAACGAGGGCGGTCGGTCGATAGTTTTCCCATCGAGATTCGGTCTTATCTCGGACCGCTTGTCGGAGGACAACTAGGGCGGTCTTTCAGATAGTTTTCCCGTTGAGATTCGGGTCTTAATCTTGGACCAGTTGTCGGAGGACAACTAGGGCGGTCTTACAGATAGTTTTCCCGTCTGGATTCGGGTCTTAATCCTGGACCTGTTTGCGTCAGAAGTGACTTTCACCTATTTTGGAGAAAACGAGAGGAATTTTTATAAAATATTTGTTAGTCTTATGCAAAGTATGATGCATGACAATGCGTATGAATGACATATGCACAAATTATGACTTTTATGAGTAATGTATGAATGATAGATGTTGTGGTATTTCAAAACATATCCATCTTGAAGAAGATGTGGAAGTTCTGCTTGGAGATTTCTGACTTCTGTTTGAGGATGGAGATCCTGAGAAGAAAGATAACTTTGATTCCTCCGGTGCACTATCTGACCAAGTTTCAGGCCTAGATATTGTTGAGGACGGTAGAGGTACGCTGTCGAGGATCTTGTGTGTAGACCCTGTTGGGGAGAATCTTGGAGGTACTCTACTGGGGATTCTTGCTGGAGAGTAATGGTAGTTGCCGGGAGACCGGGTTTTAGAAGAGTCTGGAGATTTGGAATCTCTGACTGAGGAATAAGAGGTGTAGGTTTCCTCCGGTGCACTATTCTGACCAAGTTTCAAGTCTAGATACTACCGAGAAAAAGGGAATGGTTGAGAGATATTCATTGATAAATATCTTAGCCGGGATGAAATGTTATCGTCAAGACAAAGGTAATCCGTTAAGTTGAGTGGAATCATTGCTTGGGGACCACGCATCTAATCGAAGGTTTGTGGTGAGCAACATCTCTGTGGGGATCAATGCTCTGTAGGGGAGTGTTTTGGTGACTTTCTTCGTCATCTCGATTCCTGGAGTCTGTAGTAACTACTTTTGCACGTTCACTTTTTGCATGTTTGTGAATAGATTTTTATTGTCAGATGCATATAATCATTCAAAGCAAACATTGGACTTTATGCAAACAACAACAACAACAAAAATTGTAAAGAGAAATAAACTTGTATTTATTTGAAATGTGGCGTATGGCCGAATAGTTTTTACACAAGAAAGGTAAAAAGCTATGCGGAAACAATCTCGTTAAGTTCCAACTATGCTAGTACTCATATATTTCAACTATCTCATCTCCTTGATGTTAGTAGAAAGTGAGTGAATCGATCTTCGCCATTTGAATCTTGGATGCTGATAGTAGTCTGTAGATAGGTGATCTAGACGAGACATAGTCGTACGCTTAAATCCCTAACTTTTGCCTAGACCGCCTTTCGGTTTTCACCATCGGATACCTTTTTGCCCAAGCCGCCTTTTCGTGTTTTTGACTTGCCGGTGTACATCTTTGTATATATCCTTAACTTTTACCCGAACCCTTTTGTTCGCCAGATGCCTTATTTTTGCCTAGGTCGACGAAGCGGTTTTCATGCGTAGTATTTTTGACTATGTCCGCATTCCATGTGGTGTGGAAGTCTTCACCATCCATGGTGCTAAGTATCATAGCTCCGAAAATACTGTTTTGACTACAAACGGTCCCTCGTAGGTGGGAGTCCATTTGCCCCTGGGATCACCTTGTGGAAGAGTGATGCGCTTGACTACTAGATCACCGACTTGGTAAACTCGGTGTTTGACCTTCTTGTTAAATGCTCGATCATTCGCTCGATAGATCTCGTCCATGGCGTATGGATGCGAGTCGCTTCTCATCAATCAGGTTTATCTGGTCAAGGCGGGTCTGGACCCAATTGTCTTCGCCTAGCTCTGCGTCCTGGAGGACTCTAGTTGAGGGAATCTGAACCTCGATGGTAGGACCGCCCATACCGTATACGAGAGAGAAGGGGTTGCTCGCGATGTTCACGCCGAGCGATAACCATGAAGAGCAATGGTAACATCTCATGCCAATCTTTGTAAGTTATTGTCATTTTCAGATAATCTTCTTAATGTTCTTGTTGGCGCTTCCATCGCGCCATTCATCTTAGGCCGATAAGGAGAAGAGTTGTGATGCTTGATCTTGAATCATGTAGAGTTCGGTGATCATCTTATTGTTGAGATTGGAGCCATTATCCGTGATAATCCTTTCGGAGTGCCATATCGATAGATAAGATTATGTTTGATGAATCGAGCCACAACATTCTTGGTAATGATGCAACGAGGTCGCTTCTACCCACTTGGTAAAGTAGTCAATTGCCACAAGGATGAAACGATGTCCGTTGAAGCGTGGGCTTGATTTCTTCGATCATGTCAATACCCCATATTGCAAAAGGCCAAGGAGCGTTAGAACATTGAGGTACCGAGGTACGTGCACTTTGTCCGCATAACCGCATTTGTGACAAGATCGAGCGTGATGGTGACAATCACTTCCATGGTGGACCAATAGTAACCTGCTCAAAATCTTCTTAGCCATTGTATGACCACTAGAGTGAGTACCAAATGCGCCTTCGCGTAACTCTTCCATGATACGTATTGTGTTTCTCGGGTCACATGGAGTAAGCACAAGTCGGTGCGCTTTGTATAAGATGCCGTTGTCGAGGAAGAATTTGATGCAAATCTTCTCATGAACTTTTATCATTGATGATGCCCTCGGGATATTCCTCGAGTCTCAAGATACCTTTTCACGTCATAGTACCAAGGTTTTCTTCTCGTATCAAGCTCATAATAATATGCTAGTTCGCCAAACTTCTCAATGATGATCCGGGAGCCTCGTTGTCCCATCCGACTTGAACATAGATGACATAGTAGCCAATGCGCCTCGCTAACCGATTCTTCTCGTGGAATGTGATTGAAAGTGATCTCTTCAAGTAGGGATCAAACTTAACATGCTCTCGACACGGAATGAGATTCGATGCTTCAGATCCCACTCGCCTTAACTGATCGATCACCAAAGTCGAGTCTCCATACACTTGCAAGAACTTGATTCTTAAGTCAATAGCAACTTTGATACCCATGATGCACGCTTCAGATTCGCCATGTTGTTGGTGCAATCAAACATAATCATGTGAAAGGCGATGTCCGCCTGCAGGAGATGTAATGATGGCGCCAATGCCATTGCCGAAAAGCGCTTGAGGCTCCATCAAAGACCATGGTCCATCGGGATCCTTGTTCAGTCCTTCGTCTGGGCCTCGGTTCTTCGCAATCAGAATTAGTAAAACATCTTCATCTGGAAATTGAATCGCATAGATCGATAGTCATCTCTACGGATGAGCCAAATGATCGGCTACTACACTTCGCTTGATTACTCGAGAAGTGTATTGATGTCGATTCGGTCAAGATCATTTGCCATCTTGCTATTATTCCGAGAGAGTCGGTTTCTCAAATATGTATTTTATCGGATCCATCTTGAAATCAATAAGTAGTGTGAGTCAACATATACTATCTTAGTCATGAGCAATTTCAAGTTAAAGCGCTAAAGTTTTCTCGAGCTGTGAGTATCTTGTTTCACAAATGGTAAACTTTTGCTAAGGTAGTATATTGCATGCTCTTTCGACTGCACTCACCATGTTGCCCCAACACACACCCCATTGAATTCTCTAACACCGCCAAGTACATGATAAGAGGTCTTCCTTCAAAGAAAGATTAGGATAGGAGGATTTCAGAGGTACCCTTGATTTTATCAAAAGCGATCCGGCAATCGCTGCCCATTCTACCACTTGATCCTTCTTTAGCAACTTGAAGATTGGCTCACAAGTAGCAGCTAGGTGTGCAATGAATCCGCAATGTAGTTCAATCGCCCAAGAAACCTCGACTTCCTTCTCGCGGGAGTCGCATCCTTGAATAGCTTTAACCTTGGCTGGGTCAACTCAATACCTTTACCATCGATAACAAACCCTAGGAGTTTTCCGGATCCGACTCAAAAGTGCACTTGTTAGATTAAGTCTCACTCAGTACTTCTTCAACCTATCAAACAGCTTCGCAAATGATCAAGATGTTCTTCTTCACCGTGATCGATCTATCATGTCGTCGACGAGACCTCTATGTCGTGATGAATCATGTCATGAAATAATGTTACCATAGCATACCGATAAGTGGCGCCCGCTTCTTCAATCCGAACGGCATAACCTTGTAGCGTAGTGCCCCACCGTGTAACGAAGTAGTCTTCCATGTCTTCGGAGCCATTTTGATCTCGATTGTAATCGGAGAAACCATCCATAAAGGAGAAAACCTTATGCCGAGTGTTGTCAACCGTAACATCAATATGAGGAAGTGGGAAATCGTCTTTCGGACTCGCTTTGTTCAGATCTCTGTAATCCACACACATCCGCACCTTACCATCCTTCTTAGGCACAGGAACCACATTAGCAACCAATTGTGGATAGGAAGTAACAGCTAAGAAACCGACATTGAACTGTTTCATAACTTCAGCTTTAATTTTCTCTGACATCTCAGGACGCATGCGACGAACCTTCCTGCTTTTATCGGAGAAACCTTCTTTGTCAGCAATCGTGTACCACAATATCAATGTCCAACCCTGGCATGTCTTCATATGACCAAGCAAAAACCTCAATATAGTCTTGTAGCATCCGAACCAATTTTCCTTTAACACTGTTCTCAAGACCCGCTCCTATCTTGATCTCTTTTTTGTCTTCATCAGTAGCATCAAGTTCACAACCTCAACATGTTCTTCGTGTGGCTGTATAACTCGCTTCTTCTTGTCAGTAGCAACCTCGAGAAGTTCTCTCGCACTTCACAATCTTCCTCACCTTCGCCTTCGGCTTGGTAGATCGATTATCAAGTCATATTTAGCAATAATATAGTTATCAATCTAGATTCGAAAGTGATTCTCAGGTATCACGGGTGTGTAAGAAACACATAGCTTTGAAGGTGATAAAGTAAGAAACAAAAATAGAATGCAAAAGTCCAACGATTTTATTGAATGAAAATATGCAAATGATGATAATAACCTCACAACGAACCATGATGCCCCTGCAAGGCACTAGGCTTTAGAGTTTATTGTTCAAAACATAGAAAATACAAAAGCAAAACAAAAACAAGAGTAATTACTCATGTCTAAAGGAGATTGGTATGACGCCTTCGCCTTCCAATTGCCGAGTCCGTTGTTCGGAGTTGAAGATCCACTTGCGATGTCAAGTCGCTTGTCGCTGCCTCCTATAGCATGGATTCCACTCTAGCTGATGCGAAAGGAAGTTGGCCAAGACGTCGTGGCGTATCATCTTCCGACCTTGATGGTGAAGCCTAAACCACCTTGTCGATTTGAAAGGAAGACTGTGGAGTTGTCCCCAAATAGTACTACCTCCTTCAATAGCACTGAGCATCCTTCAATGAGGCCATCCTATGGAACTCGTAACTTCAGATCGACAGAGAGTCAACAGCATGACTCTAGGGATTGTTTCAAAAGCTTGACAGGAGTCTGAGAATTCACCCTCCATCTCGAGATATCGGAATGATTGTAGATGACCGACCATATACTCTTCTTCACCACATATCAGAATAACTTTCCTTTCACCGGTACTTCACTTCCGGGGTAGAGGTAAGTGTCACCGCCCATGTATCCAAGGCCCAAGTAGGTAAGAGTAAGCGGACGGATGTCCATGACAAAGAAAGTGGAGTCAAAAGTATGGGAACCGACTTTAACAGCAGTAGTGAGCTTTCCAAGTACTGCTCACTTAGAACCATCAAAAGCTCTCACAATTATTTCACCGGGTCTCGTAACCAACCCTTCGATATCAAGTCGATCAAAAGCGCCTTTGAAGGATATTCAGAGTAACCGGATCCACCAAAACATGAGATAATGTAGTGCCTTTGCATTCGAAAGAGATGTGCAAGGCCTTGTTGTGTTTCTTTCCTAGGAGTCAAATCAAGATCGAGAAGCCTAGGCCGTTGTTGGTAGCCGACTAGCAATACAAACTTCAAACCGTCGCTGGTAGTGTCTTGCAGACGCGTGAGCATTCTTCAAACTTCACCAAGGCATTAGCATGAGCCTCGAGCACAAGAGCAGAGCAAGCATGGAGATTTGGGGTCCGTCTAACGGTTCCACAACATTGTAGTCACTTTTGATAATCTTCGTAATTTCTCCATTTCTCGCTCGAGGTGTCTTCAAGAACTTTGGTACTTCCGTCAAAGTGATGAGTCACCGGTTCTTTCCTCTAGCTTGGGGAATGGATTGAATAGTTGGAATGCGAAATGAGTCGCAGTGTCTTTTGAGGAGAGATATCCGAGAGAACACTCTTCCTGCTCGGTCACCTTACTTGATCCTGATGTTGTCAATGTCGTAAATGACAGCTTCAATCGTAAGATCTTCAATGGTCGTAGGGTCTTGCTTGACGCCATGATAGTAAACATCACCCATAATTCCAAGGGATAGCCTTTGTCGAGGAATATGGAACCGGTCTTGAGAAGTAATGATGAGAGGTGCCACCTAGGCATGGATCGCCAGAGGAAATCCTTATTGTGTTAACATCCGATAGTCTTCGAAATCGCCACCCCATCCGTTGCTTTAACATCTTCAATAGGAATCTTGTAGTTTCTGAAAGGTACTTCACCATGTAATCGTATTTTCCACTTGGCTGCCCAAGGTATCCCACACGATGGTGCAGCTCGCTCACATCTTTGATCTTCGCTTAGACATATCTTCATACAAACAAGCATGTGTGGTTTTAGAAATAGTATCTCACGGTTATCCATCATGCAATCGAACACGCTCTTCTTAACCAAGACGTACCATCAGTGCAAATGGGCACCAACGACAATTCTCTAGGCATCCTGATTGACACCGCTTGCAGAAATTCTTCTTAATACCATCGAGGAATGGTCAAGTCATCTATATTGAACACATAAGTATCCTCACCAAAGATTGGAACTCTTGTCATGGTTAGCATAGGAGCGTTGATCACATTCGAGTCTTAACAGAGGGTCAAACTCAATCTGCTTAGCTTCAATCATGTCTTGAATCTTGTTCTTCGAGCCCAACAATCATCAAGACTATGTCCTGGCTATTAGAATGGTAAGCACACTTAGCATTAGGATTGTATCTCGAGAGGAAGTGTTGACATTTTGAGGAGGATCCCTAAGGTAATCACTCGCCAACATGTGTTGCAAGGCCATGCGATAATGGCATGTTGATCTCTGAATTGTCTTCGTGCATTCTCGTTACGTTGTCTCACCGAGGTTGTGCTGATGTAGGATTGAGATCACAACGCCCCATAGATTGAGCGCGGCCTTGGCTCGCTCGCTCGACCATACACAACATTAGCTTCTTTCTTACCACCAAAAGATCTCTTTGCAAGATTTGAAGATGACTCTACTTGAATCTTTCCACTCTTGATACTAGCTCGATACGCTCGCTGTCAGATTACCGGTGAATCCGTTGAGGAGTTTCCAATCAAATGATTGAAGAACGGACTCGCTGTGTTCCTATAAACATATCAACCAACTCCCTATTGGACAAGGGTGGTTGAATCGCCGCTAGATCTCTCCACTCGAGCATACCCTTGAACTTCTATCATGACCCATAGACATGCTTTGTAGTTGCATGCGAGTGGTGTCAATTCCATTGTACTATATCGCTTATAAGGCATCCGCTAAGTCACCCAAGTACGAATACGGCCATTCTCTAGCCGATAATACCATTCCAACTGGGTTCGACAAACTCTCTTGAAAATAATGCATCCACAACTTCTCATCATGTGGGATTGATCTTCGACATAGGATTTCAAATGCAGCTTAGGGCAAGACATGCCATCGTATTTAGCAAAAGTGGAACTTTGAACTGGGAGGAATCACAACACTGTGGACAAGACTCGATCATCAAAATTCAGCCCGGACATCTTCGTGTTTTCCACAAAGATTCAGACGGTTTTCAAGTTATTTGTACTTGTCATCTTCATCAGAGTATTTGCCATTATCATAGTCTTTCTCAGGCTCATGCTGACTACCTTCGCCATCACCCTTGTCACTTTGCTCACCCTCCTTCTTGACACTTCCTTCAGAGAGCTCAATTCGACTAACCACTTTAGGACCACCTTTGTAGCGTCTGCCCATGTTGAGAAGACCAACAACCTTCTTCTTCCTATTGATGAGCTTCTTCAGATCTTCTTGGCTGGACCAAGCCGTAAACATCCATCAAACCGAGCATTCTCGAGCTCAAGATCTTTGATGATGCTCAAGAGCCATTTCGCTAAAATAAATAGCGAGAGAATGAGAAAACCAATCTTCAATGTACCTGTGATGCAATGTTATGCTATGATATGCAATGTTTATGCGAATGCAATGCAATGTTTTCAAGGACCTTAGAGATTTAAATTTGTTAGATAAACAATGAACAAACATTTATTAGTACTTTTATTCTTTTCTTTTAAGTACAAAAGATAGTTCAAACAAATAAAAGAAAACATATAAATCCTAAAGCTCTAAGTCTCCCATGGGCGCTCCTCTTGGTGCCGAGGTAGGCTGATGCTTCACCTCGTGAAGTAGCTTGGTCAACTCTAGCACTTTCTTCTCACTTGCATAACACTGAGCTTCAAAGGTATCCCTCTTCTTTAGTTGAATCCGTGATCTCTTCAAGTCTTCAAAATCGTAGGCATGTCGATGGAGAAAAGATAGGGTACGCCACCAGCAACAGTTCCATAATTACCGGTAGCACAGCGTGAATGGCATCATGAGGTTTCGAGCTCGAGTTCGCACTCCATTTGAGGTAAGGTTCCCAAGGAATGGAGTTCTGTGCCCCAAAGTCTTGTATCGCCTTCTTTACCATGCCCCAAGCGTATAAACCTTCGCTTGTAATCTCGAGATCGTGGTGTAGTCGAACACAATATCTTGGAGAAGCATATCATGTGGACCATCTCTTCGAGCAAAACCAAACTGACGAGAGCTAGAGAAGGGTCAAGTAATACCTCCTTATACCAAGTAGCGGTACATTAGGGAATTCTCCACAACGCTCAATGAATGTGAAGTCCTTTGAGAGAAAAGACTCAACGATATCCGAATGAGAGAGTGACATTAACCTTTTGACCACTTCATCCTTTGTTCATTCTTCAAAATGATGGAGGAAGGTGCTAAATAAACCACCGGAAAGTAACGGATACAACACATGAGAGTTCCTTGTCTTTTAGTAGTACGAGGTGGAGAGAATGTAGGATATCTCAAGTAAAGTAGGCACGGATTACGGTAAGAAACAACTTGATGGCGCTGACATCTATGAATTGATCCAATTAGGAAACAGAACCAAACCATAAATTAGCAAGGCCACAATATCTTCAAATGCATGGAAACTCATAACTTTGAGGAATTCCCGGGCTTTCTTAATCAGGAATTTGGCAAGTAAACCCTTAACTCCACTTCTGGTTTCCCAATTGGCTTCAATGTCTGAGCGCTTAAGATGTAAAGTGGATGCAATGTCTTTGTACCTAGGAACCTTTTCTAGACCGGTGAATGGCATTCGATCAAGAATAGGCATCCCAAGTAGCTTAGAGAACTCTTCCAAGGTAGGAACTAACTGATAATCTGGGAATGTAAAGCAATGGTGTTTCGGATCGAAGAACTGGAATAGGACATGCATCATATCTTCTTCAAAACCGGAGATAACCAAGTCAAGTAGATATGCAATGCGAATGATGTCATGATGTCATGTTTAGCACACACAAACAATTCACACAATGAGCCTAGGTTTAGGGCTTCCATGAGGTATAGGTGATTACCCCACCAAAAGTTTGAGTTGGTTCATCCTGTCCTATAATAGTAACCAGGTTCTAGGAATCTCACATCATCGATCTTTCTCGTAGGCGTTTATTTCAATACGACTACCAAGTGGTCGACCGGAAAATATCCCAAAAGTCCGATCTCAATAAGCGTAGCATCGAGTATCAGCCAACCTCGGTCTACACCAAAGCCGGCCATCTCACTACCTTCTAATGGCCAAGATGGGTCAATTAAGGTTCTAAAAGTTTAGTTAGCGCTTTATGACACCAAGAAGAAGCCAAATACTATCTTCAACTTGGGAATGAAGAGTATCAGTGTCATACCCCAAAATTTGCCCTCCTACATCCATACTCAAGGATTCCTCAAGAGTTGATCAGACAAACTCTCTCCTAGACAATCAACCCAAACTAGGGTTTGATATTCTCAGGTCAAGATGGACTTCCAACATCTCCAATGGTCATCATGCCTCCTCATATGCTTCAAATATTCTCCATGTCAAGTTTCAAGCCTCACAAGTCAAATTTCCTCAATCAATTGCTCAGATGGTTGAAAATCAGTTGTATAGGACAAAAAGTCAACTGTGGTCAACATACAATCAAACTTCATAATTTTTGGTCAATATCCTCATTTTGAAGTCACATTCAACATTTGATCAAGGGTTGATCATGATTCATCAAGAAAACTCAAGATTTGCTCAAAAGTCAAACTTTCTAAATTAGGGTTTCAAGGTGAAAAGTCAACTGAACTTTGACTGATCATAACTTCTTCATACTTTATCAGAAATTTTCCCTCCAAAGCTCATTTTGAAGGAAATTCAATTCTCTACAACTTCATGTCTCACAAGAATGTCCAAAATGTTTATTTGAGAGGTATGAAAACATTACAGTCATTTCAAAGTCAACAAAAGTCAATATTTTGTTTTGAGGATATATTGAGCATGGAAACCAATTGAGATGAGACCAAAAGGTTGGTTAGAGGACTCTTAGAGCTTTCCAAAAGTCCATGAACACTCAAAATGTGGAAAATTGAGCAAGATACACTATTCGTAGTTGGGTAATTTTGACACCGTAAAAGGACATTTTGGTCAAAATGCAAAATTTTCCAAACGGGCCTATAATCTTTGATCCAAACTTGTTCATGACATTATTTGTGACCCATAAATGCGTGGCCATGGCAATTTTCTATTTTATTAATTTATTTTGAATTTTAAACCATTTAATTCAAAATTAAATTATATAAAATATGAAAATAAAGTATTTTTCAAAAGGAATGATTTTATATCATGCTCGAGGTCCAAGAAAGCCCATGAATCTTACCAATTTGTGCTAGCTCTACATTGATGAGAAAATCAAAATTTTCCAATATTTGATTTTATTTGAAAAAATATAAATGCACATTGATGATCCAATCTTTTTCCTTGGTTTTTCCTCTCACAAATCCTTCTATAAATACCCAGCAAGTACACAAGACAAAGGGACGAAACCCTAGCCCTTAGAACAACCCTTATTTTGTCAAATTTTTTCAAGAAATTGTCTAAAATCGTGTTTGAATTTTCAGCCACTTTCAGCCCTCAAAAATCATTCCATCGTGCTCAGAGGGTAGGTTTCAGTAAGTACACACCCTTGCCAATGATTAAAGCAAGCTGAATCGATGCATATACATACATACATATTCAATTTTTCTTGATTTTTGCATTCTACTATTCTGCTTGTTTCAATTGATCCTAATGCCTTTTTTGTGTTCATGAGACTCCATATACACGATTTGGGCAATCGCTGCTGGGTTTGAACGTCAAAATCGTGAGATGCCATGTTTAGGGCTTTTCGAACTGTTGAGCTTCAAATCAATAGCTACAGGTGTTTTCAATCGAAACCGAGACCACCATTGACCTGAAGGTCCGATTTAGGGGACAGGGTCTTTCTCGCTTATTGCTCGTGTTTTGCGTGTTCTGGCTCGAGATCGCCGAGAAGACGATCGAGTTGTGGCCCGCCACCGATTTGGTTGACCGGGCGAGGAGGTCGCGTGAGAAATAACACGCCTGATTCGCTTGTTATAAGTCAATGGACCCCACGCGCGGTCGACCGTGTTTGATTCAAATCCATGACACGTGATCACTATATTGATTTGATTACTTTTCCAACACCAAACGCCACTTGCCCCAGTGGTTAAGACGCTTCCTATTGAAGATGCTCTCAAAGGTTGTGGGTTCGAATCACACCAGGACCGGTTCCATTCTTTTTCTTTTACAAACTTCACTTTTTCAATTATTTTCCATTTTCTTATTTATTTAATATTTGCATCAATTTTAATTCTTTTCATATTTTTATTTCATGCATTAAAAATCACCAAAATATTTTTTCCTTTTGCATTTATTTTCAGGAAATACTTATATAATTTATAAAATTAAAAAACATTGTTTTGCATGCATATTTATTTTTATTCATAATTTATCATTTAAATCAATTTTAATTAGTTTTTAATTATTAAAATGCATCCAAAAATTCCCAAAAATTATTTTAGATATTCATGTTATTTCCAGATGTCATATTTTTCTCATTCAAAAACTTGTAATTTTACTAATATTTTCTTAATCGATTTCTCATTTTCCGATTATCTACAGTTATTGTTGACGATTTTTTTATCGCTTTCTTTTCAATAATGTTCTCATGGATGTAATAGTTTAAATAGGTTTTATTTTCATTTTAATTATGTATCGTTTCTAAAGCCATGTAATAGCGATGACATTTATCTTTCCGACTTTACCTTCCGATTTTAAATTTCGCACCTTAAATCGCTAGTAATTAGCAGTATGGCAAGACTAAAATTGAACAATAGCTCACTAATTTTCAAGATAAAATATTCGAATCAACACACTCTTTTACACATGCACCTTAGGTAATTCTCTCGCTGTTTCATGAATTCAAAATGGTCATGTCCCTCGAACGAGAGGTATTCTAGCATCGCTCACAAACAAATCATCATAGTCCTTCGATACAAAGATCATAACCCCCGATGTCGCCTCCGAATACATGATCTCGACTGATTGTTTCTTAAAATGATGATAGTCCCTTCGAATGTGCTAGGATACTTCCTACACGGTGAACTGACTTTGTAGGATTATCATCATTTTTCATAAGCGACAATCGATTTTTCATAGAAAGCAACTTGTAGGAAGTATCCTAGCACATTCGAAGGGACTATCATCATTTTTCATAAGCGACAATCGAGGGTCAAGATCATGTATTCGGAGGCAACATCGTGGGTCTTATGATCTTTGTATCGAAAGGACTATGATGATTTGTTTTGAAGGCAACGGTGCTAGGATACCTCTACATTCGAGGGACATGACCATTTTGAATTCGTAAAGACAATGAGAGGGAATGACCCTAAGGGGTGCATGTGTGAAAGAGTGTGTTGATTCAAATATTTTTGTCTTGGAATTATGAGTGAGCTATGTCCAATTTTATCTTGCCATACACGCCTAATTACTAGCAGTTTATAAGGTGCGGAAATTAAAATGCGGAAATGTAAAATGCGGAAAGGTAAATACTACGCTATTACATGGCTTTGGGGCAGATACATAATTTAAAATGCAGAAAATAAAAGCCCTAATTAAAACTTTACATCCCATAAGCAGTTACATTATTGGAAAAAAAAGAAACGATAAAGAAAAATCGTCCAAAACGGGATAACCTGTGAAAAGATGAGAAATCGGAAAATACGAGAGAAATCGAATAAGAGGAAAATGTTAGTAAAAATGCAAATTTTTGAATGAGAAAAATATTTTATGCTAGAAATAACATTAATATGCTAAAATAATTTTTTTGGGATTTTTTGGAGGTAATTTAATAATTAAAAATCAATTAAAAGTGATTTAAATGATAAATTAGCAATTAAATTAAATATGCATCCAAAATAATGTTTTTTAATTTTATAAATTAAATAAACATTTTATGAAAGTAAATGCAAAAGGAAAAATATTTTTGACAATTTTTTAATGCATGAATAAAAATATTGAAATAAATTAAAATGAATGCAAAATATTAAAAAAAGAAAAAGAAAATAGAAAATATGAAAAGAAATTGAGTTTGTAAAGAAAGATAGCAAACCGGTCCCGCATGGTTCGAATAGGGACATTGAGAGCATCTTGCACGCTAGCGCCTTTAACCATCGACACCGGCTTTTGTGTTGGAAAAGACAAAATCAATGGTTTTGAGTGATGACCCTGAATGGGGTCAAACCGAGTCAAGACGCTGCGGGGTCCAGCTTGGAAAGAGAGAGCTAATCGAAGCGTGTCATAACGCCACGCCACCGCCGGGTCACCAGTCAACGACGCCGAGCCCTAGCTCCCGCCTCTTCTCCGGGCGATCCAAATCCTCCAACCGCAAAATACGATGAATAAACGAAAAGAACACCCTACCCCTAAATCGACCTTCTAAGTCCAATGGTGGTATTAGTTTGGCCAAATCGTCTCAGATCGATCACCGAACCGAAAGTTCTCGAACCCTAGCCATGGCAACATGCGATTTCGACGCCGTCAAAACGATTGCCCAGATCGTATATGGAATCTCGTGAATACAATAAAAGCATTAGAATCAATGGAAACACGCAGAATAGTAAAATGCAAAAATCAAGAAAATTGAATATGTATGTATGTATATGGCTCGATTTAGCTTGTTTTGATCAATAACACGGTGTATTCTTACTCAATCTACCCCGAGCACGCTTGGATGGTCGAAGAGGTCGAGAGGCTGAAATAAAATTCGATTTTTCAAAGATTCTTGAAAATTTTTGGCAAAGTGAGGGGTGTGGGGCTAGGGTTTCGTGTCCTGTCTTGTGAACGGCTATTTATAGATTTGGGATGGCAAAAAGAGGAAAAAAGATTTGATCTTGAATGCATTTATATTTTTTCAAATAAAATCAAATATTGGAAAAATTTGATTTTCTCATCAATGTGAAGGCTAGCACGAAATTGGTAAGAATCATGGGCTATCTTGACCTCAAGCATGATATAAAATCATTCTCTTAAAAAACTTATTTTCATATTTTATATAATTTAATTTTGAATTAAATGGTTTAAAATCCAAAAATAAATCAATAAAATAGAACATTGCCATGGCCAAGCATTTATGGGTCACAAATAATGTCATGAACAAGTTTGGATCAAAAGATTATAGGCCCATTTGGAAAATTTTGCATTTTCACCAAAATGTCCTTTTGTGCAATTGTCCAAAATTGCCCAACTTCTGAATAGTGTATCTTGCTCAATTTTCCACATTTTTGAGTGTTCGTGGACTTTTTGGAAAGCTCTAAGAGTCCTATAACCAACCTTTTTGGTCTCATCTCAATTGTAGTCTCCATGCTCAATATATCTTCAAAACAAAAAGTTGACTTTTTGTTGACTTTGAAAAGGACCTGAAATGTTTTGATCCATACCTCTCAAATGAAGCATTTTTTGAACATTCTTGTGAGACATGAAGTTGTAGAGAATTGAATTTCCTTCAAAACAAGAGGTGGTGGAAAAATTTCTGAGAAAGTATGAAGATGTTATGCTCAATCAAAGTTTAGTTGACTTTTCTCAAAGAAACCCTAATTTAGAAAGTTTGACTTTTGAGCAAATCTTGAGTTTTCTTGATGAATCATGATCAAACCTTGATCAAATGATGAATGTAACTTCAAAATGAGGATGTTGGCCAAAAATCATGAAGTTTGACTGTATGTTGACCACAGTTGACTTTTTGTCCAAGACAACTGATTTTCAACCATCTGAGCAATTGTTTGAGGAAACTTGACTTGTGAAGCTTGAAACTTGACATGGAGAACATTTGAAGCATATGAGGAGGCATGATGAACATTGGAGATGTTGGAAATCCATTTTGATCTGAGAATCACCAAACCCTAGTTTGGGTTGATTGTCTAGGAGAGGGTTTGTCTGATCAACCCTTGAGGAATCCTTGAGTATGGATGTATGGAATGTCTTGAGAAGATGGAGGGCAAATTTTGGGGTATGACATATGGTATGTGAGACTACTTTTGATAGTGTTAAATTGGGAATGTTGAAGTTGGCTAGTGGTATTCTGGAGGAAATTCGAACGGGACAAAAATCTGATGTTTTTAGTTAATAAATTGACATTGATCAACCAAGGTCAATGAGGTGAATTCCGAATTGACGAGAATGGCGTTATGAGGTTTGGTGATCGGGTGTGTCTTCGGGATATTGCAGAGATTAGGAAGAGTATTTTAGAAGAAGGACATCATAGTGGCTTGAGTATTCATCCTGACGCTACTAAGATGTACCATAATTTGAAAAAGTTATTTTGGTGGCCTGGAATGAAAAAGGAAATTGCTGAGATTGTGTATGCTTGTTTGGTTTGTCAGAAGTCGAAGATTGAACATCACAAACAGTTGGGGTTGATGGAACCGTTGTTTGTTCCAGATTGGAAATGGGATGGAATTTCTATGGATTTTGTGTTTGGTTTGCCGAGGACAGCGAAGAATTGTGATTCTATCTGGGCTATTGTTGATCGATTGATGAAGTCTGCCCATTTTATTCCGATAAGAATGGATTATCCGATGGAGAGTTTGGCAGAATTGTATGTCGAGAAGATCGTGAGTTGCACGGTATTCCTTCTAGTATTGTGTCGGATAGAGATCCGAGGTTTACGTCAAAGTTCTGGACAGGATTGCAAGAAGCTTTGGGTACTAAGTTGATGTTGAGTTCTGCTTATCATCCGCAGATAGTAGGTCAGACGGATAAGACGATTCAGTCGTTAGAGGATTTCTTGCGAGCTTGTGTGTTGGAGAAAGGTGGAGCTTGGGATAGTTACTTACCATTGATTGAGTTTAACTACAATAATAGATTTCATTTGAGTATTGGTATGGCTCCGTTTGAGGCATTGTATGGTAGGAGGTGTCGGACACCGTTGTGTTGGTATGAATCTGGAGAGAGTGATGTGATTGGACCGAAAATTGTCCAACAGACTTTAGAAAAGATTAAGATGATTCAGGAGAAGATGAGAGCTTCTTAAAGTCGTCAGAAGAGTTATCATGATAAGAGGAGGAAAGATCTCGAGTTTAGTGAAGGAGATCATGTGTTTATGCGAGTTACTCTGATGACTGGCATTGGTCGAGCTTTGAAGTCAAAGAAGTTAACTCCGCGCTTTTTTGGTCCATTTCAGATTGCCAAGAGGGTTGGAAAAGTTGCTTATCAAATTGCTTTACCTCCGTCGCTTGCGAATTTGCATGATGTCTTCCATGTATCTCAGTTGAGGAAATACATTGCTGATCCGTCTCATGAGATTCAGGTAGATGATATACAGGTACGAGATAATTTGACTATTGAAACATTACCTGCAAGAATTGAGGATCGGAAGTTGAAGCAGTTACAAGGTAAAGAGATAGCTCTGGTGAAAGTTTCTTGGGGAGGACCAGCAGGTGGAAATGTTACTTGGGAGCTGGAGAGCCAGATGAAAGACTCGTATCCCGAACTTTTCGTCTAAGGTATGTTTTCGAGGACGAAAACTCTTTTTAGTAGGGGAGAGTTCTGACACCCCAAATAATTCAATTATTAAATAATTAGAATTTTAATTATTAATTTAATTAAAGGTTTAATTATTAGTATTTTGGATTATTGGATTTAATTAATTAATTAAATAAATGGAAGTGTTGGGGTGTGAAGTTAAATTGAAGGGTGTGAGGAGTAAAACACTCTAATTATTCTAATTATTTTATTTTATTATTTGGAATAATAAAAGGAATAAAATAAGGAATAAGAGGAAAAGAGAAGGAATTGAGGTTTTCTATCATACGTACATTGGAGAAGAGAAGAGAAAGAGGGGAAAAAGCCAAAGGGTCGGAATTCGAAGAATCATCACAAGGTAAGGGGTGATTTCATTCGGTTATTATGCCTTATGGATTTTAGAATTCAATTGAATGATTGGTATGTTAGGAAACTTGAAATTAGATAATTTAGGTTTGTAGAATTATCCCCAAAATATGTCGAACTATAGGAAATTGAAACCGAGTAATGTTATGGAATGTTTGGGAATAAATGAATTATGCCATGTAGTATAACACCGGTGTTCATGGATGAAAATTAGTGTTATTGATGTTTGATCCGTGTGGGAATGCTATGGAATAAGTTGGAATACCCACCGTCAAACTAGTGTTTTCTCCACTATGAGTCGGGAACCGGGTTCTGTGGGAGGAACCGGTTCCCACAGTTGGTCGCTGAAATCGAGCATTTTGAACTCGTGAACCCACATTCTAGGGAGGAACCGGTTCCTGCTAAATTTTTACACAAAACCACATTTTAGTGGGAACTGTTTCACCGAGGAACCGAGTTCCCATACAAAATTCCGTAGGCGTGTATTTCAAACTTGTGGGATCCGGTTTTCCTCGAGGAACCGGCACATCTGTAATTTTCAAAATCCTCAAACTTCAAAACTTGTATTTTCTAAACCAGAATCCGATTCGAGTGCCGTTTTGGGGAACGTTCTCTAAATTAAACGTACTATTTTATAAAATTAAGAGATTACTATTTTATGGATTTTATTTTAAAAAGTGTCGATTTTCCGATTTTGTGAACTAAATGTAATTTTAGAAATGAGATGAGCAGGTTGGAGTTATTCTGACTGATTGGATTGAGGACTATATACTTATGTGATGTGTTTGTTGTTTATGCATGAATATGCTGTTATTATGTGATGTTGATGGTGTTGGCTATGTATGGAATGATGTTGTGATCATATTCTATTGTTTGAATGTTGCATGCTTTTGTTGTGCATGCATATGCATTCTGGTGGTGGTTAATTCCCATCGTGTGGAATTGGACCTGCAGAGCCAATAATTGCACTCAAAGGGTTTAGTGGTGGTGAGGCTAGATTCGTGTCCCAGTGGTGTATGGGTGAATCCTTGATTAACGCTATTTCCAAGGTGTAAACAGAACAGGGTGTGAATTTAGTTCAAGTTTGGTACCACATGCATAGAGTCTGCATTGTATGTGGAATTATAACATGTTAGGATGGTTTCTAGTGTTATAATTTTCATTGTTGTTGTTATGTGCATAATGAACTGTGTGAATTGCAATTGTGTACTGAAAATCTGATTATGCTAATGAGGGTGAAATATTATATTGAATTGTTCTGTTGTTTTTAGAAACGTATAATGCATTTTATGTTGCGATGAAATCCCACCCTTACTTTGATGATTTCAGATTAAGGTTAGTAGTTTAGGAGTTGGTGAGGATGGCTTATAGGGCTATGTTGTTTTGTTATCCGCGTGTTAGTGTCATGCTCTGGTAGTTGTAACACTGGGAAACAATTGTTTTGGAATTATAGTTTTGAACTCTGTTCTTTTGGTTTAGGGTTAAATAGCTTTTACCCCCTGCCAAATAGGCGTGTTTTGATTTTGCCCCCCTTAAAAAAAAATTTGTTGGGCAGACCTTACCAAATAAAGATTTCGAGTTTCCCCGACCACAAAATGACCTAATACCACCAGTAGTTGTCCTACGTGTCAGTTAGGTTATTAAACAAATGGAAAAGCATTTCCACCTGGAAAATAAGGATTTACTTGAAATCCAAATTTTGACCTAACCCCCTGGAAAACACAAAGCAAGCAGACGAAGAAAATGCAGAACACGAAGAAGGAGAAGACGGCGATGGCCCAGACGACGGCGACGGGGACTGCTACGACGGAGACGCAGAATAAACTCTTCTTCAGTCTTGTTTTCCATCATGGAGGGGAGTTTGTTTGCATGAATGATGGACATATGATTTACAGGGGAGGTGTCACCACATTAGTAAGTAACCTTCATGTTGATACGCTTACTATGGATAGTTAGGAAGATGTTGAAGTGGGGTTTCAATGAAGGAAACATAGGGTTTAAACCGAGATTATTGAACTTGATTCCAACCATTTCCGATCAAGAAAGACGATGATTGTTACGACGGCTGCATTTTGTGCCAATGAGGTTGAGGGTCACATTTTGCCGAGCATGATGTAATAGATACTTCAAGTCGAGTAAGTCCCGATGTGTGAATGAAACAATGAGGAGGATAACCGATGAAGATGGAGAGAAGGGTTAGAGATAGTGAGGATGAACGTGCCACTAGGTTGATGGATGAGTTTGAAGAGATTGACGCATCGCACTAATCGTAGAAGCACCCTCCATGGGTGATTACATGAGAGATTCTAAAAATAAAAAGTAGAAGATGATGAGGAATATGTAAGTGATGAGTTGGATAGCCTGCACTCGACATATCGATAAGGAGAAAGTACCAAAGTTTGTAAAGTTTAAGAAGGAGCATTTTAATAAGAATTTTAAATTTCAAAGGTATGGAATTCAATTGTCTTGATGAGTTTCGAAAGAATACGTGAGTGGTCGTGATTAAATGGTAGGAGATAAAGTTTGTGAAAACTAGAGCTATAGGTGTAGAATGTAGGGCCAAATGTGGCTTTTAATACTTTGTTCAAAAGTGGCCACAAGCACACTTATTCTATAAAACGATAGTTGACAAACACACATGTGCTATGGTTCTAGATAATGATCCAAGCTCAAGTTGGGTGGCTAAAGCTATGGTTAAAAAGATGCAAACATGTGACAATGTTAGGATTACTGACACAATTCAAGACATGAGGAAAACAATTTCTGTTGGCATCACTGTAGCTAGGGCATGGAAGGCAAAGCTCATAGCAAAGAAGATTCTAGAGGAGATGCAGAAGCAAAGATGCTAATTTGAGGAGGTATGCCACGATTTACATAGAGTTAATCACGGAATACCGCCAAGACATCACAATGCCAAATCCATACCATACAAGGTTCGGGGCTTTTTATTTCGCTTTGATGGTTGCAAAAAGGGATTCACTAATGGTTGCAGACTTTGTTGGGGTAGATGGTTGTCATTTGAAAACGAATTATGGGGGTCAGCTGCTAATTGCTATGGGTAGGGACCCTAATGACTAGTATTTTCCTTTAGCATTTGGGGTAGTTGAAACAGAAACAAAGGAGACATGAAGATGGTTTATCACTTTAATGGGAGACATTCTCCGGATAAGATATGTAACTTCTGGGAATTAGTTGGCATTCTTGTAGGCATGTTGTAGCAGCATTAGGTTTTAGACGACAAAACCCTGAGGATTTTGTTGACGAGTGTTATTCTAGAGAAAAGTATAAACTGTGTTATGGCTTTCCGTTAGTCCCATTAACGGGCAGTGATAAGGCCTCAAGTAGAATCGATGAGTTGTTGCCACCAATGTTTAAAAAGGTCTTGGGAGGCCTAGAAAGCTAATGATTAGGGAGAAGGTGAAGAAGGCAAGAAGAAGATTGCCTGTGTGTGTCTTACAGATGCACAACATGTGACAAATTTGGTCACAACGCATACCATGTAAAAGCACCACTCAGATCCAAATGCTCTCAAACGAAAGGTATAATATATATGTCATTTAAGTGTCTAGTTGTCAATATTTCCAGATAATCAGATTTATGTTGTTTTTGAGAAAAAGCAAAGACACAACAAACCGATGCAAATGAAGATGGAGCCACCTAATCACGAATCAAACTCATGCCACCTAGATCACAAGTCAAACAACTCGCCACCAATACCGATGTATCACAAAATGCTACAGCCCAAATGCTACAAATGATTTAATTACTTTGATGGCATCACTGATGACATTATTTCAACCCTACCAAACATCGCCACATCTCAGGTGGCTAATGAAGAAAGAAAACCTACCAAACCTACAAAAAAAGAGGGAAAGAGGTGAAACCATTGAGAAGGAGGTCTAGTGAGAGAATCAAGATAAACTGGTTTAAAAAACCAAAACCATTCACAACATATGTAATGTCCACAACATATTGTGAAAGGCTTATGCCCAATGCTATGTAATGCATTATTCTGTTTGTCATTATTATGCCTTCTTTCTGTCAATTCTTATGCCTTCTTTATCTCAATTCTTCTGCCTTTTTCCTGTCAAAATACCATGTTTGGATGCTCACAAAACTGCTTGTGTCAAAATACCATGTTTGTCAAAATACCATTATTTGTATGCTCACAAAACTGCTTGTTGTAACCACCTATTTTTCTAAAACTGCAAAACTGTCTTATATATGGAAAACAAAAAAAGTTATTTGAAAAACAAAGTTATGTGTCAATACAAGATCTTATGTGTCGACACAAGTAACCTGATGCATTGATACAAGTGGTTTTGTATCGATGCATACTGTGTTGAAATTAATTCCAGAGAGTTAAATTGTGTATGAGTCGATGTAAATTTCGTATGCATCGATACAAGCTACTTATGTGCCGATACATGACACTTTGTATCAATACATACTGCTATTTTAAATATTTCCAGAAAACTAATCAAAACATGAGTCGATGCATGGCATGGATGAGTCGATGCATATGAATTATGTATTGATATAAGCACTTATGTATCGATGCAAGATCAAATATCCAGAGCCTCAATTCTTACACGAAGTCGATGTAAAACACGATGCATCGATGCATACAAGGTAAAATTTTATTTTCCGTAAATAAGAATTGGTATGCATCGACGCAAGTGATTTTATTGATACAAGCAACATACGTAATCGAATCCCACTCTCGATATATATATATATATATATATATATATATATATATATATATATATATATATATGTGTGTGTGTGTGTGTGTGTGTGTGTGTGTATGTGTGTGTCGATGCAAACTCACTCAGTCGATGCATTTAGAATTGTATCGACACATACGATTTATGTGTCGACTCATAAGTTTGTTTTCCATATATATAATACGCTTGCGCTTTTAGATGTAGATTGTTAAAATCATATGGAATGACTTGTAATTGTAAACAACATACCGCTCATTCATTCATGACAACTTTAAACAAAATCCATGATGTTTTTAACAAAATAACAAATTCTAATTCTACACTTTTGTTACATAAACTTGTACACCATCGCCAACAAAATCCAACAAAACCATCAAGCCATCTTCATCCGAAAGTTCTTCTTCTCGCATAATGGCAATCTTCTTCTTGGTTCTTTCTAGCTTTTTCCGCATTCCAACCCCGACCAATGCCACATCACATTTCTTGCATTCGCCAAATATTTTTTGTGCATTCATTCATGGCACAGAAGCTCATCATCCCATAAAAACAACTCACAACAATTCATACTGCAAACAACCAACGATTTAAGAAAAACATATATAATTCAATGGCATACATTGATGAAATTACTTACCCGACATTACACTCCGTAACTTCCTATTTTTGTTTTGCATCGATTTATAATCCACATCTTCATATAGGCCACACAACCACACGGGAACACTTGAAATATCAAAGGAATTGCCGCCCATGGTCATACTTCGATCCATGAGTCTGAGATGACGAGTTATCCAACAATGGCGAAATCCAACCTTTGTGTCTTCTGAAATCCAATTTGGGAACCGCGAGGAAGAAGAAGATGAGTGAAAAAGAACCCTATCTTTTCCAGGGGGCTAAAGCAAAATTTATAAACTAACTGTAAAATCAGAGCCACGTGGAAATGAGCTAACTGACACGTAGGACAACTACTGGTGGTATTAGGTCATTTTTGTGGTCAGGGGGTAAATAGTGAAAATCTTTATTTGGTAAGGTCTGCCCAACAAATTTTTTTTAAGGGGGACAAATTCAAAACACGCCTATTTGGCAGGGGGGTAAAAGCTATTTAACCCTTTGGTTTATGTTGGAATGATTTATGAATTAAATTTTATTCCGGTTTTGATACTATATTCAGCTGCGTACAACATGATATTTGTGACACCCCAAATTAATTCATGTATTAAATAATTAGGAATTTAATTATTAATTTAATTAAAGGCTTACTTATTAATATTTTTGGATTAAATGGATTAATTATTTAATTAATTAAAAAGAAGGTTAGGGGTGTAAGGTTGAATAGGAGGTGTGTGGAGTAAAAAGCTCTATTAAATCCTAACTAAGTTATTTCTATTATTTGGCAAATAAAAAGGAATAAATAGAGGAATAAAGGAAAAGGGTGAGAAAAATAAAATAAGGATTTGCATACTACGTGAAGTTGGAAAAGAGAAGAGAAAGAGGAGAAAAAGCCAATTCGTCGAAACTTCGAAGATTCATCGCGAGGTAAGGGGGATTGAATCTGGTTTTTATGCTTATGGGTTTTAATGATCATTAGAACGAATCGTTAGGAATCTCAAATTGGAATGATTAAATATGCCCTAATGTCATAATCCGACGTAAAACCGTAATTGGAATTGTTAAGAATGATTAGATTGATATGGAATAATTCTAGGTTGATTGGAAAACATATTCCTATAATCAAAAGTATGTGAATTTTCATGAATTAATTTTGTCTTGGGGTTAGTATGTTGTTTGATTATGATTAGAATTAATGGAAATTCGTAATAGTAGGGAAAACTGGGTTTTGGAGGAAAATCAACGTGTATGGGTCGACACAAGCACTTATGCATCGATACAAGTTGTGGAAATTTGGAAAAACAGAGAGTTGGAAAAGCCATGCATCAACTCATAGAGTCATGCATCGATTCATAAGTTTGAAAACAAGGGCATGTGTCGATGCAAAAGGATTATGGATCGATGCAAGAGAGTTATGCATAGACACATAATGCGTATGTGTCGACACATACTGAACAAAATTTAAAAATGCAGAAAATTAAATGTTATGCATCGATGCATAACTAATTGAGGTCGATGCAAGCTGATTTGAGGTCGATGCATAGCCTTATGCATCGATGTATACTGTGTTGGGTTGAAACATGAATTTTTTGAAACGATCTCTATCATAACTTTTTAACCGTAGCTCCGATTTAGGCATAGTTGGTATCATTGGAAAGCTTAGGACGAGTACTACCTAATGGAAATATTTTCAACACTAAAAATTGAAATCTGGAAGACTTAATTTAGTTTCCGTAATCAGAACTCATGGAAAGTTTATGGTTCACGTGTTGAATCATCGTGCGGAATGTTAATTTTATGGATTGTGATTAACATTGATGTTTATGATTGCTATAGCAGATGCTGTTGTGATATTGATTTATAATTGGAATAATGTTGTGTATTCATGTTCCATGTTTTGAATTGTTGCATGCTTTTGATGTGCATGCATGAGCATTTGGAAATGGTTTATTCCCATCGTGCGGAATTGAACTTGCAGGGCCAATAGACTTACCTAATGTACAGAGGTAGTGAGGCTAGATTCTTGACCCGGTGATGTATGGGCGAATCATTGGATTGACGCTGTTTCTGAAGTGTAAGCGGAACAGGGTGTGAACTTGGTTCACGATTGGTACCACATGCATTGAGTCTGCATTGCATATGTATTTGGAATATGTTAGAATGAATTCCAGTGTTCCAATTGCATCTATTTGCTGCTGTATGTATAATTGAATGTGTGAATTGTGTTTGTGAAATCATATGGTAATGCTATTAATGAGGATGAATAATGTATTGGTTGTTTTAATGTTTTGAGAACTGCATAATGCATCCTAATTTTGATGAAATCTCACCCTTACTTTAATGATTTAAGATTCGAAGTGATTAGTTGCTTTAGAATTGGTGAGGAAAGCTTCTAGAGTTGTGCTTCTTAGATAATCCGCGTGTCAGTGTCATGCTCTGGTAGTTGTAACACTGGGGAACGATTGATTGGGATTTTCTTTTATGGATTCAAACTGGCTGTTTTGGTTATGTTTTTTGGTTTATGTTTTGGAACAATTATTGATTGATGTATTCCGGAGTTTATGTTACTTTTCCGCTGCTTAAACATAATATATTGGTTCATTTCACACGTTCTTCAGTTAAAGAGACATGATTACTTATTTTGGTTATTTTGAATTAATAAAATTGTGACGCCTCTTATTTTGTGATTATAACTCTGATTAATTATATAAATCGCCGGTAAATTAGAAGGGTGTTACAATAGTGGTATCAGAGCATAGTCGGTCGTGTCTTAGAGTCTTTATCCCTTTTGTATACAACTAGTGCAAGGTAACACTGTCGATACTTGTGCTGATGTGATTGTTTTATAATGTTACAGAATAATGGCCGGAAGAGGTAACGGAAGAGACGATGATGCTATTGCTAAAGCCTTGGGAATGCTAGCTGGTGTGCTTGGAGGGAATCAGTTAGGAGGAGGTATTGGTGCTGATAGGCAATTGGGAAACTTTCAGAGGAACAATCATCCATTATTCAAAGGCACTCATGATCCAGAAGGTGCTCCTAAGTGGTTTAAGGAGATCGAAAGGATCTTCAGGGTAATTGGTTGTGCTGAAGAGCTAAAGGTGAGGTATGGTACTCACATGTTGGATGAGGAAGATGATGACTGATGGGTTGCTACCAGAACTGAAATGGAAGAAGATGGCATTGCATTGACTTGGGTTGTGTTCAGGAGAGCTTTTCTGAGAAGATACTTTCCTGAAGACATTCGGGGCAAGAAGGAGATTGAGTTTCTAGAGCTCAAACAAGGCAACAAGTCTGTGAGTGAGTATGCTTCAAAGTTTACTGAGCTAGTGAAGTACTATGCTCATTATACTAATGATGCAGATGGAGAATTTTCCAAATGTATCAAGTTTGAGAATGGTCTTCGTGATGAGATCAAGCAGGGTATCAGGTATCAACGCATCAGGAGGTTTTCTTATTTGGTAGACTGTAGTAGGATTCTAGAAGAGGATCTTGCTAGTACTAAGTCGAATGCTTAAGGATATGTTGATCAAAGGAAAGAAACAGATGGATCGTGGTAAACCCTATGATAAGAATAATCAGAAATCCGGTGGTTGGAAGAATCCTAGTGGGGGAGATTATGGTTCTTCCATTAAGTGCTACAGGTGTGGTGAGATAGGGCATCGAGCTAATGAATGCAAGAATGATGCAAAGAAGTGCAACAACTGTGCGAGATTTGGTCATGTAGCTGCTGAATGAAGAACCAGGAAGATAACTTGTTACAACTATGGCGAAGAGGGACATACTCGTCCACAGTGCACCAAGCCAAAGAAAGAACAAGATGGTGGGGAAGTGTTCGCTTTTGTCAGGATCAGAGACTAAGCCAGATGATCGGTTGATCAAAGGTACATGTTTTATTAATGGCATACCTTTAATTGCGATTATTGATATTGGAGCGACACATTCTTTTATTGCTTTGGATTGTGCTAAAAGATTGAATTTGGAATTTTCTAATATGGATGGAAGTATGGTTATTGACACTCCTGCGTCGGGTTCAGTGACTACTTCATATGTTTGTAGGAATTGTCATATTGTTATTTTTTGGTAGAGGTTTCGGTATGGATTTAGTGTGCCTACCTTTAGAACAACTTGATATTATCCTTGGAATGAACTGGTTGGTATTCCACCAGGTTCATATCAATTGTTTTGAAAAGACAGTTATATTTCCCGAAGAAGCTAAGGTTAAAAATGTGACTATGTCGGTCAAGCAGATGAATTCAGTTGTTAAAGATGGTGATGTAGTGTTTATATTGTATTCTTCGACAGAGGTGAAAGGAAAAGCTAAGAGTGGTGAATTACCTGTTGTGATTGAATTTCCAGAAGTGTTTCCGGAAGATGTTAGTGAGCTGCCACCTGAGAGAGAAGTGGAGTTTGCTATAGATTTGATTCCTGGAACTAGTCCAGTGTCGATGTCACCTTATCGCATGTCGGCATCTGAATTGTCTGAGTTGAGGAAACAGTTGGAAGAATTACTTGAGGAGAAGTTTATTCGTCCTAGTGTTTCGCCGCCTCCCTGTTGTTGGTTAAGGAAGGCAATGAGACGTGTGTTGATATGCAAATGAACAAAGTGAAGACATAATCGGTATCCATTGTCGAGGATTGATGATTTGATGGATCAGTTAGTTGGAGCGTGTTGTGTATTTAGTAAGATTGATCTGAGGTCTGGATATTATCGTATTCGTGAAGACTAAGATATTCAAGACCGTGATTTAGAACGAGGTATGGACACTATGAATATTCAGTTATGTCGTTTGGAGTTACTAATGCACCTGGTGTTTTCATGGAGTATATGAACAGGATATTTCATCCGTATCTTGATAAATTGTGGTGGTATATATTGATGACATTCTGATTTATTCAAAGAATGATGAAGAGCATGCACGACATCTTAGAATTATGTTCGAATTATTGAAAGAGAAGAAGCTGTTATGCGAAGTTATCCAAGTGTGAATTCTGGTTAAGTGAATTAAGCTTTCTTCGTCACATGATTTCCAAGAATGGTATTGTTGTTGATCCTACGAAGGTAAGCGTATCTCGTTGGAAGCGTTAAAATGCTTCTAAAATCCGTAGTTTTCTTGGTCTTGCAGGTTACTACAGAAAGTTCATTGAAGGATTTTCGAAGTTAGCTTTGCCGTTGACTAAATTGACAAGGAGTGGTCAGGTGTTTGTTTGGGATGCTAAATGTGAGAAAGGATTCCAAGAGTTGAAGAAGAGGTTGACTAGTGCTTCGATTCTGATTTTTCCGAATCCAATGTAATCTTTTGTGTGTGTCAGGATGCGCCATTGATGGGTTTAGTGGTGTTTGATGCAAGATAAGTGTTGTGGCTTATGCTTCGAGATAATTGAAAGTTCATGAAAGGAATTATCTGACTCATGATTTAGAATTGGCAGCAGTAGTATTTGTTTTGAAATTGTGGAGACATTATCTGTATGGTTCTCGATTTGAGGTATTCAGCGATCATAAGAGTTTGAAATATCTCTTCGATCAGAAAGAGTTGAATATAAGGCAGAGGAGATGGTTGGAATTTCTCAAGGATTATGATTTTGGTTTGAATTACCATCCTGGTAAGGCAAACGTTGTTGCAGATGCATTGAGCAGGAAGTCCTTGCATATGTCTATGTTGATGGTTCGTGAATTGGAATTGGTTGAACAGTTCAGAGATTTGAGTTTGGTATGTGAGACTACTTCTGATAGTGTTAAATTGGGAATGTTGAAGTTGACTAGTGGTATTCTTGAGGAAATTCGAACTGGGCAGAAATCTGATGTTGTTTTGGTGGATAAGTTGACATTGATTAAATAAGGTCAAGGAGGTGAATTCGTAATTGACGAACGTGTTATGAGATTTGGTGATGTAGTTTGTTCTTGATATTGCGTAACTTCGAAGAGTATTTGGAAGAAGGACATCGTAGTGGATTGAGTATTCATCCCGGTGCTACTAAGATGTATCATGACTTGAAAAAGTTATTCGGCCTCGGAATGAAAAGGAAATTGCCGAGTTTGTTTATGCTTGTTTGGTTTGTCGAAGTCGAAAATTGAACATCGAAACTGCCAGATTGATGGAACCATTGTTTGTTCCGTAATGGAAATGGGATGACATTTCTATGGATTTTATATCTGGTTTGTTTAGGACAAATAAGAATTGTGATTCTATTTGGGTTATTGTTGATCGTTGACGTAAATCGACACTTTATTCCGAGAAGAATGGATTATCCTATGGAAAGGTCATGTAATTGTATGTTGAGAAGATTGTAAGTTTGCATGGTATCCTTCTAGTATTGTGCCTGATAGTGATCCGAGGTTTACGCCTAAGTTTTGACGGACCGCAAAAAGCTTGGGTACTAAGTTACATTGAGTTCCGCTTATCATCCATAGAGATGGTCGCATTGAGAGAACGATTCGCTTGTTAGAAGATTTGTTAAGAGCTTGTGTTGGAGAAAGATGGAGCTTGGGATAGTTATCTACCATTGATTGAGTTTACCACAACAATAGTTTTCATTCGAGTATTGGTATGACCGCTTGAGGCATTGTATAGGAGGTGTCGCATAATGTTGTGTTGGTACGAACTCGAGAAAGTGTTGTGATTGGACCGAAATTGTCCAATGATTTTAAAAGATCAAGATGATTCAGAGAAGATGAGAGCTTCTCGTAGTCGCCGAAGAGTTATCATGATAAGAGGAGGAAAGATCTTGAGTTTAGTGAAGGAGATCATGTGTTTATGCGAGTTACTCGATGACTAGTATTGGTCGAGCCTTGAAATCAAAGAAGTTGACCGCATTTTATTGGTCCGATCGACACCAAGAAGGTCCAAGAGTTTTATCGATTGCTTTACCACCGCCACTTGCGAATTTGCATGATGTCTTCCATGTATCTCATTGAGGAAGTACATTCTCGATCCGTCTCATGAGATTCGTGTAGATGATATACAAAAGTAGATAACTGGATCGCTGAAACATTACTTGCGAAAATTGAGGATCGGAAGGTGAAGCAATTGCGTGGTAAAGAGATAGCATTAGTGAAAGTAGCTTGGGGAGGACCAGCAGGTGGAAATGTAACTTGGGAACTGGAGAGCCAGATGAAGGACTCGTATCTCGAACTTTTCGTCTAAGGTATATTTTCGAGGACGAAAACTCTTTTTAGTAGGGGAGAGTTGTGACACCCCAAATTAATTCAAGTATTAAATAATTAGGAGTTTAATTATTAAGTTAATTAAAGGCTTAATTATTAATATTTTTGGATTAAATGGATTAATTATTTAGTTAATTAAAAAGAAGGTTGGGGGTGTAAGGTTGAATTAGAGGTGTGTGGAGTAAAAAGTTCTATTAAATCCTAACTAAGTTATTTATATTATTTGGCAAATAAAAAGGAATAAATAGAGGAATAAAGGAAAAGGGTGAGAAAAATAAAATAAGGATTTGCATACTACGTGAAGTTGGAAAAGAGAAGAGAAAGAGGAGAAAAAGCCAATTCGTCGAAACTTCGAAGATTCATCGCGAGGTAAGGGGGATTGAATCTGGTTTTTATGCTTATGGGTTTTAATGATCATTAGAACGAATCGTTAGGAATCTCAAATTGGAATGATTAAATATGCCCTAATGTCATAATCCGACGTAAAACCGTAATTGGAATTGTTAAGAATGATTAGATTGATATGGAATAATTCTAGGTTGATTGGAAAACATATTCCTATAATCAAAAGTATGTGAATTTTCATGAATTAAATCTATCTTGGGGTTAGTATGTTGTTTGGTGATGATTAGAATTAATGGAAATTCGTAACAGTAGGGAAAACTGGGTTTTTGAGGAAAATCAACGTGTATGGGTCGACACAAGCACTTATGCATTGATACAAGTTGTGGAAATTTGGAAAAACAGAGAGTTGGAAAAGCCATGCATCGACTCATAGAGTCATGCATCGATTCATAAGTTTGAAAACAAGGGCATGTGTCGATGCAAAAGGATTATGGATCGATGCAAGAGAGTTATGCATAGACATAATGCGATGGTTTACACATACTGAACAAAATTTAAAATGCAGAAAATTAAATGTTATGCATCGATGCATAACTAATTGAGGTCGATGGTCGATTGAGGTCGATGCATAGCCTTATGCATCGATGTATACCGTGTTGGGTTGAAACATGAATTTTTGAAACGATTTCTATCATAACTTTTAACCGTAGTCTGATTTAGTATAGTTGGTATCGTTGGAAAGCTTAGGACGAGTACTACCTAATGGAAATATTTTCAACACTAAAAATTGAAATCTGGAAGACTTAATTTAGTTTCCGTAATTAGAACTCATGGAAAGTTTATGGTTCCCGTGTTGAATAATTGTGCAGAATGTTAATTTTATGGATTGTGATTAACATTGATGTTTATGATTGTTGTACCAGATGTTGTTGTGTTATTGATTTAAAATTGGAATAATGCTGTGTATTCATGTTCCATGTTCTTTTGATGTGCATGCATGATCATTTGGAAATGGTTCATTCCCATTGTGCGGAATTGAACTTGCAGGGCCAATAAACTTACCTAATGTACAAAGGTAGTGAGGCTAGATTCTTGACCCGATGATGTATGGGCGAATCATTGGATTGACGCTGTTTCCGAAGTGTTAGCGTAACAGGGTGTGAACTTGGTTCACGATTGGTACCACATGCATTGAGTCTGCATTGCATATGTATTTGGAATATGTTAGAATGAATTCCAGTGTTCCAATTGCATCTATTTGCTGCTGTATGTATAATTGAATGTGTGAATTGTGTTTGTGAAATCATATGGTAATGCTATTAATGAGGATGAATAATGTATTGGTTGTTTTAATGTTTTGAGAACTGCATAATGCATCCTAATTTTGATGAAATCTCACCCTTACTTTAATGATTTAAGATTCGAAGTGATTAGTTGCTTTAGAATTGGTGAGGAAAGCTTCTAGAGTTGTGCTTCTTAGATAATCCGCGTGTCAGTGTCATGCTCTGGTAGTTGTAACACTGGGGAACGATTGATTGGGATTTTCTTTTATGGATTCAAACTGGTTGTTTTGGTTATGTTTTTTGGTTTATGTTTTGGAACAATTATTGATTGATGTATTCCGGAGTTTATGTTACTTTTCCGCTGCTTAAACATAATTTATTGGTTCATTTCACACGTTCTTCAGTTCAAGAGACATGATTACTTATTTTGGTTATTTTGAATTAATAAAATTGTGACGCCTCTTATTTTGTGATTATAACTCTGATTAATTATATAAATCGCGGGTAAATTAGAAGGGGTGTTATAATATTGGTTTTGATTATTTTAATTAAAGTTCTTCAGTGGAGCATGACTACTGTTGTGATATTTTTATATTTTGATGAATTGTAATGCCCTTTATTGCATGTTACTCTGATTTAATTATTATATTCGCGGGGTATTTTAGAATGGGTGTTACAGATATACTGTGTACTATTTGTCTCCCAAGATCGTTTCTAACCGTTGGCAGCTGACATGATGAAAGTGATGTGTGAACTACTACAACGTTCTACTTCCTCAACGCCTATATAAAGTTTCAAGCACCTCATTGGCAAAATGGCAGATTGAAGAATCAACAAACCATTGAACAAGATCAGTAACGCTGCCAAAATCAATCCACGAAAAAGATTCAAAAACACAAAGAGTTGTTGCTCGTTAATTGTGTTGATACTGTTTGATTAAACACAAGTGATGTTACTTATATTTGTGTTGATATTTTTGTTTGAACAATCCAGGAAAGAAGACAAAGGCACAAAAGTTGTTGTTCACTAATTATGTTATTATTTGTTCTTCAACTCTCTAATTAGAATTCAAGAGTTGTTGCTCATACTTGTAATATTATTGTAATTTTTTTAAACACAAACGCTGTTGCTCATAATTGTGTTAAGCAGTCTGAACTTAAACATTTGTGTAATATGCTTATTAAAAGCATCTTTGTAAACACAACCTTTCAACGGGTAGTTGATTAAAGTTCTTTTTTAAGGCAAGTGAATCTTCCTCAAGGGACCAGGTTGGTCAAAAGCCTTAGGGAGTCAGTGATCTTTATATCTATTATGGGACCAGGTAGGTCAGAATTCTTAAGGGATCACTAGCAGGTATCCCGTGCATTTATAATCTATTGAGATTAGTAGATTAAGTCATTTTTTAAGGCAAAATCTCCTTGGCGAGTGGACAATAGTAGCCTTTTCTAAGGTGAACTTGTATAAACCGAACTTGTCATTATTTCTCTTCTATTACATTCATTTCTAATCTGATCGTTTATGGAAGACACTTATAATTGTTTGTGAAAAGCATTGTTAAACATTGTGTAAAACACTTCTAAACGAAAAAAGTTTTAAAACTCAACTTAACCCTCTTTTTTTTGTGTTTTTCTCAACCTTCAACAAATACAACCCAAATAAAATTCGAAATCATTTGAACTTTAATCGTCATTCTCCATCTTGAAATAAATTGAAATAAACACATGGTTAGAATGTAGAACATTAGATTTATTTCTAATGTGAATATATCAAATTAAATTTAACACTAGATTGTTTTCATTTAATCATCTTGCCAATACATTACCTTTAACTCCACCACTATTTTAACGGAATTCATCAATATCTAAAAATTAAAACATACACGTGAACCATACAAGATTAGTTTAATAATGTCATTAAAGTAAGCAGTAAAAAATATTTTAAACTTCTCATACATTATTGAAAGTTGTTGTTCTCGTTTTGTTAGAAGACTTGACACTTAAAGAAGGAAGGATTGGTCCATTTGCTGTCGAAGATTCAACTTCTGTTATGTTGAGTTGGGTTAACTATTCACGGGCTTCAAAATGCGATAATTATACATGTTTGTGCATTTTATTAGTTCTTCGATTTTTTATAATGAAAATCAAGAATCCAATCAGTTTGATTTTCATTGATTTGGTTTGGTTATCGAACTTAACCGAAACATATTGATTTTTTATGTATTTGGATTGAATATTTGGTTTGGTCGGTTTACACCTCTACGACCTGTTAATGTAATTGACTCCAAGATAAGCGATAGAACATTTACAACTTGAATATGCTTTAGTTTGCATCAATGATGTGATGGGTGAAATATTAGATTGTACATCTTGCAATGTCGATGTGACCTCATCGAATAGTGACTACGAGTCTTGCTATTAAACCTATAATATATTTTGATGTGTGAATTTTTTGAACGATGATCCATAATATATTTTGAATGAGCTACCTTGATTCACACACATATATATATATATATATATATATATATATATATATATATATATATATATATATATATATATATATATATATATATATATATATATATATTAAATTACATCCGAAGAGTTATACTATGAGTTACACTCTTAAAAAGGTCACTAATTAATATTTTTTAAAATCAACCGTTGGATTGACACATACTATCACATAGATCATACCTATAAAGTTTGAGATCAATCTATAATGATTTACTATGTCATTGAACTACATCAAAATTAACGTTATATGAAAGTCCATTTCGACTTTAATATTTAGATATCTTGATCGTATATTAAATCATTATAGATTGATCCCAAATTTTATATGTATGATCTATATGATGGTATGTTTCAATCCAACGGTTGATTTTAAAAAATATTAATTCGAAATGACGTTTTTGAATGAGTGTAACTCATGGTGTAACTCTTCAGGTGTAATTTGATCTCTTCTTATTTATATATATATATATATATATATATATATATATATATATATATATATATATATATATATATATATATATATATATATATATAAAGAAGATATAATAAAATGGATTGTCTTATTTTGTTTTCTTTTTTACCCTTTGTAAATTATTGACAGTTTCATAATAACAAAACTTTAATATAGTTTAAAAAACTTAAATCAATTCACTATTACTTGCTAAATTTATTATTAAACCTTTAAAAATAAAACAGTTAGCAAGTATATTAAAAAATAGAATAATTGATATATATTCGGTGTAAAATATTTTACAATATCAACACATTATACTCATTCAAATATATTATTTTAATAAAAATTTAAATTTTTTTTTTTTAAAACAAATCAACGACTATGATTTCTGACAGTGTAGTTTTTTTATGCTAGTATAATTCTTTTAAAAACTTGTATTACTTATACACCAAATTTTAAACTATTAGTGTTTATATCTCTCTTATTTTTTAATACATACATATAACAATTTTGAAAATAAATTAAAATATGCCTTAAAATAACAAAAGAGACATATTTTAGACACTAATTTTAATTTTAAATATATAAATATTACTTACCAATGTTACTTTTTTTTTAATATAAAACATATAACAAAGTTTGATAATTTTGAAATTTTGACGGGTGCTATTGTTAGATTATATTCATAAACCTTATAATTTCTATCAATTTAGAAATCAAGAATAAAATCTTAAATAAAATCTTTAAACCCATATATGAATACAATTATGAGAATGAAAGTGGAAGCGTACCTGAATTAGCCATTGAGAATCACAGAAGGTTTGCAGGTATGTGATCTTTCGATTTGTAGAGTTTCTTATGGCTCATTGATTCTCCTCTGATGGGGATGAAGAGAGAATTCCTGATAAGTCATTTTGTGTTGTCTACAAATGGGGACCATAACCCCTATAAATAACCTTAGAGTTATTTCTTATTAGTCAATAATCTAATTTGGCCCCTCATTAAATTAGATATTGACTTATGGTATCTACAGAATAACCTGACTTTTCATGACATTTATGCTTTTGCCACAAACTAAATATTATATTAATTAGACCCCTTTAAGTCTTGAATAATTAAAATAATGTCACTAACACCTTAAATGTTACATTTGAGATCTAAAATTCTAACAGTCTCTCATTGGTCACATATGTAACTTTACATTCGTGTTAGACTTTATGGCTCAAAATTCGCCATTATATTCCTTAAGCATATCCAACTTATTTCGTCCATTAATCATGTCACAATTCATAACCAAAGTGGTTTTCATTATAGCAATCATAATTAAACCCATCAATGATGACCAATAATGACATAACTAGATGACATAAATGTAGGAAAATCGCGACTTAAAAATTGCAGCGGAAAATGATTTTCCTTTGTGATCCTTACGAATGTTCATGGTCAGTGATAGAGTATTTTTTACCTCTCAGGAGATTTGATTGATGTGATCACGAATGTTGATAAAGAACAACGCCTCTACTCACCACACTATCAGCTTGCTTCCGATCACAAGCCGCCACGAACGAAGCTTTGAGGAGAGAGTGAACGGAATCTCGCAAGGATTCGTGGACCTGAATTTGCATCATGAAAAGCTTCACAAAGGGTTCTATTTATAAGACCACAAGGGCTAAGTTAAAAGCCCAATAAAGGTCAGAATTAAAGCTTAATAAAGCACACTAAAATCATACATTATGATGTATCGTATCACTTAAGCATGTGGTACCTTACCACATTCCGTATTCTACTTAAGTACACCGCACCACGATGTTCCTTATTTACACTATCTCTCATTAATCTGTCCATGTGCACCTCGAGGTTTCCGCGACGCTGGCAATTATATTAAATCACATTTAACATAATAAACAAAGAGCGATATCTAGCAACACATCACGCTACCTGTTACGAAATGTCATGTGATATGACAAAACCTTCCGTGATAATACTTGTGTGTATAATTACCCTTTGCCCTTATATCTATATTGAACACAAGGCATAAACCGTGTCATCCTTGTCAAGTTCAATATTGGGCCCTCAGACATTTATCCCGTTACGCAGGATGGGCAAATTTCATCTAGGTCACTCATGTCCCTCAGCATGCTTTATGAAGTACCCATCAAATGTCTTTATGATCATCCAACTACGGATAACGTTTAATCAGCAATAAAGCACTTGACTCTACATCTAGGGTCCATAGTGGTTTTAGGTCGAAGGGTGGTATGTACCACTTATCACCTTGAGAATAACTTATGACACTTTGCATAACATTCTATGTAGTATTCTCATAGGAAGTCAATCCAAAGATAAATATTAATCCTAATATTTATACCTATGTCAAGACTTGATAACTCCTTATTCATGATCCATGAGATGTGATCATCAGTCTATCTTCATAATAATCTCAATGCTTTAATGTTATCCCACTTCACAATAAAGCTCAATTATGGATACTTTGAGAATAGTGTCCTTCTGTTTAATGGATCTCATGATTAAGTCACACTTAACATTGCATTAAACAGACTAAATATTCTAGGGACTTTATTATTTCAAACAAGAAAACATAATAAAGAAAAGCCTTTTATTATTAATAAATAATTCGATACAAGTACCAAAAGGTATTGGCCTCTAGGGCTTACACCAACAATAAATCCATCATGAAATGTGTAGCATGAAAATCACATGAAGTTGGTCTGTATATGTTGATTTTCAACTGGGCCTACTTTACTTTAGTGAGATCATTCAATAACTTTATTGTACAAAATGTAAACTACTGAATATCAAATTTTATTAATTTGAAAATATCCAAAACCATAGTATGCATACATAATACCAAAATATAGAACATATTCATAATTGACTAACTCCCACTAAATCAAAGATTCCTCTAAAGGTATAACACACATGCGAGCAGTGTACTCATTAAAGACCTTGGATGGAAGATGTAACACCCCTTCTAATTACCCGCGTTCTTATAAATAATAATCAGAGTTTTAATAATCGCAATTCAAGAGGCGTCACAACTTAATTAATTCAAATTAACCAAACAGTTGTGATGCTTACACTGAAGAATAAATCATTAAATAAAACAACTTAAAGTTATGTTTAACAGCGGAAATGAAACATAACAAAATCTCGAATACGTTATTTCATAGTTATTCCAGGATAATAAACCAAAACATAATTCAAAATCATTAAAGATCCATCAAAGGACTTCAAAACAAACGTTTCCCCAGTGTTACATCTACCAGAGCACGACACTGACACGCGGAGTACTAACTGACTCGACTCTAGAGCTATCCTCACCAACTCCAAGCAGCTAATCACTTCGGATCTGAAATTGTTAAAGTAAGGGTGAGATCTCTATTCAATATGAAATGCATTATACGTTTTTAAATATAATAGAATAATCGAACACATTAATCCATTAATCAAACACATAATCATAGTCAATTCACCAGGCAGTTCACACAATGAACATGTATATAACAAACAATGGAAATTGCAACACCGAAACCATCCTAGCATGTTACAATCCCATATGCAATGCACTCTATGCATGTGGTACCAAACGTGAACCGAGTTCACCCACCGCCCGCTTACATGTGGAAAGACAGTAAATCCATGATTCGCCCACAACCATTGGGTCAAGAATCTAGCCTCACCTCTACATCCGTAAGTCTATTGGCTCGCCTACCACTTCCGCACAATGGGAATGAACTAAATTAACAAATGCTCATGCATGCATCATAAAAGCATGCAACATCACTTCACAGATCATAATATCAATATAATCCACATAATGCTAATTCACCAATGTATCACATTCAATCATAATGAATATCAAAATACAACATCGTACGCATTAGTTCTCATACGGTAACTCAGACCATTTGTATTAATTTCCATTATCCTTAATTATCCATACTTTTCAAAATCGGGAGCTCGACTCTTTTTAAAAATAATTTTGGAGAAAATAATATTTTTCCTTTCTAAAAGGTAGTATTTTAAATTTAAGAAATAATAAAACGGCACTTAATCTGAGTTACTTTAGAAAATATGAGTTTTGAAGTTTTAGAAGTTTTGAAATACATGTGGTAACCTGCCTCACCGGGAGAACCCGGTTCCCACAATTTGAAAATACACGCCTCGGAATTTCAGATGGGAACCCCTCCCCACAGGAACCTGTTCCCACCTTTGAAAATGAGCCTCGAATTTTGTATGGGGAACCCTTCCCTACGTGGAACCGTTCCCACGCAAAATGCCCAATTTTTGAATTAACACTGGAACCCGTTCCTCCCCACAGAAACCGTTCCCACGACTGTAATGTTAAAATCGCTACTTTTGACAGCATTATGCATTCCTCATCACTTCCAAACTTTCTAACACGAAATGTGACATTAGGAACACCAATTTATAACCATTTTACATCATTATAACATCAAACAACATAGCTTCCTCATTCCTATTAGTTATTCGACACACTAATGATCCTAATTCCATACACCGACACAAAATAGGGTTTCATCCTACAAACCTATAATCAATTTCCTAACATACCCAATTACCCGGTTGATTCCCAAAACCCATAAGGCATCACAACCGAATGAAATCACCCATTACCTCGCGATGATTCTCGATTTCCTCGACGTCGACTTTTCCTCTCTTCTCTTCTCTTCTCCAATTCTACGTGAAATAGCTTTTCTCCAAAAAGACATCTTTTTCCTTCTTTTCCTTTTTATATTCTGAAGCAACTCGATTTTCAAAAATCTTTTAAATTCTCGAAAACAGTGAAATCGCCACCTAATTTTATTTGTTCTGAAAAGAACGGGAAAATATAGATAAAACCCAAAACAAGCGGATAAGGCGGTCTACGTGACCAAAAAGTGGGATCGAGTCGGTTATGTGGGAAGGTATTAGCACTTTACATCCATCGTGACTGATGGGACCCATTTAATTCTACGCTTGTGTGTGTGTTTATTGCTAAGTTATGAATACCAAAAGAAAAAGAAATTGTTTGTTATTATTTTGAGTTTGACACGGTTTCGGAACCGTGTGCCTACATATTCCCTTGTGCAATGGGAAAGTCAAAACTCTGTAGTTCCTCTTAAAAAGGTTTTAAGTTTGTTGTATTGATTTTATAAGAAAAATCGTGAGTTTAGACGTTTCAAATGCTTTGAACTAGGACTTGTTTTGTTTGTTTGAAAAGCTTAAGTCCTCGCTCGTATTTGAAACGACTATTACACTCTCTTTATCCGAAAAGAGTTTTTTATGATCGCATATGAGCGATAAAAGGATTTGAATGAGTTGAATTGTTTTTTATGTGGATGAAAAAGTACCGAACAACGAGGCTAGCGTCTCACGATTCAAATACTAGAAACCCGAGGAACGAAAGTTCGCACGAGTCGTCTATCATCCAAAAAAGGTTTTCTTTGAGAAAAAGTGAAGTGAAACGAGTTCACGTTATTTAGGAGTCTTTAAGCCACAGGTCTAGCGACCAACGACTTAAAGACTAAAGTTTGTTTGGGGACAAGTTTTTAGCAACTAGGCTATCGCCTAACGACTAAAAAACTTGTACTTTATTATGGAAAAGATTTTGAAAATGCACCGACGTTGGATCGAGGTTTGAGAAAAGACTCGACGTTGATCGAGTTTTATTGAAAGTGTTTTGAGATACGGCCGAGATGAAATATGGAATCGATTCATTTTAAATTTAATTGTGTGCAAAGTGTACATTGGTGAATAAATACCGAATGAGTAAATAAAATGCATAAAATACCAAACAATACAATCGGAAATTTAAATAATTATTAGAGATGATTTTTCCTATTTGATAAGAAATCGACTAATAGTTTAATCGATAAATTGTCGAATAAGAACTATCGTAACTAATTATTATTTAGTACATCGCACAAAATATTATTTACATGAAATAAAATAATTGAAAAGGTAAAGGTTTAGAGATAGCCCGAATGACGCTGGTTTGAGCGGTACAGTAAAGAAACCTGTGAGATGACATTGGCTCAAATAAAGTGCCCAAAGAGCCTTCAAAACTCCATGAATAACCGCATGCCTTGATCGAGAAAACTAAACTCAAAGCTCAAAGAAAAGCAAGAATACGTATACCGGGTCGAGTAGAGAAAAATGCTAAAAGAAATTTCCTATTAAAAAGAAAAAGGTCTAACTTAACATTATTATTATTTTTGTATTTTGGGAGGTACTAAAAGAAAATAGGGTAATAATAACTAAAGAAAAATAATAGTAATAAATAATAATAATAGTTATGATAATAATATTAGTAATTATAATGATACTAGTAATAATAATAGTTAATAATAATAATAATATTTTACTAAGTAATAATAGTAAATATAATAGTTATTATATAATAATAATAATAATAATAGTTAGTAATTATGTTATATTAAACCTATATTAATAAACAAAACAAAAATTGAAAGAAAAAAAAGTAAAAAGAAAACTTAATCTACTCTCTTCCTCACGATGGCCTCTCTCAGAATCCCCAAACCCAAACTTTCTTCCAAAACACGAATAACAAACCCTCATCTCTTATCTCTCTCTCTCGCCGGAACCTCACCGAAACCCTCACTCTCTCCGAACTCTCACTGCTCACCTCTCCTCATCGAACTCTCTCACGATCGCGATTGTTTCTCCTGCTCTCTCACCGCCGCGACGGAAATCTCTCTCCTTCATCTTCTCTCGAACCGCTTGCATGTTGATTTCTATGGTGTTTTGATTGATTATGTTTGATACAGTTGGTTGACCGTGGAAACCTGTAATCCCCATGGCGGTCGGAATCGTACTTTCGAATTAAGATCGGGTGAGACCTTTCCGAACTCTTCTTCCTCTTCTTTCTCGAATGTCGAACTTAATTTCGAAAAACACCGATCAAGGCTTGATAGGAAGATGATGTATATTGTTGTTTTCGCTTCGCTTGGTATTTCGCTTTGATTGTTTGGAACTATGGTTTTCCGTTGTCATATGATGGTTAAACTCATCTTCTTTCTCTCTCTCTGATGCCTGTCGATAAGGATGGATACTCACTTGGTATTGTTCTGGGATGGTTTTTTTTTGAATATAAGAATGCAGACTCTGCACTTTTGGTTTGGGTTCTAGTTATGCTTTTTTGGTTTTGATTTTTTGGTTTTCAAAGAACAAAAAAAACTTCTTTTTCTCCTCTCCCTTTTTGAAATGAACTCCCTTGTTTTTATATTTCTGGTGTCCCTCCTGAGTATATACTCTGTGTCCCCTTAAAACTGATGGCTCTTGTTGTTTTTAACCGATGGAAAATACTCCCTCCTTGCCTCGAGAAATGTAATGCACTGCTATTTTCCTTTTTTCCTGAACTGATGCTTCACTTGCTGATTATATCCTCTTCTCTTTTTCTGATTGGTATTGCTTTAAGCATGAATGCAAGCTAGCCTTTGTCTTCTGCCCACGCCTTTCATCAAGAATATCGACCGGCTCGCTTTTCCCTTTTTCACTTTTGGGTGAAAACATAACTTTGAATCCACTCTTTTCCTTTTCCATGTCAGATGTTACTTGTATGGGTTGTTTTACCTCTTATAGCTTTTGACCCGTTGGTATTTTTCACGATAACCAAGTTATTTGGTCCTTTATATTGTGTTATACTTGCTTTATTGGATTGGACTGTTGGAATATATCCGTGATTAATAATCACCGGATTATAACCTCGCTGGGTTATTTGCCTTTTCTTCTTGCTGCCCGGAATTTAGATGCGAATCGTTATTAATACTTGCGCCTCGTTATGCTTGAACTGTCGCTCTTTTCCTTGCAGCGTTGTGTGCTTGTTCGTGAACCGGTCACCTGATTTGCGAACAAGTAACTCCGCCGATGATTAATCTTCGAGATTCCGAGGCTTATCGACAAAACCCGATTCCCGCCAACGCCTAATGATGATGTTGGACCAAAAGAACAATCTTTGATAATTTCGCTTCGCTTATGTTTCGATCTTTGATTGCTTACTAACAAAGTTTCTGGTTTGATTTTCATGTACAATGATGATGAGGATGGCATGGCAAGGAGAACATGGATCCGGCAATAGCATGAAGCTTGGAGAAGAAAACCTTGAGAAGATGGAGAAGGCAAGGAGGACATGGCTATGGAGATTGAAAGTTCGCCACTAGAACTTCATAGAATAGCCTTAGATTTAAGAATTTGTAGAACTTGTAAACAAAGAACATGCTTGTAATAATTTTTGTAACTTGTAAATTGAACAAATGAAAGGAACACATCCCGAACGATTCGGATTCTATGGATTTGACAATTTGTAATTTGAAATCTTGAATAATATACCATGAATTAAATTCAAGTTTTATCCTTCAATCTTGAATGTTATCACAAGGTTTCCTTTCTTTCTAAGTAGGAAATTGTATCTCAAGGAATCAAACACGGATGAACCTATCCACTTTATCATGAATCAAGATTTTTGAGAATGTTTGAAATACCTTAATGCTAAGATGAATCAAAACATTACCACACAACTTGAATAAATAGTATTTGAATGGTGTAGAACTTGCAAATTCTAAATAGCTTTTTTAGAATCTAAGTTGGACTTGAAAATGGTGAACTTTGAAAGCCTCTTGAATTTGAATGAAATTTGATCATTGAATGAATGGTATTTCCCTTGCACTTTAAATCTCTCGCCATGGTATTTGTAAGCACAAATTTCTTTTTGAAATGAAATTTCGTAGAACAAACGAAATTATTCCATCTTCACTCTTGTATGAAACGAATGACACTTCAAAATTCTAAGCGGAACTAGGATGAAGTTGCTCTTGAATATTTGAAATGGTATGGAACTTGTAAATTGCATAAACGAAACCGATGCCATGAATTTTTGCACAAAAGTCCTTTACTTTACTTGTGAGTCCATAATAACAGCGACAAAGCACCCTCAATAACTCTTGCATAACAATACTCCCACAATTCTCAAAATGAATAGCCCAACCAAAAGCCCAAAACTCACTTTATCGTGAAAACTCAATAAAACTTTCAAATGACAATTTTATAGCAACTTGATTAATGAATAAGTGTGCACCGAGATAAGCGCCATCTTGATAATACTTCAAGAATTTGAAATATTTGGCAATCAGGCTCTTCCGTGAAACCATTAATACGCCCCGAGTCATAGGAATCCTTGATAATTGAGTAAACGGTGGAGCGAGAGAATACGGAACCATCTTAGACTAATCACAACACAAACCAAATTTTGTACCAGAGGAAATACGAAAGTTGAGAAACCCTGTTCAACCACAAGACATGAATACTTGATGAAACGAGGTTTAATTAAGGTAAATTTTGGGTGCGAACCCTATTCAATCATCTTAGACCGTAAGGAGAAAGATTGACAACTTTCGAACGCTCAAGGTGGAAGAGGATCATACTAGAGAACCCCAAAATTTGCTCCTACGCGAGAAACCAATGCCACAAAAGAAAACAGATAACATATCTTGACTACGGAGCCAAGAAAACGCTGAAGAGAAAACTTGCTAAGCATTAACTAATGCTTTAACACAACAACTAGAGATTTTAACAACACTGGGATAACCGTGTCACCGAAATGACTTTGACAACAATTTTAATAAAAATGCTATGAGAAGAGAAACGAACTTCTCAAGCGAAAAGAAAAACAATATATTAAGAATTGACATGACTGAGAACTTAACAAAGAGTTCTCTGATAACTAAGGAATACCTGGAGACCTTAAACAAAATTTGAAATGACATGATTGAGAACTTAACAAAGAGCTCCCTTGATTGACATGATTGAGAACTTAACAAAGAGTTCTCTGAAAACTAAGGAATACCTGGAGACCTTAAACAAAATTTGAATGACATGATCGAGAACTTAACAAAGAGTTCTCTCGATCGACAAGACCGAGAACTTAACAAAGAGTTCTCTCAAAACTAAGGAACACCGAAACCTTAAATGTAATTGAATGACATGATCGAGAACTTAACAAAGAGTTCTCTCGAATGACTAAGGAATACCGGAGACCTTAAATGTAATTGAATGACATAATTGGGAACTTAACAAAGAGTTCCCTCGATTGACAAGATCGAGAACTTAACAAAGAGTTCTCTCGAATGACTAAGGAACACCGAGACCTTAAATGTAATTGAATGACATAATTGGGAACTTAACAAAGAGTTCCCGATTGACAAGATTGAGAACTTAACAAAGAGTTCTCTCAATGACTAAGGAACACCGGAGACCTTAAATGTAATTGAATGACATAATTGGGAACTTAACAAAGAGTTCTCGATTGACAAGATCGAGAACTTAACAAAGAGTTCTCCGAATGACTAAGGAACACCGAGACCTTAAATGTAATTGAATGACATGATTGGGAACTTAACAAAGAGTTCCCTGACGACAAGATCGAGAACTTAACAAAGAGTTCTCTCAATATATGGCTAGAACAATATCGAATTGTTGGTGCAACGAAAGCGCGAGAGCCATGGCATGTCGAATGTCTTTGACCGTAACTTCCGAGTTACATGCGTAACGAATTCAAGAAGCACCCAAGAATACAATTCCGGGATAAACATAATAATATCCAAAGACACCGCGTGATATAGATGTTTATAAAGCTCAGAAATCTTGTTTCCGACATTTCACTGATGAGAGATCTTATCGAACATGTACGACATGTTGAACAACTTTCGAGTCGACAAGATCTTCAATTTGTATGCAGATAGCTTAACCGCTGATAGAAGAATCGATCTTCACCGCGGATCGAAAAAACTTCTAGGGTAATAAGCTTCAATTTGCTGACATTGTATGGACAATGCGTTGCAGCAAGTGGATATGTAGATCAACGTTGAGTTGGAGAAATATCTTGAGATTTGAATAAACATCCCACCGGGTGGATATTTATTTGCTGAGTAGTTGATAACTTACTGGGGAAATAAACGCACCAGAAGTTTGATGTAGTTTTCTGAGAACAACTCAGAGGAGTATATTGTGGAAGCCATTGCCAATAGTATTTGCTGAGAAGATTCTTGTATGAAAGAAATCTTTGAAAATACCAAGAATGATGTTGAAGTAATCCTTTCAAGGAGATTCACTGGGAGAGAAATAAGTCACTGGGAAACTTCAGAAGAAAACCGTGGAAAATTCGGGATTCCTATTGAATAATTTTGTCGACATTGAGTCCATCCGAAAGAGAGAACTGCTTTACTGGGAAGACATCTCGATGGAGAAACCATCATTGTTGAGATCCATACAAGTATATCACTCGGTAATCGTAGCAAAGAGGATAATTTGTCGCCCGAGAATTAATCCTTCAATTTGATCCTTACGAGGATATTTACATTGAAAACCCGCAAAACAGAGCAGTCAAGCTAATGACGAGTATGATATGCATGATTATGATCCGCATGATATGATGATTTTTTTTTAATGCAAATGGTGTATGATTTCTTGACATCTGAAAGAAGGAAGATGTCACCGGGGAATCCAATCGAACGATCTTGTTGTCACAAGAGTTCACTAGTGGAATCCAATTGAATGATCTTGTTGTCATAAGAGTTCACCTGGGATGATCAATCGATTCTCCGGGACGAGACTTCACTGGGAGTCGATACTATTGTCGATCGTCACCCAAGCCGCTCACCCGCACTGGGAGAGAAATAAGTTGTCGTTTGAGAACAATCTTCTGCTTTTAATGGGGTACCTTAAAAGGAACTCTATGAAGAAGAATCATTAGGGAAATCCTGAATAAGAAGCTTCATTGATACAAGAGTTCGCTTGGGGAAACCCAATCACTCCGAATAGATTCGATTTGAGAATCGCCATCGTAGACCAATTATGGTCAAGCCTCAAACTTGTGATCTAAGAACCAATTTGTCATTCAAAATAGTCTCCAAATTATGATTCTGCTGAGAAGCATCACTAGCAGATTTTGAAACATCCAAAGTCCTGGCTGAGGTTTATGAATGAATGTGCTATGTAGTATATGATATGAATGAATGAATGCATGAATATACTGGTTAATGCACTAGCTATCAAACTGAATCCTCGACACCGTTAGTACGGAGGATAAAAGAATACGGACAACAAGATGATCGACTAAGCTCCAAAGGTGAATCACCTGAAGGGCTGCAATGCTAATTTTGTAGAAAGAAGAATAGCAAACTTCCGAATCGACCGATAAAGATGAGAGGCGTGCCTACGTGGAATGCAATCGCATTAGATTTTGCACTTCGTAATCTCAATATGCCCTGTCCGTAGACCTTCTAAAAATCTTTCCAAAATGAGTGCCCTCAGATCTTGCATTCGAGGCAATACTTACCGATCGTCAATATTTCAAAGGAACTGGATATTCGATATGGGAATATCATGCCTCGATAGAGCTTTGGAGGTATTTCCGCATCTCAACATAACCTCTTAGATTTATCAAATCTCGTGAGTGCGACTTTGCATAGATGGACGATATGCCCCTGTGATGAATATTGAGAGACTCCAACGCCTCGTAGTAGTTTCATCGATTCGATGAATCTTTTCCGCAAGTTTGCTTTAGAACGAATCTGGAAAGACTTCACGCCTCAAGTTGTTTCCTCGCATCGATCGCATCCGACAAAGGAGCTACGCGAGCATCGGAAGGCCCGCCCAGACGAGCTTTTGAGAGACTCCTACGCCTCAAGTAATTGCTTCAGATGATTGATTCTTGAACAACACCGCCCACTAAGAGAGCTTCACCGCTACGAAGTAACCGCCTGCATCAACAACAAGTGAGCGACTATCTTGGCGAACAAGAGCTTTTGAAGGCTTCCACGTCAAGTAATTATCTCAGATTGATTGAACCGAACGAATAGTTCGAAATGTCCCAACGTAACAGCCTTGAGAGACTCCCATGTCTCGAGGTGATTGCTTCAAGTTGATCAAACATGGAACAGCTTGTCCCAAGCTAATCGCTTTTGAGAATGACTAAATCAATCACGATTGCTTTTTAAGGATTTGCCCCTGATTGGCGTAAATTGAGGAGCTGAAATTCACTTGATTTCCACACCAATGTAATCTCGAGAACAACTTGTGATATGCTCAAAGGAGTCCTAAGCTGCCTTGCCCTTTGATACAAGCAATCGCTAACTCAAGCAGAATAATCAAGTTTCTTCTTCGACAAAGTTAAACTCTTCACCGATGTTCATTATGAGAACTTCTTCAATGTCAAACAATTGTTTTACATGTAGAAGAATGTTTATTGGACAATTATAATGCAACATTTATGCGCCTCAAGTTTCGTATGAAAACATTACTTTTTGTGAGTGAAACACTTTTGGAGTGCAACATTGAAAATTTTCTTTTTTGAAAGATAAGACGAGCATATGATACCAACACAGATACTTAACACACACTGTAGGAGTCAGGTAAACGCGATCTCTTCGTTGTACGCTTTTGAATTAACCCACGCTTCAATTAGGACTTTTAAGGGTTGTAACGGGTTCACGCTTTTAGAAAAAGATTTTTAGGCTCAATATTTGGTGCCCGCCCATTCTCCATGATGTTCTTCAGTCCTAAGTTCAACTATCCTGATACGAGCACTCGTCTCTCGAGAGGTGTTATGGTGGTTGAGGAACCAATATGAGGTTTCGACACGACAATACCCACCTTGTCTTTTGGTATTGACACACACAACTTGTTCTTTGTTGAGAACTTCTTTGAAAATGCATTTCGGATTTTGCTCGACTTTGCCCGACTTTTTCCTAAGCGACTTATTAATAAGTTCCGACTTTATGGATTTTGTCTTTTTCATAATCATCTTTTTTGAACAAGTCGTGGATTTACACAATCATTGATTTGTTAAAAGTGATGGTGACCGCCCGAGTCCTTAGGTAGATGAGGGATAATCATATGGTGTCGCCATCCGCCGACCTTTCCGATGTGTGAGAGATACCATGTGGTATCATGCTCTCATGATGCACATCGCTGATAGACGAAAGTCGACTATCGTTCTCGACCTTTCTCAACCTTTGAAGGATAGCCATTGTTGTATCCTTTGCACACTCTCTTGATGAGTTCGAACGCCGATCGATTAATCGAACACTACCCGCCCACGTGTTAAAATGATGAGGGTTTTTTCTCAATGTAAAGGAAACTCCTACTCAAGGCTCGAAGGGTTAACGAGGGTCTATCTCCTTATAACCCGTGTTCGGGGATTTGAAACAAGGCCCGTACATCATTAGTGGTTCCACTCAAAAGCACACGACAGAGACTGCATTTTTAATCATCGTCATCCTCCCTCCGATCTTTGCCTAGGCGAAAGATTCGGCAACGTTGGTATCAAAATGCTCGCAAATCAATTAAAGAGTGATAACGAATGGATTGAGTGACAACGAATGGATTACTTCAAGACAAACATACTCATTGCATTAAGATGAAAACAAACAAGTTTCTACATGCAAACAAAGTTTAAACAATTAAACAAGATACACATGAAAATGCAGTAAAGAAATAAAAGACTGTCGTTGTTGAGGGACTTGAGTCTGCCTTGACTTGTTTATTCGATGAACTCCGTAAGCTTGCTCACTTGAGTACGGGTTGCCATTCACAAATGTAATCCCTCCTTGAAGAGTCAAGTACCGTCAATCAATTGTTGAACTTTGGCTTTGTAAGGATTGCAACTCAGAGTGCCCACCGCATCAAAGATGGTATCCACATCGCGCTATGATCATATCCAAGGGAACAATTTTGGGCTTAAGAAACTTGGGAACCACCAATGAACTTTGAACCGATATGGCAAAGAATGACCGAGGTAATCGAATGGATCAAGAGGAGCATTCCTTCTTTCCAAATTATTCCGGGCACTTTGATTTTGAGAGTTCGACCAAGTCGAGGAAGATCGCATAAAAGTTGTTGATGCAAAGACTTGAAAGAGGGCAATGGAGGATAATGAGTGGTGTTGCAACCGACTTCCCTTTGCTAGAACTTCGAGATGTCTTTGTCAAGGTTACCACCGCCCCAAGTGAACATCCGTCTACTTCATCACTATTCTTTAAAGTCTTAACTCCTCTTGGTAAACAATTGTCGCAATGAGTTTTGGAAGTCCTCAAAATTTCTATGATCGACTTTGCAAGCAAAATGTCCAAGCTCGATCCATTCTGCTTTGAAAATAGAATCTTATCATCAATTATCTCTCGAACTGCATTCAAGGCCAACAACCCCGCCTGTCCTACAGAGTCAGATGAAAAGCACATTTAGCTTTCTCATCAAACCAAGCTTTAGCAACCCCGGCATCGCTTCAACTCCCTTGGTATCACAACACCACAACCAAGCAAGGCAAAAGTCGAGAATATGATATCGGATTATCGAATATCCTGCTGAGTATACCTGGCTTATATACACGATTTGAATCTTCTTCTTCGATCGGGAGCAAGCAGCATTGTTGTCGAGGAATCTTCAAGGTGAAGGCCGAGGATGATACTCAAGAGGAGAATTTTGAATCGGAGAGTTCACATGTGGATGTCCTCGACTCATGGAGACATCGATGATAGAGCAAAGAACCAAACTTATAAGATTGGTGTAGGTTGCATTCTCTTTCAATACAACTTGCAAGAGATCCAAGACTGCACTCATCCGACTTTTCAAGTGCTTAACTTCCGCCTCCTCAATACCCCGACCACGCCAAGCTCGCCTATAGTCCTCGAGACATCCTCGAGTTCCGAACGGGTCGAGTGTATGCTTGATATTTCTGGATAGAAGAAATGAAATGAGCTTTTCTGGTGAAAATGAAATGCATGATAACGCATTAAAGAATGTAATGTAATGTAATGGCAACGCACGTAAGAATGCGATGTAATATAGTAGTAACGCATGTAAGAATGCGATGTAATGGTAATGCATATAAGAATGCCATATGATGGTGATGCATGTAAGAATGCAATATGATGGCGATGCATGTAAGAATGCAATGTGATGGTGATGCATGTAAGAATGCAATGTGATGGTGATGCATGTAAGAATGCGATGTGATGCGATACATATTGATGTTATGCGCAAAATCATATGTAAAGTTAAATGTATAAGGGTTTAAACGGACTATTTGGACATGGTTTCGACGCTCACCCAACAATTCTAACAAGGTTGGTTCTAATGTTTTATGCTAAATGCTTCTTGAGTCTCGATCCCTTTTAGAAATATTATCACCACGCAGCTACGCGAGGATAATACTTCCAAAAGTATACCCCAAGAAACGGTTTAAAGGGATACTCAAAGATCCGAGCGGTCTTGTTTTGGATATCCTAATACTTAGAGTTATAGGCCCTTTGTCCAAGAATTATCATCCCGCACTATTGTACGGCAATAACTCTCTTAAAAAGACCAACTCTAAGTGTGGTCTTCACGCCGATCCAAAGACACGGATGTCCAATGGACCTAAGCTACTCAACCACTCTAAACTTATGTTTCCTAAGCCCTGGTATTGGGCTTATCTATGAACCATAACCAAACAATGCCCCAATATCAAAATACATCAACAGATATAAAGAAATAATGGGCAATGAATAGTAAACACAATTTAAGAATTAAATTAGGTTGATCGCTAGTCAAAAATAATTTTAAAAATACTCCCCAAAGGAGTCGCTAATCAAGCAACTCGATTTTCAAAATCTTTAAATTCTCGAAAACAAGAAATCGCCACCTAATTTTATTTGTTCAAAAGAACGGAAAATATAGATAAAACCCAAAACAAGCGGATAAGGCGGTCACGTGACCAAAAAAGTGGATCGAGTCGTTATGTAAGGGAAGGTATTAGACTTACATCCATCGTACTCATGGGACCCATTTAATTCTACGCTGTGTGTGTGTTTATTGCTAAGTTATGAATACCAAAAGAAAAAGAAATTGTTTGTTATTATTTTGAGTTTGACACGGTTTGAACCGTGCCTACATATTCCTCGTGCAATGGGAAAGTCAAAACTCGTAGTTCCTCTTAAAAAGGTTTTAAGTTTGTTGTATTGATTTTATAAGAAAAATCGTGGAGTTTAGACGTTTCAAATGCTTTGAACTAGGACTTGTTTTGTTTGTTTGAAAAGCTTAAGTCCTCGCCGTATTTGAAACGACTATTACACCTCTTTATCCGAAAAGAGTTTTTTATGATCGCATGAGCGATAAAAGGATTTGAATGAGTTGAATTGTTTTTATGTGGATGAAAAAGTACCGAACAACGAGGCTAGGCCTCACGATTCAAATACTAGAAACCCGAGGAACGAAAGTTCGCATAGTCGCCTATCATCCAAAAAGGTTTTCTTTGAGAAAAGTGAAGTGAAACGAGTTCACGTTTAGGAGTCTTTAGCCACAGTGTCTAGCGACCAACCACTTAAAGACTAAAGTTTGTTGGGGACAAGTTTTTAGCAACTAGGCTATCGCCCAACGACTAAAAAACTTGTACTTTATTATGGAAAAGATTTTGAAAATGCACTGACGCTGGATCGAGGTTTGAGAAAAGACTGACGTTGATCGAGTTTTATTGAAAGTGTTTTGAGATACGTACGAGATGAAATATGGAATCGATTCATTTTAAATTTAATTGTGTGCAAAGTGTACATTGGTGAATAAATACCGAATGAGTAAATAAATGTATAAAATACCAAACAATACAATCGAAATTTAAATAATTATTAGAGATGATTTTTCCTATTTGATAAGAAATCGACTAATAGTTTAATCGATAAATTGTCGAATAAGAACTATCGTAACTAATTATTATTTAGTACATCGCATAAAATATTATTTACATGAAATAAAATAATTGAAAAAGGTAAAGGTTTAGAGATAGCCCAATGACGCTGGTTTGAGCGGTAGTAAAGAAAACAGAGATGATACTGGCTCAAATAAAGTGCCCAAAGAGCCTTCAAAACTCCGATGAAGCAATCGTATGCCTTTGATCGAGAAACGAAACTCAAAGCTCAAAGAAAAAGCAAGAATACTGTATACCGGGTCTAGTAGAGAAAATGCTAAAAGAAATTTCCTATTAAAAGAAAAAAGGTCTAACTTAACATTATTATTATTTTTGTATTTTGGGAGTGTACTAAAAAGAAAATAGGGTAATAATAACTAAAGAAAAATAATAGTAATAAATAATAATAATAGTTATGATAATAATATTAGTAATTATAATGATACTAGTAATAATAATAGTTAATAATAATAATAATATTTTACTAAGTAATAATAGTAAATATAATAGTTATTATATAATAATAATAATAATAATAGTTAGTAATTATGTTATATTAAACCTATATTAATAAACAAAACAAAATTGAAAAAAAAAAGTAAAAGAAAACTTAATCTACTCTCTTCCTCACGATGGCCTCTCTCAGAATCCCCAAACCCAAACTTTCTTCCAAAACACGAATAACAAACCCTCATCTCTTATCTCTCTCTCTCTCGCCGGAACCTCACCGAAACCCTCACTTCCTCTCGCCGGAACTCTCGCCGTTCACCTCTCTCATCGGAACTCTCTCACGATCGCGATTGTTTCTCTCTCACCGTCATGACGGAAATCTCTCTCCTTCATCTTCTCTCGAACCGCTTGCATGTTGATTTCTATGGTGTTTTGATTTCGATTATGTTTGATACAGTTGTGTTGACTGTGGAAACCCGTAATCCCCATGGCGGTCGGAATCGATCACCGTGAATTAGATCGGTGAGACCTTTCCAACTTCTTCCTCTCTTCTTTCGAATGTCGAACTTAATTTCAAAAAACACCGATCAAGGCGTTTGATAGGGAAGATGATGTATATTGTTGTTTTCGCTTCGCTTGGTATTTGCTTTGATTGTCGGGTTTGAACTATGGTTTTCGTCATTATGATGGTTAAACTCATCTTCTTCTCTCTCTGGTCTCGCCGATAAGGATGGATACTCACTTGGTATTGTTCTGGGATGGTTTTTTTTTTTGAATATAAGAACAGACTCTGCACTTTTGGTTTGGGTTCTAGTTATGCTTTTTTGGTTTTGATTTTTGGTTTTCAAAGAACAAAAAAAACTTCTTCTTTTTCTCCTCCCCTTTTTGAAATGAACTCCCTTGTTTTTATATTTCTGGTGTCCCTCCTGAGTATATACTCTGTGTCCCCTTAAAACTGATGGCTCTTGTTGTTTTTAACTGATGGAAAATACTCCCTCCTTGCCTCTGAGAACAGAACAGACCTGCTATTTTCCTTTTTTCCTGAACTGATGCTTCACTTGCTGATTATATCCTCTTCTCTTTTTCTGATTGGTATTGCTTTAAGCATGAATGCAAGCTAGCCTTTGTCTTCTGCCCACAGTCTTTCATCAGCAATATTGACTGCTCGCTTTTCCTTTTTCACTTTTGGGTGAAAACATAACTTTGAATCCACTCTTTCCTTTTCCATGTCAGATGTTACTTGTACGGGTTGTTTTACCTCTTATAGCTTTTGACCGCTGGTATTTTCTTTGCCGATAACCAAGTTATTTGGTCCTTTATATTGTTGTGTTATACTTGCTTTATTGATTGGACCTGGAATATATCTGTGATTAATAATCACCGGATTATAACCTCTGGGTTATTTGCCTTTTCTTCTTGCTGCCCGAATTTAGATTGCGAATCGTTATTAATACTTGTCCGTTATGCTTGAACTGTCCGCTCTTTTCCTTGCAGTCGTTGTGTGCTTGTTCGTGAACCGGTCACCGTGATTTGCGAACAAGTAACTACCGATGATTAATCTTCGAGATTCCGAGGCTTATCGACAAAACCCGATTCCCGCCAACGCCTAATGATGATGTTTGGACCAAAAGAACAATCTTTGATAATTTCGCTTCGCTTATGTTTCGATCTTTGATTGCTTACTAACAAAGTTTCTTGGTTTGATTTTCATGTACAATGATGATGAGGATGGTATGGCAAGGAGAACATGGATCCGGCAATAGCATGAAGCTTGGAGAAGAAAACCTTGAGAAGATGGAGAAGGCAAGGAGGACATGGCTATGGAGATTGAAAGTTCGCCACGAGAACTTCATAGAATAGCCTTAGGATTTAAGAATTTGTAGAACTTGTAAACAAAGAACATGCTTGTAATAATTTTTGTAACTTGTAAATTGAACAAATGAAAGGAACACATCCCGAACGATCTTGATTCTATGGATTTGACAATTTGTAATTTGAAATCTTGAATAATATACCATGAATTAAATTCAAGTTTTATCCTTCAATCTTGAATGTTATCACAAGGTTTCCTTTCTTTCTAAGTAGGAAATTGTATCTCAAGGAATCAAACACGGATGAACCTATCCACTTTATCATGAATCAAGATTTTTGAGAATGTTTGAAATACCTTAATGCTAAGATGAATCAAAACATTACCACACAACTTGAATAAATAGTATTTGAATGGTGTAGAACTTGCAAATTCTAAATAGCTTTTTTAGAATCTAAGTTGGACTTGAAAATGGTGAACTTTGAAAGCCTCTTGAATTTGAATGAAATTTGATCATTGAATGAATGGTATTTCCCTTGCACTTTAAATCTCTCGCCATGGTATTTGTAAGCACAAATTTCTTTTTGAAATGAAATTTCGTAGAACAAACGAAATTATTCCATCTTCACTCTTGTATGAAACGAATGACACTTCAAAATTCTAAGCGGAACTAGGATGAAGTTGCTCTTGAATATTTGGAAATGGTATGGAACTTGTAAATTGCATAAACGAAACCGATGCCATGAATTTTGCACAAAAGTCCTTTACTTTACTGGAGTCCATAATAACACGCACCCTCAATAACTCTTGCATAACAATACTCCCACAATTCTCAAAATGAATAGCCCAACCAAAAGCCCAAAACTCACTTTATCGTGAAACTCAATAAAACTTTCAAATGACAATTTTATAGCAACTTGATTAATGAATAAGTGTGCACCGAGATAAGCGCATCTTGATAATACTTCAAGAATTTGAAATATTTGGCAATGTGGCTCTTCTCCGTGAAACCATTAATACGCCCCGAGTCATAGGAACTTGATAATCGAGTAAACGGTGGAGCGAGAGAATACGGGAACCATCTTAGACTAATCGTCAACACAAACCAAATTTTGCAGCTTAGAGGAAATACGAAAGTTGAGAAAACCTCGGTCAACCACAGTACATGAATACTTGATGAAACGTAGGCTTAAATTAAGCTGTAAATTTTTAAAAGCATATATTCCTTTAATATTCCTTTATTATTCCAAATAAAATAAATAATTAATAATTAGTAAAAGTAGAGTGATTTACCTCACACTCACCGCTTACTCCGCACACCTCCAATCCTTTCTTTCTTCAATTGATCCAGTTAAATCCAACAATATAAATACTTAAGACTTTAATTAAATAAATAATTAAACTCCCATTTATTTTATATTCGAATTAAATCAGGGTGTCACAACTCTCCCCCACTAAAAGAGTTTTCGTCCTCGAAAACATACCTTAGACGGAAAGTTCGGATACGAGTCCTTCATATGACCTCCAGCCCCAAGTGACATTTCCTTTAATGGTCCTCCCAAGCTACTCATACCAGCATCTCTTTACCTCGCAATTGCTTCACTTTCCGATCCTCAATTCTCGCAGGTACTGCTTCAATAGTCAAATTATCCCGCACCTGAACATCATCTACTTGAATCTCATGAGACGGATCCGCAATGTACCTCCTCAACTGAGATACATGGAAAACATCATGCAAATTGCAAGTGATGGCGTAAAGCAACTGATAAGCAACTTTACCAACTCTCTGGTAATCCGAATGGACCAATAAAGCGCTGGAGTCAACTTCTTTGACTTCAAAGCTCGACCAATACCAGTTATCAGAGTAACTCGCATGAACACGTGGTCTCCTTCATTAAACTCAAGATCTTTCCTCCTCTTATCATGATAACTTTTCTGACGACTCTGAGAAGTTCTCATCTTCTCCTGAATCATCTTAATCTTTTCTGAAGTTTGTTGAACGATCTCTGGTCCAATCACAACACTTTCTCCCAGATTCAGACCAACACAACGTGTCCGACAATCTTCACCGCACAATGCCTCAAACGAGCCATACCGATGCTCGAATGAAAACTATTGTTGTAGGTAAACTCTATCAACGGTAAGTAGCTATCCCAAGCTCTACCTTTCTAACACACAAGCCCTCAACAAACCTCTAACGATCAATCGCCCTCCGTCCCACCATCTCGTCGCGGGATGATATGTGGAACTCAATCGTAACTTAGTACCCAGAGCTTCCTCGCAATCCCGCCCGTAACTTAGACGTGAACCCTGATCTCTATCCGACACAATGCTAGATGTAATACCATGCAAACTTACAATCTTCTCAACATACAATTTTGCCAACCTCTCCATCGGATAATCCATTCTTATCGAAATAAAGTGAGCAGACTTTGTCAATCGGTCGACAATGACCCAAATAGAATCACAGTTCTTTGCCGTCCTAGGCAACCCAGATACAAAGTCCATAGAAATGCCATCCCATTTCTATTCCGGAACAAACAATGGTTACATCAATCCTGACGGCTTCTGATGTTCAATCTTCGATTTCTTACAAACCAAACACGCATACACAAACTCAGCAATTTCCTTTTTCATTCCAGGCCACCAAAATAACTTCTTCAAGTCATGGTACATCTTAGTAGCACCAGGATGAATACTCAATCCACTACGATGTCCTTCTTCCAAAATACTTTTCCGATCTCAAGAACATCCCAACACATACTCTATCACCAAATCTCACAACGCCATTCTCGTCAATTCGGAACTCACCTCCTTGACCTTGGTTAATCAATGTCAGCTTTTCCACTAAACCAACATCAGACTTCTGCCCGTTTCGAATCTCTTCCAAAATACCACTAGTCAGCTTTAACATCCCCAACTTCACACTATTCGGAGTAGTCTCGCATACCAAACTCAAGTCTCTGAATTGTTCTACTAATTCCAATTCACGTGAACCATTAACATCGACATATGCAAGGACTTCCTGCTCAACGATTCACACAACGCTTGCCTTACTGTGATGGTAATTCAAACCGAAATCATAATCCTTGAGAAATTCTAACCATCTTCTCTCGCCTCATATTCAACTCCTTCTCGATCAAAGAGATACTGTGCTCTTGTGATCACCTAACACTTCAAACCGTGAACCATACGATAATGCCTCCACAATTTCAAAACAAACACGACAGCTGCCAACTCTAGATCACGAGTCTGATAATTCCTTTCACGAGTCTTCAACTGCCTGAAGCATAAGCCACAACCCGCCTATCTTGCATCAAAACACCTCCTAAACCCATCAAGGACGATCACAATACAATAAAAGATTCTTCCTGATTCGGTAAAATCGTAATCGAGCACTAGTCAACCTCCTCTTCAATTCTTGAATCCTTTCTCACAATCTGCATCCCAAATAAACACTGACCTTTCTCGCCAACTTAGTCAACGGTAACGCTAACTTCAAAATCCTCGATGAACTTCCTAGTAACCAAGACCAAGAAAACTACGAATCTCAAGCATTCTTCGCGCTCCCATTGAGATACCGCCCACTTTGTAGGATCAACAAGAATACCATTCTTGGAAATCATATGACCAAGGAAACTCACTTCGCTTAACCAAAACTCGTGATTTCGACAACTTCGCATAAAGTTTCTTCTCCTTCAACAATTCCAATACAATCCTAAGATGCTTTGCATGCTCTTCATCATTCTTTGAGTAGATCAAAATGTCGTCGATAAACACCACCACAAACTTGTCAAGATACGGATGAAATATCCTGCTCATATACTCCATAAACACACCAGCATTAGTAACTCCAAATGGCATAATGTAATATTCATAATGCCCATACCTCGCTCTAAATGCGCCTCAATATCTTCCGCCTTAACACTAACTGATGATATCCGCACTCGATCAATCTTGCTAAATACACAAGCTCCGACCAACTGATCCATCAAATCATCAATCTTCGAAAGTGGATACCGATTCTTGATTGTCACTTTATTCAACTGCCTGTAGTCAACACATAGTCTCATCGTACCTTCCTTCTTCTTAACTAACAACACCCACACTCTACCGTAAACACTAGGCCAATAAATTTCTTCTCCAATAACTCTTCCAACTTTTCTTCACAGACAACTCGATGCCGACATGCGATAAGGCGCCATCGACACCGGACTAGTTCCAGGAATCAAATCTATAGCAAACTCCACTTCTCTCTCAGGTGGTAGCTCACTAACATCTTCCGGAGACACTTTTGGAAATTCATTCACAACAGGTAACTCACCACTCTTAGCCTTCCCTTTCACTTCCGTCAAGAATATAACATAAACACTACAAAGACCTCTCTAACGCTGAATTCATCTACTTAATCGATATAGTCACATGTTCAACTTTAGCTACCTCGTGAAATATGACCGCCTCTCAAAATAATTGATATGAACTCGGGTCAAGACCAACCGCTCATTCCAAGGATAATATCAAGTTGTTCTAAAGGTAGGCACACTAAATCCATACCAAAACCTCTATCGAAAATAACAATAGGACAATTCCTACAAACATACTAAGTAGTCATCACCCGACGCAGTATGTCAATAACCATACTTCCATCCAAATTAGAAATGTCCAGATTCAATCTTTAGCACAATCCAAAGCAATAAAAGAATGCTACCGCCCAAGATCAATAATTGCAATTAAAGGTATGCCATTAATAAAACATGTACCTTTAATCAACCGATCATCCGGCTTAACATCCGATCCTAAAAGGCTAACATTTTCCCACCAAACTTTTTCTTTCTTTGGCTTAGTACATCATGAACGAGTGTGTCATTCTTCGCCACAGTTGTAACAAGTTATCCTTCGGGATCTACACTCAGCAGCTAAATGACCAAATCTTCCACAATTGTTGCACTTCCTCGCATCATTCTTGCATTCAGGAGCTCGGTGACCCAATTCACCATATCTCAGAGCACCATGTAAGAACCAGAGGAACCAGAGTCTCCCCCACTAGGCTTCTTCCAACCTCCAGATTTCTGATTATTTCTATCATAAGGCTTACCACGACCCATTTGTCTCTTTCCCTTACGATCAACATAACTCTGAGCATTCGACTTAGTACTAGCAAGATCTTCTTCCAGAATCCTACTACAGTAAACCAAATCAGAAACCTTCTAATACCGACACGATACACCGCTTGATCTCATCACGCACCATTCTCAAACTTGATACATTTGGAAAATTCTCCATCTCGCATCGTTAGTAATTAGCATAATACTTTGCTAACTCAAGAACTTCGCTGCATACCACCACTGCACTTGTTGCCTTGCTCGAGCTCCGTAAACTCAATCTCTTTCTTCTCGAATGTCTTCGTGAGCACCTTCCTCGTAAAAGCTCTCCCGAACACAACCCAAATCAATGCAATTCCATCCTCTTCCATTTCAACTCGGTAGTAACCCACCACCATCGCCTTCTTCGCTAGCATGTGAGTACCATACCTCACCTTCAAATTTCTCAAGACAATCAATCACTCAAGATCCTCTCGATCTCCTTCAACCACTTCGAGCACCCTGGATCATGTGCACCTTGAACAATGGAGGATTATTCCTCCGAAATTCCCCAATTGTCGTCAACACCAATCACAGCCTCACGATTCCCTCCGAGCACTCCAAATTAACATTCCTAAAGCTCAAGAATAGCATCATTATTCCTTCCGTTACTTCTTCCACCATTGTTTTGTAACATTACAAAACAATCTACATCAAGACACAAGTATCGATAGTGTTACTTACACTAGTCGCATACTAAAAGGGATAACGACACAAGACAAGACCGACTATGCTCTGATACCACTATTGTAACACCCCTTCTAATTACCCGCGTTCTTATAAATAATAATCAGAGTTTTAATAATCGCAATTCAAGAGGCGTCACAACTTAATTAATTCAAATTAACCAAACAGTTGTCATGCTTATACTGAAGAATAAATCATTAAATAAAATAACTTAAAGTTATGTTTAACAGCGGAAATGAAACATAACAAAATCCCGAATACGTTATTTCATAGTTATTCCAGGATAATAAACCAAAACATAATTCAAAATCATTAAAGATCCATCAAAGGACTTCAAAACAAACGTTTCCCAAAGTTACATCTACCGTGAGCACGACATTGACACGCGGAGTACTAACTGACTCGACTCTAGAGCTATCCTCACCAACTCCAAGCAGCTACTCACTTCGGATCTGAAATTGTTAAAGTAAGGGTGAGATCTTTATTCAATATGAAATGCATTATACGTTTTTAAATACAATAGAATAATCGAACACATTAATCCATTAATCAAACACATAATCATAGTCAATTCACCAGGCAGTTCACACAATGAACATGTATATAACAAACAATGGAAATTGCAACACCGAAACCATCCTAGCATGTTACAATCCCATATGCAATGCGCACTTATGCATGTGGTACCAAACGTGAACCGAGTTCACCCAACGCCTGCTTACATGTGGAAAGACAAGTAAATCCATGATTCGCCCACAACCATTGGGTCAAGAATCTAGCCTCACTACCTCTACATCCGGTAAGTCTATTGGCTCGCCTACCACTTCCGCACAATGGGAATGAACCAATTTAACAAATGCTCATGCATGCATCATAAAAGCATGCAACATCACTTCACAGATCATAATATCAATATAATCCACATAATGCTAATTCACCAATGTATCACATTCAATCATAATGAATATCAAAATACAACATCGCATTTGATTAGTTCTCATCCCAGAACTCGCACCATTTGTATTAATTTCCATTATCCTTAATTATCCATACTTTTCAAAATCGGGAGCTCGACTCTTTTTAAAAATAATTTTGGAGAAAATAATATTTTTCCTTTCTAAAAGGTAGTATTTTAAATTTAAGAAATAACGCCGAAAACGGCACTCGAATCGGAGTTACTATTAGAAAATATGAGTTTTGAAGTTTTAGAAGTTTTGAAAATATGGTAACCTTCCTCACCGGGAGAACCCGTCCCACAATTTGAAAATACACGCCTCGGAATTTAGATGGGAACCCTGTTCCTCCTCACAGGAACCGGGTTCCCACCTTTGAAAATGAGCCTCCCGATTTAGATGGGAACCCGGCCTCCCTCAGGAACCGGCCCCATGTGCAAATGCCCGCTTTTGAATTAACATGGAACCCGTTCCTCCCCATGTGGAACCGTTCCCACGACCGTAATAAAGAAAATCTGCTACTTTTGACAGCATTATGCATTCCTCATCACTTCCAAACTTTCTAACACGAAATGTGACATTAGGAACACCAATTTATAACCATTTTACATCATTATAACATCAAACAACATAGCTTCCTCATTCCTATTAGTTATTCGACACACTAATGATCCTAATTCCATACACCGACACAAAATAGGGTTTCATCCTACAAACCTATAATCAATTTCCTAACATACCCAATTACCCGGTTGATTCCCAAAACCCATAAGGCATCACAACCGAATGAAATCACCCTTACCTCACGATGATTCTCGATTTCTGGCCGGCTTTTCTCTCTCTTCTCTTCTCCAATTTACGTGAAATAGCTTTTCTCCAAAAGACTTTTTCCTTCTTTCCTTTTTATATTCCTTTTAATATTCCTTTATTATTCCAAATAAAATAAATAATTAATAATTAGTAAAAGTAGAGTGATTTACTCCTCACACCCACTGTTTACTCTGCACACCTCCAATCCTTTCTTTCTTCAATTGATCCAGCTAAATCCAACAATATAAATAATTAAGACTTTAATTAAATAAATAATTAAACTCCCATTTATTTTATATTCGAATTAAATCGGGGTGTCACTGTCATACCCCAAAATTTTCCCTCCATCTTCTCAAAAGATCTCATACATCTATGCTCAAGGATTCCTCAAGAGTTGATCAGACAAACTCTCTCCTAGACAATCAACCCAAACTAGGGTTTGGTATCTCTCAAGTCAAGATGAGCTTCCAACATCTCCAATGGCCTTCATGCCTCCTCATATGCTTCAAAGATTCTCCATGTCAAGTTTCAAGCTTCACAAGTCAAGTTTCCTCGCATAATTGCTCGATGGTCGAGAATCAACAGATTGACAAAAGTCAACTCGTGGTCAACATACAGTCAAACTTCATATTTTTGGTCAACATCCTCATTTTGAAGTTACATTCATCATTTGATCAAGGGTTGATCATGATTCATCAAGAAAACTCAAGATTTGCTCAAAAGTCAAAGTTTCTAAATTGTGGTTTCTAGGTGAAAAGTCAATCGAACTTTGACCGATCATAACTTTCTCATACTTTTCGTAAATTTTCCCACCAAAGCTCATTTTGAAGGAAATTCAATTCTCTACAACTTCATGTCTCACAAGAATGTCCAAAAAGTGCTTCATTTGAGAGGTATAGCTCAAAACATTGTGTCATTTTCAAAGTCAACAAAAGTCAACTTTTGATTTGAAGATATATTGAGCATGGTAACTCCAATTGAGATGAAACCAAAGACATTGTTTAGAGGACTCTTAGAGCTTTCCAAAAGTCCAAGAACACTCAAAATGTGGAAAATTGAGCAAGTTACACCATTCAAGTTGGGCAATTTTGGACAATGCACAAAAGGACATTTTGGTCAAAATGCAAAATTTTCCAAACGGGCCTATAATCTTTTGATCCAAACTTGTTCATGACAATATTCTTGACCCATAAATGCTTGGCATTGGTGATTTTCTATTTTCATGATTTGTATTTGAATTTTTAACATTTAATTCAAAATAAATTATGTAAAATATGAAAATTAAGTTTTTTTCAAATAAGTTGATTTATATCTTCTTAATGTCCAAGAAAGCCCGCACCAATTGCCAAATTCGTGACTCATGCACATGGAAAGAAAAAATCAAGTTTTAAAGGAAATTTGATTTTATTTATTGGAAAATATTTGCACATTCAATTTCCAATCTTTTTTCCTTGTTTTTTCTCTTCCAATCTCTTCTATAAATTGCCAGCATTGTGTACAAACCAGGGGACGAAACCCTAGCCCAAGAGAGAGTCCTTACTTTGCCAAAATTTTTCCTACATTCTTGAAATTCGAATTTCAAAAACCAGCCATTCCCAGCCTGTTCCAGCCATCCAATCCTCTTCCTGAGGTCTCCAGGAGTCCAAAGCATCCCTTGCATCAAACCAACTCCTCCCGAATCAAGCCCTCCAACCCTCACCGGTTTGTCACTTTTATCAATTTCGATTTCCATATTACATGCATTGCTAATTGTTTTCATGAGTTTCTTCGAGTTCAGGACATTCATTGGAGTGTATTTGATGCATCACGTGATTTTCCACGAAAACCCAAGCCACCATTGTTAGGTTTTTTGTCAGGAGTTTCAAACTCAAAATCCAGCCGATTCAGGCAAGAGGACCTCACCATCGTGTTCGCAAGGTCCGATTTAGTCGATCCGGCTTTTGTTTCGCTTCGATTGATGCATTTGGTGTGATTTGTGTTGATGGGCAACGAGACGACCGGAGCCCTAGCTCCTGCGGACCCAAGGCAAGGTTGACTGCACGCTGGCACAATGGCTTGCTATGATTCGTCTGCTCAAAACAATCGGGGCCCGCGGCCGACTCGATTTGAATTCAAATATCCATGACACGCTTCACTCTTATATTCACTGCTTTCAAATTCCAAACACGGATGCACGCTTAGCTCGATGGCAAAGGCATTGATCTCAAAGTTTCAACCTGTGACACCGCTCGAGCCACCGGGACCCGGTTTTGCCTTTTCCTTTCACAAACTTATATTTTCTAACATATTTTCATATTTTCTTTTATTTTAATATTTTCCATTTATTTTAATTTCTTTACACATTCTATTTATGCATTAAAAAATTACCAAAAACATTTTTTCTTTTTGCATTTATATTCTAAAACCTTTATTTAATTTAATAAATTAAAAATACATTTTTGCATGCATATTTATTTTATTTATATTTTGCATTTAATTCACTTTTAATTGCATTTTAATTATTAAATCTTTTCCAAATCCCAAAAAATTATTTTAATGTATTTATCTTATTTCCAGCATGTATTAATTTTTCCATATTAAAATTTGCATTTTTCTAACATTTTTCTCTTGTTCAATTCATATTGCATTTTCCGATTTCTTCCTTTTGTACAGGTTGATCCGATTCAAACGATTTTTTCTTTATCATTTTATCATTCTATTTTTTCCAATAATGTAATTGCTCATGGGATGTAATAGTTTAATTTAGGACTTTATTTTCCGCGTCTTTAATTATGTATCTGCCCCAAAGCCATGTAATAGCGTAGGTTTTACTTTCCGCACTTACATTCCCGCTTTACATTCCGTGATTTTACTTTCCGCACCTTATCAATTGCTAGTAATTAGGCGTGTATGGCAAGATAATAATTGATATAGCTCACACTAATCTTCAAGATAATATATTCTCAATTCAACACACTTTCTCACACACGCACCTTTAGGTAATTCTCTCGATGCCTTTACGAATTCAAATGGTCATGTCCTCGAACGTAGAGGTATTCTAGCACCGCTGTTTCCAAACAAATCATCATAGTCCCTTCGATACAAAGATCATAAGACCCACGATGTCGCCCGAATACATGATCTTGACCTCGATTGTCGCCACTAAAAATGATGATAGTCCTTCGAATGTGCTAGGATACTTCCTACAAGTTGCCTTCGATGACCATCCGATGTCCCTTCGAATGTCCCGCTTACATCCAACGAATGGAGCTACCTACTAACTAATGGTATGGCTAGCGCTATTCTAAAGGAATGTAGAAGTACAACAAAACGACCAATTCGAGTGGGTAAATAAGTCTTTAGTTGCTCGCTCTACCAAATGCTTTCCACACCACACACTTTTTCAAAGTTTAAATTCTTTTCAAAACAAAACATTTCCTAACACCTTGTATACACCCTACATGAGTCATTACAAAGTCAAAGCGAAATGCCTTTTCAAAACATTTTGTCAAACACACGTAAAGCAATTTTTAAAAAGTGATCTAGAGTAACTAAGAGCCGTAGATAACTACGGATGGAAAGGGTGCTAATACCTTCCCTTTTCATAACCATTCTCCGAACTCGTAATCTAACGAAGGTCTTTTTCTATTACTTTTACTTTCCCTTAATTGATAAAAATAAAAGTCGGTGGCGACTCTTGCTATCCGCACATTTGATACAAAATCCTACAAAGTCGCTTCACCGTATCACGTAATCAAGACTACTGGGAAACACCCAAAGAGAGAATTGCCTTAGGGATTTCTAGATAACCTTTATTGCTTTTTGTTTGACTTGTATGCTTTATCTTTAAGGGTTGCTTGGGTATTATATTGTTGGGGATCCTACACCCGGATCCGGCCTTTTAGGTAAGTGGCATTAGATCATCGCGACCGCTAGACGATAACTACGCGGTCAACATGATGGCTACGCTAGCGTGACACTTTGGTTGTCCCGATACTCTTCATTCCCAAGTTGAAGATAGTATTTGGCTTCGTGGTGTCATCAAGCGCTAACTAAACTTTTAGAACCTTAATTGACCCATCTTGGCCATTGTAGGTAGTGAGATGGCCGACTTTGTGTAGACCGAGGTTGGTTGATACCGATGCTACGCTCATTGAGATTAGACTTTGGGACATTTTCGATCGACCACTTGGGTCAGATTGAAATAAGCGCCTACGAGAAAGATCTATGATATGAGATTCCTAGAACCCTGCATTATTATAGGACAGATGAACCAACTCAAACTTTGGTGGGTAATCACCTATACCTCATGCAAGCCTTAACCCTAGGCTCATTGTGTGAATTGTTTGTGTGTGCTAAACATGACATCATGACATCATCCGCATTGCATATCATTTCTAACTATTTCAAGGACCTAGGATTTATCTTGCTCGCTTTGTAGGGATTATGGCTTCTAGAAAGACTATCCGAATCAACTTCATGGGTATCCCTTCTCAACTCAAAGAATTGGTTTCGTAAATTTCACCATGCTCGGCTCATCAAAAGACATGGTTATCTACTTGATTTGGTTATTCCGGTTTTGAAGAAGATATGATGCATGTCCTATTCCAGCTTCTTTGATCCAAACACCATTGCTTTACATTTCCAGATTATCATTGGTTCCTACCTTAGAAGAGTTTCTAAGCTACTTGGGATACCTATTCTTGACCAAATGCCATTCACCGGTTTGAAAAGGTTCCTAAGTTCAAGACATCGATCCGCTTTACATCTTAAGCGCTGATATCGAAGCCAATTGGGAAACTAGAAGTGGAGTTAAGGGTTTACTTTCCAAGTTCTTAATCAAGAAAGCCCGAGAATTCCTCAAAGTTATGAGTTTCCATGCATTTGAGAACATTGTGGCCTTGCTAATTTATGGTTTGGTTCTATTCCCTAACTCGATCAATTCATAGATGTCAATGCCATCAAGTTGTTCCTCACCCGCAATCCTCGCCTACTTTACTTGGAGACATCCTACATTCTTCCACACTGCACTACCAAAAGACAAGGAACTCTCATGTGTTGTATACTGCTACTTTCAGGTGGTTTATTTCGCACCTTCCTCCATCGCTTTGAAGAATGAACAAAGGATGAGATGGTCTCAAAGATTGATGTCACTCTCTCATTCCGATATCCGCTGGAATCTTTTCTCTCAAAAGGACTTCACATTCATCGAGCCAGGAGAATTCTAATGTACCACTACTTGGTATAAGGGAGGTATTACTTACAACCCTTCTTTAGCTCTACGCCGTTTGGTTTTGCTCAAGAGATGGTCCACATGATATGCTTCTCCAAGATGTTGTGTTCGACTACAATCACGATCTCCGCATCACCGACTAAGGTTCATACATGCTTGGGGCATGGTAAAGAAGACCGATACCAAGACTTTGGGGCACCAACTCCATTCCTTGGGAACCTTACCTCAAATGGGTGCGAGCTCGAGCTCAAAACCTCATGATGCCATTCACTGCTTTACCAAAGAATTATGGAACCTGCTATAGGTGACGATTATGCTGTTCTCCATCCCGACATGCCTACCGATTTTGAAGACTTGAAGAGATCCCGGATTCACTTAAAGAAGAGAGGGATACCTTTGAAGCTCAGTGTTATGCAAGTGAGAAGAAAGTTCTAGAGTTGACCAAGCTACTTCACGAGGAGCTAAACATCAACGCTACATCGGCACCAAGAGGAAGCCCCATGGAGACTTAGAGCTTTAGGATTTATATGTTTTCTTTTATTGTTTTGAACTATCTTTGTACTTAAAAAAAGAAGAATAATGAAAAGTACTAATAAATGTTTGTTCATTGCTTGTTTAACAAATTTAAATCTCTTAGGTCCTTGAAAACATTGCATTGCATTCGCATAAACATCGTGATAGCATAGCATAACATTGCATCACGTACATTGAGATTGGTTTTCTCATTTGCTCGCTATTTATTTTAGCGTAAATGGCTCTCAATGATCACAAAGATCTCCGTGCCTCGTAATGCGCTGGCCAGAGATGTTCACCAACTTGGTCCAAGGCCAAGAAGATTTGAAGAAGCTCATCAACAAGAAGAAGAAGGTTGTTGGTCTCCTCAACATGGGTAGACGCTTCAAAGGTGGTCCAAAAGTGGTCACTGGATCGAGCTCTCAAGGAAGTGTCCATACCGAGGGGAGTACCAAGGGTGATGAAGGTGATCAGCGTGAACCAAAGAAAGGAGGAGAGGATCATTCGATTATAGCCAACACTGATGAAGATGACAAGTACAAACAACTCAAGACCGTCTCAATGCTGTGGAAAACTCAAGATGTCCGGCTGAACTTTGATGATCCGAGTCTGCTCCTCGTGTCAGTGATTCCTCCCAAGTTCAAAGTTCCTACTTTTTCCAAGTATGATGGCATGTCTTGCCCTAAGTCGCATTTGAAGTCCTATGTCCGTAAGATCAATCCCACACCGATGATGTAAAGTCAGGATGCACTATTTTCAAGAGAGTTTGTCCGAACCCGCTTGGAATGGTACTATCACCAGAGAATAACCGTATCCGCATTTGGAGTGACTTGTGATGCTTTCTACAGATAAGATGAGTACAATGTCGAATTGACACCCACCGCATGCAACTACAAAGCATGTCTATGGGTCGTGATGAGAAGTTCAAAGAGTATGCTCGTATGGAGGGATCTAGCAGCGAGTTCAACCACCCTTGTCCAATAGGAGTTGGTTGATATGTTCATGGGAACACCGACAGTCTGCTCTTCAATCATCCGATTGGAAATTCTTCATCCGGATTCACCGAGTTGATATTGACAAAGAGCATTGAAGTCGGTATCAAGAGTGGAAGATTCATGTAGTCATCTTCAAAAGAAATCTTTGGTGGTAAGAAAGAAGCTAATGCGTATGGTCGAAAGCCGAGCCAAGTCCGATCGCTACTAACTGTGGGGCCAGGATCTCCAATCCTACATCAAGACAACCTCACGAGACAACGCTGTAGCTGAACGCCGCCACGAGACATTACGAAGATCAACATGCCATTGTCGCAAGCCTTGCAACACATGTTGAACGACATTGACACTGAGAGGATCCTCCTCGAATGTCAACACTCCTCTCCAAGTACAATCCAAATGCTAAGTGTGCTTACCATTCCAATAGCCCAGGCACCGATAACCGACAATTGTTGGGCTCAAGAACAAGATTCAAGATATGATCAAGCAAGGATTGAGTTTGATCCTCCTGCTGAGACCGAACGTGATCAACACGCCTATGCCTAACCATGACAAGAGTTCCAATGTCACAGACGATACTTATGTTTTCAACATAGATGACTTGACCATTCCTCCGATGACCGTAAGAAAAACTTGTGCAGCGGTGTCAATCCAGATGCCCGAGAATTGTCGGTGCCCATCCGCACTGATGGATGTGCTTGGTTGAGAAGACGGTTCAAGGTATGATGGATAACCGTGAGATACTATTTCAAACCACCGTGCGTAAGTGTGAAGAAATGTCTAAGTTGAAGATCGACAATGCGAATGAAACAACACCATCTGTGGGATACCTGGGGCAGCCAAGTGGAAAATATGATTACATGGTGAAGTACACCCCGATAGTTACAAGATTCCTATTGAAGATGTTAAGGCACTGGATGGGGTGACGATTTCCTAAGATTATGCCGATGTTAACACAATAAGAATTTCCTCACGATTCTCGTGCCTAGGGTGGCACCTCTCATTATCACTTCTCCAAGACCTGCACCATATTCCTCCGACAAAGCTATCCCTGGAACTATGGAGTCGATGTTTACTATCATGACGCCAAGCAAGACCCTCCGACCATTGAAGATCTTACTGCTGAAGCTACCATTCCCGACATCGACAACATCACCGGTAAGGTGACCAACCAAGGGTATTCTCTCCAAAAATCTCTCCAAAAGACATCATGACCACCGCATTCCGCCTACTCAATCAATATCCCCACCAGAGGGAAAGAACCTGACTCATCCCGCTCAACCGTATACCAAAGGAAGTATCAAGACACCTCCAAACAAGAAATGGAGGAAATTCAAGATCATCAAGAAGAGTGATTACAATGTTGTGGAACACTGGGACAGACCATTCAAGATATCCATGCTTGCTCGCTTTGTGCTCGAGGCTCATGCTAATGCCTTGGTGAAGTTTCAAGAATGCCCATGTACCGCAAGACACTACCACCGATCGCTCAAGTTTGTATTGCTAGCCCGGCCGCCAACAACGGCCCAGGCTTCTCGATGTCGATTTGACTTCACGAAAGAAACATAACAAAGCCTTGCACATCTCTCTGAATGCAAGGGTACTACCTGTCTCATGTTTTGGTCGACACCGCTCTACTCGAATATCCTTCCAAGAATGCTTTGATCGACTTGACATCAAGGGTTGGTTCTCGAGACCCAAGGACATTATCGTGAGAGCTTTTGATGGTTCTAAGCGACAAGATTGGAGAGCTCACTGCCTCTAAAGTCGGTTCCCGACTTTTGATTCCACTTTCTTTGTCATGGACATCCGTCCAGCTTACTCTTGCCTACTTGGACGCCTCGATACATGGGCGCACATTTCTACCCTACATCGGGTCAGTACCCGTGAAAGGGAAGGTTGTTACGTGGTGAAGAGGAGTACATGGTCACCATCTACTATTCCGATACCTCGAGATGGAAGGAGAATTCTTCGAGACCCCCGCAAGCTTTTGAAACAATACCCAGTCATGCCTGCTGACTCTCCCCACTCCCGAGATTACACGAGTTCGCCTTAGGATGGCCTCACCGAAAGATGCTCAAGCCATCATGAACAAGGAGGTAGTACTATTTGGGGACGCCCGATCTTCCTTTCAACCGACAAGACCGGTTTAGGCTTCACCATCAAAGGTCGAAGATGATACGCCACGAACGCGCCGCCAACTTCCTTTCCGCATCCCAAAGTGGAATCCATGCTATAGAAGACAACGACAACGACTTCGACATCGCTAGTGGATCTTCCCAACCTGCATAATGCTCAAGAATTGGAAGATCAAGACGCTATACCAATCTCCTTTAGTCGAGTAATTGCTTTTGTTTTGTTTTGCTTGTATTTTTTATGTTTTGAACAATAAACTTTGAAAGCCCAGTGCCTTGCCCGGCATCATGGCTCGCTTCAGTAGGGTTATTATCCGTTGTTTGCTGCTTTCATTCAATAAATTTGTTGGACTTTGCATTCAATTGTTTGTTTTCTTTACTTTATCACCCCTTCAAAAGCTATGTGTTTCTACACACACCCACGTGATACATCGCGTAATCACTCCGAATCTCTAATAATGCATGCTAGTGCAATATGACTCGATAATCCGATCTACCAAGTCAAGACGAAAGTGAGGAAGATTGTGAAGTGCCGGAGAATTTGCCGATCCAGAAGAAGAGCGAGTTATACAAACACGAAGAGCAAGTTGAGGTTGGAATTTGGGTAATCGACGAAGACGTAAAAGAGATCAAGATAGGAGCGGTCTTGAGAAAAGTTAAAGAAAGGTTGGTTCGATGTACGAGACTATGTTGAGGTTTTGCTTGGTCATACGAAGACATAAGGTTCACAGACGTCCCGAGATGTCGAGAAGATCAAAGCCGAGGTTATGAAGCTCAACGCCGGTTTCTTAGTCACACTTCCTATCCACAAGGTTAATGTGGTGCCCGTATCTAAGAAGGATGGCAAGGCACGAATGTGTGTGGATTATGAGATCAACAAAGCGAGTCCGAAAGACGATTTTCCACCCTCATATCGATGTTCGTTGACAACACCGCCAAAGACAAGGTTTTCCTTCATGGATGGCTTCTCCTATAATCGATCAAAATGGCTCCCAAGACATGGAGAAGACTACTTTGTTACACAAGGGGCACTTTCTCGCTACAAGGTTATGCCGTCGGATCAAGAACGCAGTGCCACTTATCGCGTTATGGTGACATTATTTCATGACATGATTCATCACGAGATGAGGTCTACGCCGATTACATGATAGCTCGATCACGCATCAAGAAGAACATCTCGATCATCTACAAAACCGCTTGATAGTTGGAAGTACAGTCGAGACTTAATCCTAACAAGTGCACCTTGGGGTCGATCCGAAAACCCTAGGGGTTGTTGTCATGGTAAAGGTATTGAGGTTGACCCCACCAAGGTTAAAGCTATCCAAGAGATGCCGCTCCCGCACCGAAAAAGAAGTCGAGGTTTCGCCGATGAACTACATTGCCGATTCATTGCACACCGATCGCTACTTGTGAGCCAATCTTCAAGTTACTAAAGAAAGATCAAGTAGTAGAATGGAACGACGATTGCCGATCGCTTTTGACAAAATCAAATACCTGCTGTAATCCTCCCATCCCGATGCCGCCCAAGGAAGACCTCTTATCATGTACCGACAGATTAGAGAACTCGATGGGTGTGTGTTGGGGCAACATGACGAGTCCTGGTCGAAGAGCATGCAATATACTACCTTAGCAAAAGTTTACCGATCAGAAACAAGATACTCACAAATTGAGAAAACTTGCAACGCTTTGGCTGTCACGACTAAGACAAGATATGTCGACCACACTACCTTGTTGATTTCTAAGATGGATCCGATAAAATACATCTTTGAGAAACCAGCCTCTCCGAAGAATAGCAAGATGGCAAATGATCTTGACCGAATATGACATCCAAAGACACTTCTAAAGCGATCAAAGGAAGTGTGGTAGCCGATCATTTGGCTCATCGTCAGATGACTATCCCATGCAGTCAATTTCCGTATGAAGATGTTTTACTAGTTACAGATTAGAAGAACTGTGCCTGCATTAAGGACCCAACAAGGATCCCGATGGACTATGGTCTTTGATGGAGCCTCTAACGCACTTGGCAATGGCATTGGCGCCATCATTACATCCCTACAAAGACATACCCTTTCACCGCCAGATTATGTTTCAGCTGCACTAACAACATGGCCGAGTAATAAGCAGCATCATGGGTCTTAAAGTCGCTATTGACTTAAGAATCAAGTTCTTACAAGTGTATGGAGACTCACTTTAGTGATCACCGATTATAGGGATACGAAGCATCCGAATCTCATTCCGTGAGAGAGCATGTTCGAGTTTGATCCTACTCAAGAGATTACTTTTGATCATATTCCACGAGAAGAGAATTAGTTGCACGACGGCTACTATGTCATCTATGTTCAAGGTCGATGACAACGAGGCTCCTGCATCATCATTGAGAAGTTGACGAACCAACATATTGTTGTGAGCTCGATAAAAGAAACCTTGGTACTACGACGGAAGAGGTATCTCGAGACTCGTGAATATCAGGCATCTCAATGATAAGAAGTTCATGAGGAGATTTGCTTCCAAATTCTTCTCAAGAACGGCATTTTATACAAGCGCAACCACGACTTGTGCATCTACTGTAGACCGTAAAACAAAGAATGCTGTATCATGGAAGAGTTACACGAAGGCTAATTTGGTACCCATTCCAAAGGACACACTATGGCTAAGAAGATTTTGAGAACAGTGACTATTGGTCACCATGGAAGTCGATTGTCACCGCTTATGCTCGATCTTGTCACAAGTGCCGACGATTAAAGTACACGCATTCTCCAAGCTCAATGTTTTAACTTCTCCTTGGCCTTTTGCAATGCGGGCATTGACATGATTGGAGAAATCTGCCCACGCCCAATGGACATCGCTTCATCCTTGTGGCAATAGATTATTTCACCAAGTGGGTAGTACCGATGATCCGTTACTAAGAATGTAGTGGCTCGATTCATCAAGCACAATCTTATTCGCATGGCACTTAAAGGATTATCATAGATAACGGCTCTAATCTCAACAACAAGATGATCACCGAACTCCGACGCAGCTCAAGATCAAGCATCACAATTCTTCTCCATATCGGCCTAAGATGAATGGCGCAAGGAAGCCGCCAACAAGAACATTAAGAAGATTATACGTAAGATGTTGATCGACAAAGATTGGCATGAAATGTTACCATTTGCTCTTCATGGTTATCGCACTACAAAGACGTAACATCAACAGGGCAACCCCTTCTCTCGTGATACGGTATGGAAGCCGCCTTACCCATCGAGGTTTAGATACCCTCAACCGTAGTCCTCCAGAGGCAGAGTTAGGCGAAGACGATTGGGTCCGTAATCGCCGACCGCATTAACTTGATCGATGAGAACGACTCGTGTCCATCCGCCATGGATGATTTATCGTAAACGAATGATCGAGCATTTAATAAGAAGGTCAAGCACCGAGTCTACCAAGTCGGTGATCTAGTAGTCGCATCATTCTTCCACAAGGTGACCTAGGGCAAATGGACTCCCACCCATGAGGGACCGTTTAGTCAAGACAAGATTTTCCAGAGCTATGATACTTAGCACCATGGATGGTGAAGACTTCCCACACCGTGAACGCAGACATAGTCAAAAATACTACGATAAAGAGACCCGCTAGGTCGATTTAACCTAGGCAAAATAAGGTAGCGAACCAAAAGGTTCGCAAAATAAAGGATATATACAAAACATGTACACCCGCAAGTCGAAAACCCGAAAAGGCGGTTTGGGCAAAAAGGTATCCCTAGACTCGAAACCCGAAAGGGCGGTCTAGGAAAAGTTAGGATTTAAGCGACGACTATGTCTCTTCCAGATCACCGCCTGCACTACTATCAAGATTCAAGATTCAAATGGCTAAGATCAATTCACTCACTTTCTAACGACAAAGGAGATGAGATAGTCGAAATGTATGAGTACTAGCATAGTTGGAACTTAACGAGATTGTTTCCGATAGCTTTTACCTTTCTTGTGTATAAAACTACTTGGCCATACGCCACATTTCAAATAAATGCAAGTTCTCTTTACAATTTTCATCGTTGTCGCTTGTAATAAGTCCAACGCTTGCTTTGAATGATTATACGCACTGACAAGAAAAATCTTTGCAAACATACGAAAAGTGAACATGCAAAGGTACTTACTACAGTGTTCCAGAATGGGATGACGACTTAAAGTCACCAAATAGTTTCCCAGAGCATAAAGGTGTCACCACAACACACCTTCCCAAATGAGTATATGTTAATCCACAAGCGGATTCCACTCAACCGAGCAACGTTACATCGCTCCAAGCAATAACACTTCATCCCCAATGATATTTCAATTCTCCCTTCCCAGCAATGTATCCGACACAAGACTTGGTCGATAGTGCATCGAGGAAACATACACCTTTATTCCCACCAGAGATTACAACGGACCTGTGCTCTTCTAGCCCGGCCTCTCAAGAACCATCAAATGCTTTCCAATGAGATCTACACTCGTAATCCCAAAGAGAACTTAAATTTCCTCACAGATCTACATACAAGGTCTCCAATGATCGCCTTCCGATTCTCTTCAACAGGTCTATATATGAGATCTCCAACAACGAGCTTCTCGTCTCTACCCTCCTCAACAATATCTAGGCCCAAGACTTGGTCGATAGGCATCTGAGGAATCCAGATATCTTTCTTCTCCTTCAAAAGCGGGTTCTCACCTACACAATTCCCCAAGCAGAGTCGAAATCTTCAAATGTAATAGATCTTCTTCAAGATGGATATGTTTTGAAATATCACAACATCTATCATCCATACATTTCTCATAAAGTCATAATTCATGCATATGTCATTCATATACACTGTCATGCATCATACTTTGCATAAAACTAACCAATATTCTATCAAAGTTCCTCTTGTTTCTCCAAAACAGTAATACCACTTATGACGCAAACAGGTCCAGGATTAAGCCCCGAACCGACGGGAAAACTATCTGAAAGACCGCCATTGGTTGTCCTCCGACGATTGGTCCAGGATTAAGCCCCGAACCGACGGGAAAACTATCTCGAAGACCGCCTTTGGTTGTCCTCCGACGATCGGGTCCAGATTAAGCCCGAACCGACGGAAAACTATCCGAAGACCACCGTTATCCTCCGATAACAGCAATGGATCAACACCGATGCACAACAGAAGCTATCCGCATTCTTGCCAACTACTATTCCCCCGTAGTAATCAACACGAAGATTTATTCGATTCCTTATTATCAATAAAGAACTACAGAGTTCAGCGATGACTCCGCTTGCCTCGATGGCATCTTAAGCCCATCTCCGACTACTTATCAAGGCTTCACTTTCGCCGCGTATATATGGTTAAAAATCAATACAAATCGATAACCTCATTCAAAGTGAACACGAAGTCTAACGACGACCCCTTTAGGATGGCATCTTAAGCCCATCCCTCCGCTCCAGAACATCTATGTAGTCTAACATACGACTCACTCCTCAAAGATCGACCTTCTAGATGGCATCTAAGCCCATCTCCGCCAGCCTCCTATTAACAACCTCGAGTCTAGCTGACGACTCATTTGTCGCTTCTCCAATGGCATCTCGAAGCCTGCTCCCGCATCATCAACCAACCATGAGTGCAAATTTTCGTGTACTGTGTTCAATCATCTTCTACCCGTGTCACGAAGATAAGCATGTCAATCTAACCTTCCAAGACAAGAAGATTGAACAGGGCAGTCATACCCCAAAATTTGCCCTCCATCTTCTCAAAAGATCTCATACATCTATGCTCAAGGATTCCTCAAGAGTCGATCGACAAACTCTCTCCTAGACAATCAACCCAAACTAGGGTTTGGTATCTCTCAAGTCAAGATGAGCTCCAACATCTCCAATGGCCTTCATGCCTCCTCATATGCTTCAAAGATTCTCCATGTCAAGTTTCAAGCTTCACAAGTCAAGTTTCCGCATAATTGCTCGATGGTCGAGAATCAATTGACAAAAAGTCAACTGTGGTCAACATACAACAAACTTCATATTTTTGGTCAACATCCTCATTTTGAAGTTACATTCATCATTTGATCAAGGGTTGATCATGATTCATCAAGAAAACTCAAGATTTGCTCAAAAGTCAAACTTTCTAAATTAGGGTTTCTAGGTGAAAAGTCAATCAACTTTGACCGATCATAACTTTCTCATACTTTCTCGTAAATTTTCCCACCAAAGCTCATTTTGAAGGAAATTCAATTTCTACAACTTCATGTCTCACAAGAATGTCCAAAAGTGCTTCATTTGAGAGGTATAGCTCAAAACATTACAGTCATTTTCAAAGTCAACAAAAGTCAACTTTTTATTTGAAGATATATTGAGCATGGTAACTAATTGAGATGAAACTAAAGACATTGTTTAGAGGATTCTTAGAGCTTCCAAAAGTCCAAGAACACTCAAAATGTGGAAAATTGAGCAAGTTACACCATTCAAGTTGGGCAATTTTGGACAATGCACAAAAGGACATTTTGGTCAAATGCAAAATTTTCCAAATGGGCCTATAATCTTTTGATCCAAACTTGTTCATGACAATATTCTTGACCCATAAATGCTTGGCATTGGTGATTTTCTATTTTCATGATTTATATTTGAATTTTTTAACATTTAATTCAAAAATAAATTATGTAAAATATGAAAATTAAGTTTCTTTTTCAAATAAGTTGGATTTATATCTTTCTTAATGTCCAAGAAAGCCCACACCAATTGCCAAATTCGTGACTCATGCACATGGAAAGAAAAAATCAAGTTTTAAAGGAAATTTGATTTTATTTATTGGAAAATATTTGCACATTCAATTTCCAATCTTTTTTCCTTGTTTTTTCTCTTCCAATCTCTTCTATAAATTGCCAGCATTGTGTACAAACCAGGGGACGAAACCCTAGCCCAAGAGAGAGTCCTTACTTTGCCAAAATTTTTCCTACATTCTTGAAATTCGAATTTCAAAAACCAGCCATTCCCATCCTGTTCCAGCCATCCAATCCTCTTCCCGAGGTCTCCAGAGTCCAAAGCATCCCTTGCATCAAACCAACTCCTCCCGATCAAGCCTCCAACCTCACCGGTTTGTCACTTTTATCAATTTCGATTTCCATATTACATGCATTGCTAATTGTTTTCATGAGTTTCTTCGAGTTCAGTGACATTCATTGAGTGTATTTGATGCATCACATGACTTTCCAATGAAAACCCAAGCCACCATTGTTAGGTTTTTTGTCAGGAGTTTCAAACTCAAAATCCAGCCGATTCAGGCAAGAAGACCTCACCATCGTGTTCGCAAGGTCCGATTTAGTCGATCCGGCTTTGTTTCGCTTCATTGATGCATTTTTGTGATTTGTGTTGATGGGCAACGGAGACGATGACCGAGCCCTAGTCGCTGTGACTCGGTCAAGGTTGACGCGCGCTGGCACAATGGCTTGCTATGATTCGTCTGCTCAAAACAATCGGGCCCCGGTCGACTGATTTGAATTCAAATATCCATGACACGCTTCACTCTTATATTCACTGTTTTCAAATTCCAAACACGGATGCACGCTAGCTCAGATGGCAAAGGCATTGGATCTCAAAGTTTCAACTCCAGGACACCGGTTCGAGCCAGCCGGGGACCTGGTTTTGCCTTTTCCTTTCACAAACTTATATTTTCTAACATATTTTCATATTTTCTTTTATTTTAATATTTTCCATTTATTTTAATTTCTTTACACATTCTATTTATGCATTAAAAAATTACCAAAAACATTTTTTCTTTTTGCATTTATATTCTAAAAACCTTTATTTAATTTAATAAATTAAAAAATACATTTTTGCATGCATATTTATTTTTATTTATATTTTTGCATTTAATTCACTTTTAATTGCATTTTAATTATTAAATCTTTTCCAGAAATCCCAAAAAAAATTATTTTAATGTATTTATCTTATTTCCAGCATGTATTAATTTTTCCATATTAAAATTTGCATTTTTCTAACATTTTTCTCTTGTTCGATTCATATTGCATTTTCCGATTTCTTCCTTTTGTATGTTGATCCGATTCATTTATTTTTCTTTATCATTTTATCATTCTATTTTTCCAATAATGTAATTGCTCATGGATGTAATAGTTTAATTTAGGACTTTATTTTCCGCCTTTAATTATGTATCCGCCCAAAGCCATGTAATAGCGTAGGTTTTACTTTCCGCACCTTACATTCCCGCTTACATTCCGTGATTTTACTTTCCGCACCCTTATCAATTGCTAATAATTAGCGTGTATGGCAAGATAATAATTGGATATAGCTCACACTAATCTTCAAGATAATATATTCTCAATTCAACACACTTCTCACACACGCACCCCTTAGGTAATTCTCTCTGCCTTTACTAATTCAAATGGTCATGACCTCAACGAGAGGTATTCTAGCACCGCTGTTCTTCCAAACAAATCATCATAGTCCCTTCGATACAAAGATCATAAGACCCACGATGTCGCCTCCGAATACATGATCTTGACCTCGATTGTCGCCTACGAAAATGATGATAGTCCCTTCGAATGTGCTAGGATACTTCCTACAAGTTGCCTTCGATGACCATCCGATGTCCCTTCAATGTCCCGCTTACATCCAACGAATGGAGCTACCTACTAACTAATGGTATGGCTAGCGCTATTCTAAAGGAATGTAGAGTACAAAAAACCACCAATTGGGTAATAAGTCTTTAGTTGCTCGCTCACCAAATGCTTTCCACACCACACACTTTTTCAAAGTTCAAATTCTTTTCAAACGAAACATTTCCTAACACCTTGTATACACTCCTACATGAGTCATTACAAAGTCAAAGCGAAATGCCTTTTCAAAACATTTTGTCAAACACACAAAAGCAATTTTAAAAGTGATCTAGAGCAACTAAGAGCCCAGATAACTACGGATGGAAAGGGGTGCTAATACCTTCCTTTTCATAACCATTCTCCCGAACTCGTAATCTAACGAAGGTCTTTTTTCACTATTTACCTTCCTTAATTGATAAAAATAAAAGTCGGTGGCGACTCTTGCTATCCGCACATTTGGATACAAAATCCTACAAAGTCGGCTTCATCAGATTACAATGTAAGACCTTTTAAGAGGGTCTATATCACGGAGTTTGTCCACAAGTGTTCTGTAGAAATGTGTCCACTTTGTACCCTTTATTTAACAACTAGGAACTTGATGTCAATATGTTTTGACTTAGTTGAGCTCATATTATTGTTACAAGACTGATGATTTATCGTCACAATATAACTTAACTGGTATTTCAATTCTTTCCATAATTCGTAGCCCATTGACAATATTTCTCAGTCAAATCCTATGGTTGGATGACTCATAACATGCTATAAATTATGCTGCCATGGTGAATAAAGTCGTAGGAGTTTTCTTGGCACTTCCCCAAGAGTCTGCACCACCAACCAACATGTATATATAGCACAAAGTGGATCTTTTTCTATCTTGACATCCAACATAAATCTGAGTCAGAGTATCCAGTAATCTCTAACTGATCTGACATTCTATATGTGAGCATATAGTCTTTTGTTCTTTTTAAATACCTTATAACCTTTTGAAATTTCGCAGCATACGTGATGTCACAGAATGTTATGACACAAGATTCGACACTATGTTATCAGCCTCACACAAGAATACGTAAAGCAAAGAACACAATAAGTTGTTCACCCGCTCGTTCAACAAACCTACATCCGGGGCTACAAGCCGTGGAGAAAGTTCACTATTATATCAATTGAAGACCCTATACCAACACACCGCTGACCTCTTCTCACTTAATCACTACCCAATGATCCTTTACCTAAGTCCTACTTAGATATGAGTTCCTACCACTCCCCTCAATCACAAAGAAGATATCAACCTATTGACTAATTGAATTGTGAAGACACACTTCAATAAAATATCTTGATCTTGCTTCAAAGCTTCAATCAAGAGACAAACACTGTGCTTTTACGCCTTTGAGTGATAAACTACCCTTACAAAGAAATCCTAGTCCAATGCACTTATCAATTGATAGTTGCTTGGCTCACAAGAGAAACTAGAATTACACAATAACTGTTACAAACCTTAACAAGACACAAACACAAGTCGCTATCTCTTCAATACATTCAAAAGCAGCTATAAGGGTTCTTTCTTTTATAGAAGTCCCGAAACTTCGCTTTGGGTTCCATAAAGATAGCTAGGTTCACTTAATTTACTCCTAAAAACATGGTCTTTTCAACAACCAATTTAGGTTTAATTAAGTTTAACCTAGCAGCCACGTGAGCATGCTTTCTAACAAGTAAAAACAATATTTAGCAACAAACTTCCCAAAATCTCAGAACAAACAGATTCTCGCATGAAAGTGTCACATCGAATGTCATAACATCCGCTATGACATCACCTGTCAGCAATTTCAAGACAACTTTAGCTTCCGCTCGAGCTGTTTTAACATCCTTAGCGTGTAGGATTTATCTTCATCTCGAATGTCATGACATTCATCATGACATTGTTAAAGCTTAGTTTTACCAAACATAATGCCAACTTAAAACACTAACAAACTCCCCTTTGGCACATTTTTGGCTAAAACTACCTAACACATCGTGAGAACCTATGCAGAAGACAATAAACTAGTTCTAAGCTTTCCTAAGCTTCCTAAGCTTCAAGTAACTAGAACTTAGAGAAGATAAATTCTACCCATAAAAATCCCACAATTCCCACAATTGCCCCATATACAAAATTTTAAACAGGCATACAATTTCCCCAAGTCCCATACTACTGTTAACACAGTAGTTCTTCTCCCCCTTTTTAGCCATAAAGGGCCAAAGGAAACCATACATTTGCCCCAAACATTCAAGCAAATAATTAAAGGAGGTACCAACAATTTTCAAGAGTACAATGCTGTCAACAATAAGTTACAACCAATCAAACAAAATTGGGAAAAAGCAGCACAAGAACAAGAAAAAGTAACAAGAAAATTGACAGAACAACAGCAACAGGGAACAATTGACAGAATATTGACAAAACAGCAGCAACATGGGCAAGGAGCAACATCTCAAGTGCTTTCTTCTCCAGAAGAAGCACTGTGGAAGGAAGCATCTTCAGAACCTTCTTCAGCACCAGCCATCTGAATATCATCATCTTCAGCATCACCAACAACATCATTATCGCCTTTCTTCATCCTCAACCTCTCGTGTCCCGCTTCTAGTTGAGAGATTAGCTCTTCCAGACTTTGCTTTCTTGCTTCAAGCTCCTTGCAAGTTGCTCTTAGCACAGCAATGACATTTTCCTTCTGAGAATTTTCTTTGACAGCTGAAGTCTCAGCAGATGTCATGACAATGTTCTGGGACATGCTCCTTGGAACAAGTGGAAGCCAAGGGAAGCTTTTAAAGACCCATCTCTTTCACTAGAATATCGTGGAATTGGTCATGATAATTCCACACAAGAGGGGGAAAGGCTATAGGTCCCTTGATTGCATAGCTTTCAAAGATGCTTGAGGGTCTCGAAATATGTAGGTACCATAGTCAAATTTGGCCCGAGTGCCCATCGATATATGAATCGCCCAATCCAATGGAGATAGTTGACTTGTGATTGGTGGGACCCTTAGCAGCTCCTATCTTATGTAATGGCAAATTTAACACTTAGCTTGCTTGCTGAAAGTTTTCCTTCGTGAGGCCGACTTTCACTTGTTTGGATGGTTTGACAAATTTGATTGTCGGCTTCTTCAAGTTCGGATGAGCATCTTCTCGATCTCCCGTAAATTTGTTGACCACTCTTGAGAGAACTTTACTTTTCTCCCTCTCACATAGACTGCCTTGTAGTCTCTCCCATCACCACAACCATTTGACAAATTCACTATGAATTCCTTTACCAATACATCATAACAGCTGAGAAACTCACAACTGCTCTTCATTAATCCAAAGATCCTTAATCGATTGACAATCTCTTTACACCTGAGCACTCTTATTTAGCTCTCTCCAAAGCAATCCTCTTCAGTAAACATACTTCCATCTCCCAAAGATTCTCGTGGATGATGGAATGAGATGTTGTCAATGGCCACTTCAGCACCATGGGCGCTTCCCAAGAGTTGCCTTCTTCCTTGATGAATGTCATGACATTTATTTCAACATCAAACTCGTAATCTTGATCCGACTCAAGGTTCTGCATTTTCTTTTCTTCACAATTGGTGTCCTCTTGGGTCTGGAGCCACCACCAACAGTTTTTACTCTACATTTCATTGTAGAGGGTTCAGCCTTGGTCTGTTTCTCAGCCTTAGAAACATTTTCATCAACCTTTTCTTTAACAGGACTCTGTGAGGCAGCCTATTTTCCCTTCCTTATCATCATCCTCTTTGCAATGCTAGGATTAACATTGGCTATGAGGTCATTGTCTGAGAACTCTTCATCTAAATCAATGACAGGGGGATCAACTAAATTTTCAGAGTCTTGAACTGGAGACTTTTCAAGATTATCTCCACTACGTTTTTCTGGAGTCTCTTCTAAGATACTATCAGAAATAGAATCTGCAGGAGTTTTATCTAAAGCACTCTTTGCAGGGGATTCCTCAAGTACACCATCGACATCACATTTTCATTAATGGGGTTTCATTATAAACATCATCAATACTCACTTCGTAATCTTTAATCAAGAATCAACAGCATTCTTGACAGGAGAATCAACATGGTCACCAGATGTCTTGACATCCTCTGTGACATCTGGATCAACTGCTAAGCTAGGACTAGCAGACTTTTCATTTAGAGGGACTGAAACCCTGTGAATGATTGGTCTTCATTGAGGATCCTGGTTAATCTAGCAATGGCTATATGCATGCCCTAGACTCCTCCGTGTTTACCATTTCGAGGGAATGTAAGAGGATGGCGTAAGTCTTACCGAAGGTGATGCTTGTCCTTCTTGCATTCCTTGTACGCAATTTCTTGACCTTTCTCGGTCTCGGGCCATTGCGCGCAGAGGAGTGATTCTCAGAGCTTCAACATGCATGTCATCAGTATTTGCCCTAACTTCATCCATGGTAGGAGATGATGAACCATATTTTTGAGAAGATGAAGATGATGAAGACATATTTTGTCGGAAGATTTTGAGGAAATGAGAGCGAGAATGGCAGCGGTTTTGAAAGTTTCTTTTAGATGAAGGAAATATGATACTTTCAAAAGAAGAAACTATTATATGAAGGAGTCTCTTCCTATTCTTGGACCTTTTAAAAATAAGAGGAAAATACTTAAATAACCTACTTATAAATACTTGAAGAAAAGATCCTTTCCATTCCTTGTTGTATGCAAGGTTAATTGCTACAATTCCTCATTTGGACAATTACCCAACTTGCCCCTTAACATTTCAAATGGCTAGTCTCAAGCACTTTAGTAGTAAAAGACAATGTCATGACATCCTGTATGACATTGTATTCAACAAGATCCGCTTCATCCGATCATCTCGAGAACAATTGCTACAAGCTATGTGATCACCTCAACTTTGTACAGAATACATGCTTTGCTTGTCGACTCCAAGAAATGGATGGTTTCTCAAGATGAACCATCCTTCAAAAGAGCTTTCACACAAGCATTTATCAACACTTTCTTCACTTATTTTCTTGGACAACTTCAAGTGTGTAGGAGCAGGAGTCCTTTTATGGCTGACATTCTTCATCCCAGTCCCCTTGTTAATCCTCCTTGCATATTTTCTCTGTGAAAGTTGTGTTGAGACTTCCATTATTGTGTCTAACATTCCTCCAAACACTATGTCACCAACATAAATTTGAATCACCATTGTCTTTCCTCCTTTATTCTTGAAGGAGAGACTTTTATCCAAGACTCTTTTCCTATATCTTTTATCAGTAAGTAGCTTGGTTAGCCTATCATACCAAGCCCTAGGAACTTGCTTCAGCACTCTATAAGTGGTCAGATGTCTAGACATTGGTTGTGACATTCTAGTTTGCTTTCCAACATTACACTTATCACAGATTCTCCCTTTATCAGTGTGAAGTCTTGGTATCCTTCTGACTGCCTCCATGGAATTGATCCTTTTCATTCCTCTGAGATGTGGATGACCAGATTCTTGCTGCCACAACTTTTCTTCCTCTTCATCTTTGTCTGTGGAACTCATAGAGTACAGAGTGGTGCTCTCAGGTTCCCACTTGTAGCAGTTGTCCTTTGATCTGACTCCTCTCATAATCACTACTTGATCACCATTGATTACAAGACATTCAGATTTAGTGAAGTCGATCGTGAATCCCATATCACATAGTGACTTATGCTAATGAGATTTGCAACAAACCTTTACAAGCAATACTCCATTTAGGCATGGAACTTCGCACAGCTTGAGTTTCCAATACCTTTGATTTCTCCTTGGCTCCATCTCCAAAAGTAACAAAGTCGTAGAGTGATGCTTAATATTATTGAGAAGATTCTGCTTCATCATGTGATTGGAACAACCATTGTCAAAGTACCAATCTTTCTTGGTAGACATACTAAGGGAAGTGTTAGCTACCGAGCAACTTCTTCTTCCACCGTGAGAGTATATACCGTTGGTTTTAGGCTTCACATAAGACCCTTGATTAGGATATCCATGTAGCCTGAGCAAAAGATTTTATGTGACCAAACCTTCCACAATAATGACACCTCCATCTTTGAAACTTTTTGTTCATGTTTCTATGATTTTGATGTTGCACCCAATGTTGTGACATCCGCTTTGACATTGGTCCATTAGGTCTGTTTCTTCCTTTTGTTATTAACAAACCTCTTTGTCTCCACATATCCCGAGGCAGCACCTATTCCTTGACTTGTGGTATGACATCTTCTTTGTCATTGACTTCCTGTGTTTGTTCCATTCTCGGTTATTAACAACTCTTTGCAATATATACCCCGAGCCGTATTACATTTCCTGCTTTGGGTTGTGACACCCGCTTTGACATTGTTTTCCTATGTCTATTCTTCTTGATGTCACCAACAGTTGCTTTTCAGCCACATATCCTAGACCATGCTTATTTCCGCGATTTCGTCCAAGTCAAGAATTTCTTCCAACTTATCAAGCACCAGATGTCAACATTTTGACAGATTTAGACATCCGATCAAGTTTGGAATTCAAAGATACTAATATCACTATTGAGGTGACTTATAGTAGCTGTGTTTTCCTCTTCTCACCTCCAACTTCACATTCTCGCTTCCAACTTCTCAATCGCCTTTTCTTCTCTTCATTTTGTCGACATGCTTCTTCATTTTTATACACACCGTAGTTTTCAAAGAAGCTCTTCAAATGTCACTTCCTCATCACTAGAATCCATATCGAGTTGTACACTCCAGAGAGAGCAAAGGACAAGTTTGGCACCTTCTTCCTCGATTCACTCGAATCACCATCACCCAAGTGACACCATTCCTTTTGTTTCTTTAGAAAGGTGGGACATTCACTCTAATATGTCCAAATCCTTCACATTCATGACATTGACTTTATCGCTTGACTTTTCTTCCCGACTGGATCTTCTGGAGTCATAAGATCTCGCTAATGTCGATGGAATATCCTTGACATTTGACCTTGACTTTGGATCAATCCTCCCGATCGCTTTGTTGAACTGCCTTCCAAGCATGGCAATAGCTTCGATATCTTCTTCATCTTCCACCTTGCATCCTTCTTCGTGTTGGATACAAGTGCTATGCTCTTGTTTTTCTTGTCAACAGCTTCACCGATTCCCATCTCAAAAGTCATAAGGGATCCAATAAGTTCTTCAACCTTCAAGGTGTCGATGTCTTGAGCCTCCTCTATTGCAGTTGACTTTCATTGCAAATCTCTTAGGCAAGGATCCGAGAATCTTCTCACCAGCCTTCTCTTCCGACATCTTTTCACCAAGTGCTCCCGAGGCATTGGTATTTCAAAATATTCATGTGAAATTCATGAATATTCTCATCTTCCTTCATCTTCAAATTCTCAAATTTGGTAGTGAGCATCTCAAGTCTTGACATCTTCACCTTGGATGTTCCTCATGAGTAGTTCGAGAGTGTCCCAAACATCCTTGGCCAGCTCACATTGATGAACCAAATCAAGATATTCCTGTCAATACCATTGAACAGCATTCAATGCTTTAGAGTTCCCTAGAGCTAGCTCTTCTTCCTCTTTGCTCCATTCCTCCTCGTGTTTCAAGACAGAGTGCCATCTTTCTCAAGCTTGGTGGGATGTTTCCATCCTTTATCGCCAGCCTCCAAGCTTTAATGTCCACTAATCTTAAGAAGGCAACCATACGAGGTTTCCAAAGAATCATAATTAGACCCATCCGCATAGGTGGTCTTCCTCCAAATCCTCCTTCTTTATCCATTACGCCGTAAACTATTATCCCTAGATCTCACCAAATAACAAGGTGGTGCCCGCCCGATGCCAATTGAAATTTCGGCAGCAGATACGTGATGTCACAGAATGTTATGACACAAGATTCGACACTATCTTAACAGCTCACAAAGAAATACGTAGCAAGAAAGAACACAATAAGTTGTTCACCCAGCTCGGCAACAAACCTACATCCTGGGGCTACCAAGCCAGGAGAAAGTTCACTATTAGCAGATCAATTCAAGACCCTACACCAACACACCGCTGGACGCCTTCTCACTTAATCACTACCCAATGATCCTTTTACCTAAGTCCTACTTAGATATGAGTTCCTACTCACTCCCCCTCAATCACAGCAGTGATATCAACCTATTGACTAATTGAATTGTGAAGACACACTTCAATAAAATATCTTGATCTTGCTTCAAAGCTTCAATCAAGAGACAAACACTCGTGCTTTAAAGCTTTGAGTGATAAACTACCCTTACAGCAAATCCTAGTCCAATGCACTTATCAATTGATAGTTGCTTGGCTCACAAGAGAAACTAGAATTACACAATACCAACTGTTACAAACCTTAACAGTACACAAACACAGGCTGCTATCTCTTCAATACATTCAAAGGGCGCAACAACAGTTATAAGGGTTCTTTTCTTTTATAGAAGCAGTCCTGAAACTTCAGTTTTGGGCTTCCATAAAGATAGCTAGGGTTCACTTAATTTACTCCTAAAAACATGGTCTTTTCAACAACCAATTTAGGTTTAATTAAGTTTAACCTAGCAGCCACGTGAGCATGCTTTCTAATAACAGCAAAACAATATTTAGCAGCTCAACAAACTTCCTGAAAAATCTCAGGAACAAACAGATTCTGCAGAACAGAGTGTCACACTGAATGTCATAACATCTGTTATGACATCAGTCTGTTTTCTGCAGAATTTCCAGCACAGCTTTAGCTTCCAGTTCTGAGCTGTCTTTTAACATCCTTAGCAGGTAGGATTTATCTTCAATCTCTGAATGTCATGACATTCATCATGACATTGCTAAAGCCTAGTTTTACCAAACATAATGCCAACTTAAAACACTAACACTTTTTTACTGCTTTCCAATGATCCATTCCTTAATTGCTCAAATATCTGCCTAACATCCACTGAGGAATGTCATCTTGACACTCATTTGATGGATTTCCAAATCATAATGTGCAACAAGAGCCATGATTGTCCTAAAAGAGTCTTTCGATAAAACCAAAGTGAAAGTCTCTTTAAATTCAATCCCTTCCTTTTGAGTATAACCCTTAACCATAAGACGAACTTTATATCTTTCCATATTACCGTTAGAATATCGTTTGGCCTTAAAAATCCATCTGCAACCAATGGGTTTCATACCTTCTAGTAATGGGACAACTTCCCAAACTTTATCATCTTGCATGGACTTTATACTCCTACTTCATTCCTTCAATGCTCATGTTCTTGAAGAAAGACTATGTAATTATCCAGAATAGCATTTCTCTTTTCTCTAATGGATCTCCTCAAAAGTAATGGTCTTGTAACACTTGTTCTTGAGGATTTTGATGAATTACCTAATCATCTCGAGTAGGAGGAAAATCAACAATGTCTTGTGGAAGTACCATACTCGTTGGATCAAAAGCAACTGTATAAACCAGTTTTTGAATTGTTACCGGTTCTTCATCTAAAACAAAGTCTTTAGTCTTATTCTTCCCTCCAAACTCAATATCCTCAAAGAATGTGACTGTTTTCCGTGTCAAAATTTGAATTTAATTTGAGACCATAAAATTTGTATCCTCTAGATCTTTAAAAATAACAAATAAAATAGTTGCTCACTGTTTGAGAGTCCAATTTATTTTCATTTGGATTATAAGGCCTTGCCTCAGCTATTCAAGAATTTTCTATAGGAAACATTTGTGTCAAGAAAATATAGATTGTTATGCATGGAAGTGAACAAATTCCAACAATATTTAAAAGACAAATTAAACATATTATTCCCAAATGAACAAAAATAATCTGATTTGTCCAAATAAGAAACCGAAATTAAATTCCATATAAATGACAGAACCACAAAAGTGTCTTTCAAATCCAAATAAAATCTGGTATACAATAATAACCTAAAATGCCACATAGCTTCCACCTTCACCGACTTGCCATCTTCCACATAGATGTATCTTTCAATATCATTTGGCTTTCGGCAGTTTAGACAACCCTTCATTGAAACATTGATGTTAGTAGTTGCACGAAAGTCTAACCACCAAGTGTTTCCAAGTACTGGATCTAAATTGACCTCAGAGCAAACCAAAACATGACTCATGTGATTGGAATCCTACTTCTCATAATATTTCCTCTGTTCAGAGGAACCAAATTTTGAAGGAGAAGGTGGTTGTTTCATCCTTAATGCAAGATCAAAATTCACGAAGCTAAGAACAATTCTCATGTTCTCATTCTATTCCTTAAAATTTATCTCATTGGCAATTTCAAAGTACTCTTCATGAGATAGACAACTTCTGACCTTTTCGGTTCTGAGTTCATAATCTTCCTCTCTTTCCACGTACTCATAGTATTTCTCCAGAAGTTGAGCACGTGTAAGCTTTACGACACTGCTGCTACTTAATCAATAAAAAAAACACATGCAATCAACTTTTATTCACTATCAACATGCAACAAACTCATTCCAGAATAATGTTTTACCTTGAAGAACCTTCGCCTTCTTCCTTCCTCCTTTTGGCAGCCACATGCAGATTTCTCCATTGTTGGGCAATGTCCCGCTTATCCTGAGATTCCCTTCTAACCTTCTGCATAGCCAGCTTTATCCATTCAGGATGAGGAGGCATCCCTGTCAGAGTTCTCCCCACAAATCCCCTGAATATAAAATAGTACCATGATGATCTATAAACACAGACAGCTTTGGATAAACCCTAAATCTTTACATTGCAAATGATGAAACATATGTATCAAAACTTCTATCTTACCCGCGTGAACACCACCTTAGAGTCTGTTTTGTCATCGTATTAACTCCCCGGAGCTATCTGGATCAGAACGCCGTTGCAAATATTGACCGTCTTCCTTGGAATGTTGTTCTGTGATAAACCCATAGTGAGAACTTTGATGGAGTGAATGTGATGTTTGGTATTATATTGGTTGACCCAACAATCAACCATTTGTTACATAGCACACTATAAATGACAGGTAGAATACAAAAGGTTCTGATCATTCCATTTGATATCCATTGGAAAGTGTGTATTTTTGGAAGTACTTTTAACATTTGCACCACGTGCAATATTTGGAACTATTTTTGAGTTTTATTATTTTTGTTAACCACCAAATCAGTCTATTATTTAATAATCTATCATTTAATTTAATAATTTTATGTAACAAAATATATAATATTTATTTTCTAAAAAAATATTATTCACATTATTAAATTATTTTAACAGCTTGACAAATAAACTATTTTTGGTTATTTATGACATTTTAATTTTTAATTAAAGAAAACTGTAAAAATAATAGCATCATTTTTAAATTACTTTAACTTATTATAAATAAAATATTTTACACTGTATTATTTTCTAAAAACATTATATATCAAACAATGATGAAACACAATTAATGTAATATATCAACTTCACTAAGGCAATACAATATACCTTCTGTGCTATTCAATGTACAGATGTAGTATCTAAGTACACTTACAACTTCAAATACAAATATTCTGAATTGCAAATCCAAACAATCTCATATAGATTCTTTACTATTACATTTATAATGTTATACTTATGAAGAGTTACAATTTATCAAGTATAGTTTCTGTCAACTATGAACAACCATTTTGGAGATAGGAAATATTCTGCATCACTGGCAAGACAAAAGAGGAAGCATATTCTTAATGAAAGAAGATTTAAGAGGAATAGAGTTAATGAAAATGGATTTGAACACAACCATCAGCTAAATACTTCAAGTTCTGTAACCAGAAATCATGTAAGACAGCCACTGTCTGATATCACTTATGTTGTTGTCACTGGGGGTGAAGATGTTTCTGCACGAAGAGCAGTTGGAATGCTTAATTCACAACAAAGGCATTTGAATGTTGGTTTTAACCAGTGCACAACCCCAAACCCTGCATCTTCCCACAACTACTCATGCAATTTCTACTGATACAATTTCCCCCAAACAAAATTTTGCTACAGCACGTCGTAGAAGGAGGTCAATTATGCAGCATAAAAGTGCCCAAAACAACAAGCATCGTTGTCATCTGCATATCAACCCCAGTGAGAGTAGGTCGTTTTGTTCGCCTCTCCCTTTTGATGCAAAAACACCTCTAAGTGGCGTGACCTCCTCCTCAAGTATTGAATGCAACGATAATTCATATGGACAACCTACTTCTTATGCATCTTCATCCAACAAACATATGGATCCAACTGTAATTCGTTCAACGACTGCGAATTTATTCAATACCTTTTCAACTATTAGAGAAACGAATACAACTTCCCATAATACGAATCTGTGCACAAATACTGAAGCAGTGAATGCAGGTCACCAATCATTTGCAGAATATTCAACCGATGAATCTATAAGCGATAGTTCATGTGAATTCATAAATGAAAATTCGAATTATGATACAAGTTCAAGTTTGGACAACGATGAAGACCATTATGCAAATATCCCAACAATTAATTGCCCAAATGCTGGTATGTATTGCCGAAATTATTATTAATCGCAAACCATAACTTATATTCACTGCCATACCATTTGATAGCTATGAATATACAAATTTTTATAATATATGTTGTTTCATTCTATCTGATATATACAGGATATTTAGATATTGGTGATCCTTGCATTGAATGCACTCATTGTGGAGCACAAATGTGGTATCAGGAAAAAACTGACAAGAGAAAACATAGTGCAGTGCCTAAGTTCTAATTATGTTGTGGAAAGGGTAAAGTTGTGTTGCCACTTTTGGGAACACCACCACCGTTTCTTAAACATCTACTATCGAATGAAAACGATGTACTATGTAGAAATTATCAACAGAATTGCAGATAGTACAACATAATGTTTTCATTTACGTCTCCTGGAATGAAAGTTGACAATAGATTCAATACTGGAAACGGACCACCTAACATGAGAACTCAAGGGCAGACTTGCCATAGAATTGGTAGCATGATGCCTTTGCATGGAGAAAAACCGAAATTTGCTCAGCTCTATATATACGACACTGACAATGAGATTCAACATAGGATCCAAGGAATAAGGTAATGTTTTTTAAGACAATTAAGAAACCTACGTTAGATTTCTTATGCTATTATCATGCATAACATATGTTTTATTTCCTAATGCAGCAACAACCCGAATATTATGGAAGAAACTGTTAGCCGTATACAGAACATGCTTGATGAATTCAACACACATGCTAAATATTTTAGAATGGCATTAGATAGACTAAAGGATTGTCCTATATCTGACCTCAAATTGAAGTTAATATCCGATAGATCAAAGGACGGACGAATTTACAACGAACCTACTGTGTCTGAGGTTGCAACGCTTATTGTTGGTGATGTTGATACAGGCTCAAAAAGGGATATTATCCTTGAAAGACAAAGTGGTAGACTAAAACGAATAAGTGAATTTCATCCGAGCTATCTTGCATTACAATATCCACTTTTGTTTCCGTATGGGGAAGATGGATTTAGACTTGGTGTTCTACACAGAGAAACTGTTCCCAATAGAAAAGGGAAGATGAACAAACTTACTATTAGAGAATGGCTTGCTTTTCACATTCAAACCAGACTACATGAAGCACACACACTGCTCAGGTCAAGGAGATTGTTTCCGCAATTTTTGGTTGATGGATTCACAGAGACTGAATTATATACGTAAGCATAAAAAAAAATTACGAGTATCCAAATACTCCAATTTGTCAGGAGTAGACCAACAATCTTCAAATGAAGGAGCCCACAAAGGCAAACGAGTTGTATTGCCGTCAACATACGTTGGAAGTCGAAGATACATGGAACAATTATACTTTGATGGAATGGCAATTTGTAGCCAAATTGGATTTCCGGATCTATTCATTACCTTTACTTGCAATCCATGTTGGCCAGAGATTCAAAGGTTACTTAACAACATGAATTTACAACCTTAAGATCGTCCTGATATAATCTCAAGGGTTTTAAAAATAAATTTAGACGAATTATTGTGTGATATAACAAAGAAGCATGTGTTGGGCAGAGTTGTTGCATGTTGTAATACGGTGAACTGACTTTGAGATTTTTTGTATCGCAAATGTGCGGATATCAAGAGTCGCCACCGACTTTTCTTTTATCCAATTAAGGGAAGGTGAAAAGAACAGGAAAAGACCTTCGTTAGATTCTGAGTAAGGGAGAAGGTTATGAAAAGGGAAGGTATTAGCACCCCTTTTCATCCGTAGTTATCTACGGGCTCTTAGTTGCTCTTAGATCACTTTAAAAATTGTGCTTTTTGTGTGTTTGACAAAAATGTTTTGAAAAGACATTTCGCTTTGACTTTGTAATGATTCATGTAGGAATGTATACAAAGTGTTTGGAAATGTTTCGTTTTTTTGAAAAGAGTTTGAACTTTGACAAAAGTGTGAGGTGTGAAAAGTATTTTGATAGAGCAAGCAACTAAAAGTCTTATTACCTACTCAGAATTGGTCGTTTTTGTGTTGTTTTACATTCCTTTAGAATAGTGCTATCCATACCATTAGTTGGTAGGTAACCCTGTTCGTTGGATGTAAGCGGGACATTCGAAGGGACATCTGATGGTCATAGAAAGCAACTCAGGAAGTATCCTAGCACATTCAAGGGACTATCATCATTTTTCGTAGGCAACAATCGAGGGTCAAGATCATGTATTCGTAGGCGAAATCGTGGGTCTATGATCTTTGTATCGAAGGGACTATGAAGATTTGTTTTGAAGGCAACAATGCTAGAATACCTCTACGTTCGAGGGACTTGACCATTTTGAATTCGTAAGGCAACAAGAGAGAATTACCCTAAGGGGTGCATGTGTGAAAGAGTGTGTTGATTTCAGGTATTTTATCTTGGAATTATGAGTGATCTATGTCCAATTTTATCTTGCCATACACGCCTAATTACTAGCAGTTTATAGGGTGCGTAAAATTAAATTTGAAAAGTAAAAGGAAAGATAAATCCTACGCTATTACATGGCTTTGGGGCAGATACATAATTGAAAGTGCGGAAAATAAAACTCCTAATTAAACTATTACATCCCATAAGCAATTACATAATTGGAAAAGAAAAGCGATAAAAATTGTCCGAAACGGTATAACCTGTAAACAGATGCAAAATCGGAAAACGGAAGGAAATTGCATAAGAGGAAAATGTTAGTAAAAATAAGTATTTTTTAATGAGAAAAAGATTTCATGCTAATAATGACATTAATATGCTAAAATAATTTTTTGGGAATTTTTGGAGTTGATTTGATAATTTAAAAACAATTAAAAGCCATTTAAATGATAAAATAGAAATTAAATTAAATATGCATGCAAAAATAATAATTTTAATTTTATAAATTAAATAAACATTTTTTTGATGTGTATGCAAAAAATAAATATTTTTGGTGTTTTTTAAATGCATGATAAAAATATTAGAAGATAAATTAAATTGTATAGAAAATATTAAATAAAAGAAAATATGAAAAAATAACTTGAGTTTGTAAAAGAGAAAAAGCATTTGGTCTTGCCAGGGATCGAACTGGAGACCTCTTGGTGAAACCTTAAGACTGCTTGCCTCTACCACTACGCCATTGTGCATTTGGTGTCATGGGATTGAAACGGTGAATATAAGCATACACGCTATTGTTTTGTGAATTCAACGCGACAACGACGGGCCCTGTGTTGATCGAAGGAGCGAATCGAAAGCCACGAAAGTGCCACGCATGCTTAAGATGCCATCTGGCAAGATCGATGCTGGGGAGTGAACCGTACGCTAGGCTTTGTAGACGTTCTTGAAAGTGAAAGGCGCATGGGGATGGGCTTAAGATGCCATCCGGAGGGAGTCGTACGTTAGACTTCGTGCTCATTTTTGAATGAAGTTATTGGTTTGTATTGGTTTTTAACCAAATATGCAGCATTCTGAAAGTGAAGAGATGGTGACAAGTAGTCGGAGATGGGCTTAAGATGCCATCCAAGGCAACTGAGTCGTACGCCAGACTCTGTAGTTGCTGTTGATAATAAGAGGAAGTCAGAATACATCTTCGTGTTGATTACTCTGAGGGGATAATAGTTGGAAAAATGTGGACAACTTCCTCAGTGCTCGGTATCGATCCAATGCCCTATCGGAGGATAACTTGTGATCGCTCGATAGTTTTCCCGCCTTGCTTCGGGCATTAATCCCGGATCGTTGTTGAGGACAACTAGGCGGTTGTTCGTATAGTTTTCCGCTCGGCTTCTGTATTAACCCGGACCGCTTGTCGGAGGATAACTAGGGTGATCGCTCGATAGTTTTCCCCGCCGCTTCGGTATTAATCTCGGATCGCTTGTCGGAGGACAACTAGGGCGGTCGTTCAGATAGTTTTCCCGTCTGGCTTCGGGTATTAATCATGGACCTGTTTGTTTTTAGAAGTGATCTTCACCTGTTTTGGAGAAAACAAGAGAAACTTTGATAGAATATCGTTAGTCTTATGCAAGTTATGATGCATGACAATGTTTATGAATGACATATGCATAAATTATGACTTTTAAGAGAAATGTATGAATGATAGATGTTGTGGTATTTCAAAACATATCCATCTTGAAGAGGATGCGGATGTTCTGCTTGAGGATTTCTGACTTCTGTTTGGGGACGAAACGGATTGGGAAATCCTGAGAAGAAAGATAACTTTGATTCCTCCGATGCACTATCTGACCAAGTCTTGGGCCTAGATACTGTTGAGGATGGTAGAGATCAGGAGACGCACTGTTGAGGATATTGTGTATAGACCCTGCAGAGGAGGAAATCGAGAAGCGCTCTACTGGGGATCTTGCGTGTAGATCTTGCCGGAGAGCATTTGATAGTTGCTGGGACACCGGGTTAGAAGGATCTGGAGCCCGTTGAAATCTCTGACTGAGGGATAAAAGGTGTAGGTTTCCTCCGATGCACTATCTGACCAAGTTTCAAGTCTGGATACTGCTGCTGCCGGGGAGGTGATGATTGCTGAGAGATATTCTGCTGGGGATAAACATCTCTGCTGGAGATGATCGTTACTGCTTGGAGACTGTTGTAACATGGCTTAGTTGAGTGGAATCACTACTTGAGGACTAACATATACTCCGCTGGGGGAGGTTTGTAGTGAGGGACACCTCTGTGGGGATCATGCTCTGCGGGGAAAATGTTTTGGTGACTTTCGTCGTCATCTCAATTCTTGGAGCCTGTAGTAATTACTTTTGTATGTTCACTTTTCGCATGTTCGTGAATAGATATTTATTGTTAGATGCATATAATCATTCAAAGCAAACGTTGGACTTTATGCAAACAACAATAGCAAAAATTGTAAAGAGAAAGAACTCATATTTATTTGAAATGCGGCGTATGGCCAAGTAATTTGTATACAAGAAAGGTAAAAGCTATGCAGAAACAATCTCGTTAAGTTCCAACTATGCTAGTACTCATATATTTCAACTATATCATCTCCTTGCTGTCAGTAGAAAGTGAGTGGATTGATTTTCGCCATTTGAATCTTGAATGCTGATAGTAGTCTGTAGATAGGTGATCCGGACGAGACATAGTCGTACGCTTAAATCCCTAACTTTTTCCTAGACCGCCTTTTGGTTTTCGCCACCGGATACTCTTTTGCCCAAGCCGCCTTTTCGTGTTTTCACTGGTGTACATGTTTTGTATATATCCTTAATTTTGCCCGAACCCTTTGGTCCCGGATGCCCTTATTTTTGCTCAGGTCACCGACCTAGCGGGTCTCTTTATGCGTAGTTTTTGACTATGTCGTCTCACTGTGGTGTGGAAGTCTTCACCATCCATGGTGCTAAGTATCATAGCACCGCCGAAAATACTGCCTTGACTACAAACAGTCCTCAGGTGGGAGTCCATTTGCCCTGGATCACCTTGTGGAAGAATGATGCACTTGACTACTAAATCACCGACTTGGTAAACTCGGTGCTTGACCTTCTTGTTAAATGCTCTGATCATTCGCTTCTGGTAGATCTGTTCATGGCAGATGGATGCGAGTCGTTTCTCATCAATCAAATTAACCGGTCAAGGCGAGTTTGAATCCAATCGTTCTCAACCTGGAACTGGAGGATCTCGTTGAGGGAACCTCGATGGGTACCGTCCAACTGCATGATGTCCGTATCAGAAAAGCGATAACCATGAAGAGCAAATGGTAACATCTCATGTCAATCTTTGTAAGTCACTGTCATCTTTTGTATAATCTTCTTAATGTTCTTGTTGGCGGCTTCCACAGCGCCATTCATCTTAGGCCGATAAGGAGAAGAGTTGTGATGCTTGATCTTGAACTGCATGCAGAGCTCAATGATCATCTTGTTGTTGAGATTAGAGCCATTATCTGTGATAATCCTTTCGGGAGTGCCATACCGATAGATAAGATTATGCTTGATGAATCGAGCCACGACATTCTTGGTAACAGATGCAAACGAGGCTGCTTCTACCCACTTGGTGAAATAATCAATTGCCACAAGGATAAAACGGTGTCCGTTGGAAGCTATGGGCTTGATTTCTCCGATCATGTCAATTCCCCACATTGCAAAAGGCCAAGGAGCTGTTAGAACATTCAGAGGTACTGGAGGTACGTGCACTTTGTCTGCATATATCTGGCATTTGTGACAAGACCGAGCATAGAGGTGACAATCAGCTTCCATGGTGGACCAATAGTAACCTGTTCTCAAAATCTTCTTAGCCATCGTATGACCACTGGAGTGGGTACCAAATGCGCCTTCGTGTAACTCTTTCATAATACGTTCTACTGTTTTCCGGTCTATACAGCGGACTAAGCACAAGTTGTGATTGCGCTTGTATAAGATGCCATTGCTGAGGAAGAATTTGGATGCAAACCTTCTCAAAAACTTCTTATCGTTGACAGATGCCCCTGCGGGATATTCCTGAGTCTCAAGATACCTCTTCACATCGTAGTACCAAGGTTTCTCTTTTGTATCAAGTTCATAACAATATGTCGGTTCGTCAAACTTTTCAATAATGATTTGGGGAGCCTCGTTGTCCCATCTGACCTTGAACATAGACGACATAGTAGCTAATGCGTCTGCCAATTGATTCTCTTCTCGTGGAATATGATTGAAAGTGATCTCTTCGAAGTAGGGGATCAAACTCAGAACATGCTCTCAATACGGAATGAGATTCGGATGCTTCGTATCCCACTCGCCTTTAATCTGACTGATCACTAAAGCTGAGTCTCCATATACTTGCAAGAACTTGACTCTTAAGTCAATAGCAACTTTTATACCCATAATGCATGCTTCGTATTCGGCCATGTTGTTCGTGCAACTGAAACATAATCTGGCGGTGAAAGGCGTGTGTCTGCCTGTAGGGGATGTAATGATGGCGCCGATGCCACTGCCAAGTGCGTTTGAGGCTCCATCAAAGACCATGGTCCATCGGGATCCTTGTTCAGGTCCTTCGTCTGGTCCTGGTTCTTTGCAATCGGTAACTAGTAAAACATCTTCATCCGGAAATTGAACCGCATAGATCGATAGTCATCTATGGCTTGATGAGCCAAATGATCGGCCATTACACTTCCTTTGATTGCTTTCGAGAAGTGTACTGGATGTCGATTCGGTCAAGATCATCCGCCATCTTGCTATTCTTCCGGAGAGCGGCTTCTCAAATATGTATTTTATCGGATCCATCTTGGAAATCAACAAGGTAGTGTGAGTCAACATATACTTGCCTTAGTGACAGCAAGCCAAAGCGCCGCAAGTCTTCTCAAGCCGTGAGTATCTTGTTTCACGGTAAACTTTTGCTAAGGTAGTATATTGCATGCTCTTTTCGACTGCACTCGCCATGTTTCCCCAACACACCCCATTGAGTTCTCTAACACTGCCAAGTACATGATAAAAGGTCTTCCTTCGCATCGTGATAGGAGGATTCTATAGGTACTCCTTGATTTTGTCAAAAGCGATCCGCAATCGTCGCTCCATTCCACTACTTGATCTTTCTTCAAAGACTTGAAGATTGGCTCACAAGTAGCGCTAGATGTGCAATGAATCGCAATGTAGTTCAATCGCCCAAGAAACCTCGACTTCCTTCGGGAGCGGGCATTTCTTGAATGGCTTTAACCTTGGCGGGGTCAACCTCAATACCTTTACCACTGACAACAAACCCTAGGAGTTTACCGGATCTGACTCCAAAAGTGCACTTGTTGGGATTAAGTCTCAGTCTGTACTTCTTCAATCTGTCAAATAGTTTCTGTAAATGATCAAGATGTTCTTCTTCTGTCTGTGATCTAGCTATCATGTCGTCGATGTAGACCTCTATCTCATGATGAATCATGTCATGAAATAATGTCACCATAGCACGCTGATAAGTGGCGCCTGTGTTCTTCAGTCCAAACGGCATAACCTTGTAGCAGAAAGTGCCCCACTGTGTAACGAAAGTAGTCTTCTCCATGTCTTCTGGAGCCATTTTGATTTGATTGTAACCGGAGAAACCATCCATGAAAGAGAAAAACTTATGCTGGGCGGTGTTGTCAACCAGAACATCAATATAAGGAAGTGGGAAATCATCTTTCGGACTCGCTTTGTTCAGATCTCTGTAATCCACACACATTCGTACCTTACCATCCTTCTTAGGTACGGGCACCACATTAGCAACCCATTGCAGATAGGAAGTAACAGCTAGAAAACCGACGTTGAACTGCTTCATAACTTCGGCTTTGATCTTCTCTGACATCTCAGGACGCATGCGATTTAACCTTCTATTTTCGGAGAAAACCTTCTTTGTCCGCAATCGTGTACCACAATATCAATGTCTAAACCCGGAATGTCTTCGTATGACCAAGCAAAAACCTCAATATAGTCTCGTAGCATCTGAACCAATCTTTCTTTAACACTGCTCTCAAGACCCACTCCTATCTTGATCTCTTTTCTGTCTTCATCAGTACCCAAATTCACAACCTCAACTTGCTCTTCGTGGTGGTCAGATAACTCGATCTTCTTGTCAGAAAGCGACAAGTTCTCCTGGCACTTCACAATCTTCCTCACCTTCATCTTCGGCTTGGTAGATCAGATTATCGAAGTCATATTTAGCAATAGCATAGCTGTTATCAACGAGATTCGGAGTGATTCTACAGTGTATCACGTGGGTGTGTGTAAGAAACACATAGCTTTTTGAAGGGGTGATAAAGTAAAAGAAAGAAAACAACAATTGAATGCAAAAGTACAACGATTTTATTGAATGAAAATATGAAAATGAAAGATAATAACCCTCATAAACTAGCCATGATGCCCCGGGCAAGGCACTAGGCTTTAGAGTTCATTGTTCAAAACATGGAAAATATGAAAAGAAAAACAAAAACAAAAGCAATTACTCCTGTCTAAAGGAGATCGGTATGACGTCTTCAGTCTTCCAATTGCTCAGTCCATTGTCGGGAGTTGGGAAGATCCACTTGCTGATGTCGAAGTCGTTGTCGTCGTCTTCTATAGCATGGATTCCACTCTGGCTGATGCGGAAAGGAAGTTGGCCGGCATGTTCGCGGCGTATCATCTTCTTACCCTTGATGGTGAAGCCTAAACCAGTCTTGTCAAATTTGAAAGGAAGATCAGGGAGCTGACCCCAAATAGTACTACCTCCTTTTTCAACAGTAGCTTGAGCATCTTTCAGCGAGGCCATCCTTGGGCGGAGCTTGCGTAACTTCAGGAGTGACGGGAGAGTCAACAGGCATGATTCTGGGGATTGTTTCAAAAGCTTGACAGGGAGTCTCGAAGAATTCACCCTCCACCTCAAGATAACGGAATGACTGTAGATGACTGACCATATATTCTTCTTCACCACATACTATGACAACTTTCCCCTTCACCGGATACTTCAGCTTCTGATGCAAGGTAGAGGTAACAGCGCCTGCCCCATGTATCCAAGGGCGTCCAAGTAGGCAAGAGTAAGCTGGACGAATGTCCATGACGAAGAAAGTGGAGTCAAAAGTCTGGGAACCGACTTTAACAGGCAGAATGAGCTCTCCAAGTACTGTTCGTTTAGAACCATCAAAAGCCCTCACAATAATGTCACTGGGCTTCAGTACCAATCCTTCAACATCAAGTCGATCAAAAGCAGTCTTCGGGAGGATATTCAAAGCAGAACCGGTATCCACCAAAACATGAGACAATGTAACGCCCTTGCATTCAACAGAGATGTGCAAGGCTTTGTTGTGTTTCTTTCCGGAAGGAGTCAAATCAGCATCAGAGAAGCCTAGGCCGTTGTTGGCAGCCAGGCTAGCAATACAAACTTCGAACTGGTCAGTGGTAGTGTCTTGCGGTACATGGGCATTCTTCAGAAACTTCACCAAGGCGTTAGCATGAGCCTCGGAGCACAAGAGCAGAGCAAGCATGGAGATTTTGGACGGAGTCTGTCCCAATTGTTCCACAACATTGTAGTCACTCTTCTTGATAATCTTCAGAATTTCCTCCATTTCTTGTTTGGAGGTGTCTTCAGCAACTTCCTTTGGTACTTCTGGCTGAGCAGGATGAGTCACTGGTTCTTTCCCTCTAGCTGGGGGAATGGATTGAATAGCTGGAATGCGAGCTGGAGTCGCAATGTCTTTTGGAGGAGAGATATCTGGAGAGAATACTCATCCGGTTCTGGTCACCTTACTTGATCCGGTGATGTTGTCAATGTCAGGAATGGTAGCTTCAACTGTGAGGTCCTCAATGGTCAAAGGGTCTTCCTTGACGCCATGATAGTAAACCTCAGATCCATAATTCCAAGGGATAGCTTTGTCGGAGGAATATGGAACTGGTCTAGGAGAAGTAATGATGAGAGGTGGCACTCTAGGCACAGGATCAATATAGGAAATCCTTATAGTGTTAACATCAGCATAGTCTTCTGGGAAATCGTCACCCCATTCGGTCGCCTTAACATCTTCAATAGGAATCTTGTAGCTCTCAGGAACAGTGTACTTCACCATGTAATCATACTTTCCACTTGGCTGCCCCAAGGTATCCCATGCAGACGGCACAGCTTCATTCACATCTTCGATCTTCAGTTTCTTAGACATGTCTTCACACAGACTCTCCACAGGCGGTTTCAGGAACAGTATTTCACGGTTATCCATCATGCACTGAACACGTCTTCTCAACCAAGCACAACCATCCGGCGCGGATGGGCACCAACGACAGTTCTCTGGGCATCCTGGGTTGACACCGGCTTGCAACAAATTCTTCTTAACAGTCATCAGAGGAATGGTCAAGTCATCTATGTTGAAAACATAAGTATCATCACCAACAGCATTGGAACTCTTGTCATGATTAGGCATAGGCGCGTTGATCACATTCGGAGTCTCAACAGGAGGGTCAAACTCAATCTGCTTAGCTTCAATCATATCTTGAATCTTGTTCTTCAGAGCCCAACAATCATCAGTACTATGTCCTGGGCTATTGGAATGGTAAGCACACTTAGCATTAGGATTGTATCTCGGAGAGGAAGTGTTGACATTCTGAGGAGGATCCCTCAAGGTAATCAGCTCTGCTTTCAACATGTGTTGCAAGGCTTGCGACAATGGCATGTTGATCTTCGTAAACTGTCTTCGTGGCGCGTTCTGGCTACGCGCGTTGTCTCGCTGAGGTTGTGCTGATGTAGGATTGGAGATCACAACTGCCCCCACAGATTGAGCACGGTCGGTCTTGGCTCGGCTTTTCTGACCATACACAGCATTGGCTTCTTTCTTACCACCAAAAGATCTCTTCGCAGCATTTGATGATGACTCTGTCTGAATCTTTCCGCTCTTGATACCAGCTTCGATATGTTCTCCTGTCAATATCAGCTCAGTGAATTCGGCTGAAGAGTTTCCAATCAGATGATTAAAGAATGGGCCTGTCAGTGTTCCCATAAACATATCAACCAACTCCCTATTGGACAAGGGTGGCTGAACTCTGCCTGCTAGATCTCTCCATTTCTGAGCATACTCTTTGAACTTCTCATCACGACCCATAGAAATGCTCTGTAGTTGCATGCGAGTGGGTGTCAATTCAGCATTGTACTCATACTGTATGTAGAAAGCATCCGCTAAGTCACTCCAAGTGCGGATACGGTCATTCTCTAGCTGATAATACCACTCCAATTGAGTTCCGGACAAACTCTCTTGAAAATAATGCATCCACAACTTTCTGTCATCAGTGTGGGGGTTAATCTTTTGAACATAGGACTTCAAATGCAGCTTTGGACAAGACATGCAATCATACTTGGCAAAAGTTGGAACCTTGAACTTGGGAGGAATCAGCACACCAGGGACGAGACTCAGATCATCAAAATCCAGCCCGGACATCTTCAGGTTTTCCACAGCATTCAGACGGTCTTCAAGTTGCTTGTACTTGTCATCTTCATCAGAGTACTGGCTATGATCGTAGTCTTTTTCAGGCTCACGCTGACTGCCTTCGTCATCACCCTTGACACTCCCCTCATTCTTGACACTTCCTTCAGAGAGCTCTATTCGGCTGACCACTTTAGGACCACCTTTGTAATGCATGCCCATGTTGAGAACACCAACGACCCTCTTCTTTCTGTTGATGAGCTTCTTCAGATCTTCTTGGCCTTGGACCAAGCTAGTGAACATCTGCTGAAACTGAGCATTCTGAGCCTGAAGATCTTTGACAGTCTGTTCAAGATCCATTTCTACTAAAATAAATAGCGAGAAAATGAGAAAACCAATCTTCGATGTACCTGTTATGAGATGTTATGCCATGCTATGCGATGTTTATGCGAATGCAATGCAATGTTTTCAAGGACCTTAGAGATTTAAATTTGTTAAACAAGCACGAACAAACATTTATTAGTTCTCTTTTTATTCTTTTTCTTTTTAAGTACAAAAGATAGTTCAGAACAATAAAAGAAAAGCATAAAAAAATCCTAAAGCTCTAAGTCTCCCATGGGCGCTTCCTCTTGGTGCCGAGGTAGGCGTTGATGTTTCGCTCCTCGTGAAGTAGCTTGGTCAACTCTAGCACTTTTTTCTCGCTTGCATAGCACTGAGCTTCAAATGTATCCCTTTCTTCTTTAAGCTGAATCCAGGATCTCTTCAAGTCTTCAAAATCAGTAGGCATGTTAGGATGGAGAACAGTATAGGGTACGTCACCTATAGCAACAGGTTCCATAATTACTGGTAAAACAGGCGTGAATGGCATCATGAGGTTTTGAGCTCGAGCTCGCACCCATTTGAGGTAAGATTCCCAAGGAATGGAGTTTTGGTGCCCCAAAGTCTTGGTATCAGTCTTCTTAACCATGCTCCAAGCGTGTATGAACCTTCGTCGGTAATTCTGGAGATCGTGATTGTAGTCGAACACAATATCTTGGAGAAGCATATCGTGAGGACCATCTTTTCGAGCAAAACCAAACTGACGTAAAGCTAAAGAAGGTTTGTAAGTAATACCTCCCCTTATACCAAGGAGTGGCACATTAGGGAATTCTCCACAACGCTCGATGAATGTGAAGTCCTTTTGAGATAAAAGACTCCAACGGATATCTGAATGAGAGAGTGACATTAGTCTTTGAGACCACTTCAACCTTTGCTCGTTCCTCAATACTGATGGAGGAAGGTGCGAAATAAACCACCTGGAAAGTAACGGTATGCAACACATGAGAGTTCCTTGTCTCTTAGTAGTACGAGTGTGGAGAGAATGTAGGATGTCTCCAAGTAAAGTAGGCACAGGATTACGGGTAAGAAACAACTTGATGGCATTGACATCTATGAACTGATCTGAGTTAGGGAATAGAATCAAACCATAGATTAGCAAGGCCACAATGTCTTCGAATGCATGGAAACTTATAACCTTGAGGAATTCTCGGGCTTTCTTAATTAGGAACTTAGCAAGTAAACCCTTAACTCCGCTTCTGGTTTCCCAATTGGCTTCAATGTTTGAGCGCTTAAGATGTAGGGATGATGCAATGTCTTCATACCTAGGAACCTTTTCTAAACCGGTGAATGACATTTGGTCAAGAATAGGTACCCCAAGTAGCTTAGAGAACTCTTCCAAGGTAGGAACCAACTGATAATCTGGGAATGTAAAGCAATGGTTTTTCGGATCAAAGAACTGAAATAGGACATGCATCATATCTTCTTCAATACCGGAGGTAACCAAATCAAGCAGATAACCATGCCTTTTGATGAACTGAACATGGTCGGGAATCTCTGAAACCAATTCTTTGAGCTGAGAAGGTATACCCATGAAGTTGATTCAGATAGTCTTTCTAGAAGCCATAATCCCTACAAAACAGAGCAAAGATAAATCCCTAGGTCCTTGAAATAGTTAGAAATGATATGCAATGCGAATGATGTCATGATGTCATGTTTAGCACACACAAACAATTCACACAATGAGCCTAGGTTTAAGGCTTGCATGAGGTATAGGTGATTACCCCACCAAAAGTTTGAGTTGGTTCATCCTGTCCTATAATAGTAACCGGGTTCTAGGAATCTCACATCATTGATCTTTCTCGTAGGCGTTTATTTCAATACGACTACCAAGTGGTCGACCGAAAATATCCCAAAAGTCTGATCTCAATGAGCGTAGCATCGAGTATCAGCCAACCTTAGTCTGCACCAAAGCCGGCCATCTCACTACCTTCTAATGGCCAAGATGGGTCAATTAAGGTTCTAAAAGTTTAGTTAGTGCTTGATGACACCACGCAGAAGCCAAATACTATCCTCAACTTGGAAATGAAGAGTATCAGGACATCCAAAGTGTCACACTGTCATACCCCAAAATTTGCCCTCCGTCTATTCAAGAGATTTCATACATCTGTACTCAAGGGTTCCTCAAGAGTTGATCAGACAAACTCTCTCCTAGACAATCAACCCAAGCTAGGGTTTGGTATCTCTCAGGGTAAGATGGACTTCCAACCTCTCCAATGGTCTTCATGCCTCCTCATGTGCTTCAAAGATTCTCCATGTCAAGTTTCAAGCCTCACAAGTCAAGTTTCCTCAGACAATTGCTCAGATGGTTGAAAATCAGTTGTATTGGACAAAAAGTCAACTGTGGTCAACATACAGTCAAACTTCATAATTTTGGTCAACATCCTCATTTTGAAGTTACATTCATCATTTGATCAAGGGTTGATCATGATTCATCAAGAAAACTCAAGATTTGCTCAAAAGTCAAACTTTCTAAATTAGGGTTTCTAGGTGAAAAGTCAACTGAACTTTGACTGATCATAACTTTCTCATACTTTCTCAGAAATTTTTCCACCACCTCTTGTTTTGAAGGAAATTCAATTCTCTACAACTTCATGTCTCACAAGAATGTCCAAAAAATGCTTCATTTGAGAGGTATAGCTCAAAACATTACAGGTCATTTTCAAAGTCAACAAAAAGTCAACTTTTTGTTTTGAAGATATATTGAGCATGGAAACTCCAATTGAGATGAGACCAAAAAGGTTGGTTAGAGGACTCTTAGAGCTTTCCAAAAAGTCCAAGAACACTCAAAAATGTGGAAAATTGAGCAAGATACACCATTCACAAGTTGGGCAATTTTGAAAGAATGCACAAAGAGAGATACTTCTAAAAATCAAATTTTTTGCAAATGGGCTTGCTTTTTCTTCATCCAAACTTATTCCTTATACAATTAGGAATATCCAAGCCCAATGCCATGAATTTTTGATTTATTTTTCTATTTAATTTTGAATTTATTCATTTAAATACAAATTAAATTTTAAAATAAATTATAAAATCAAAATTAATTGAAAGATTGATTTTATTCCTTCCTTGAGATTCAAGAAACTCACCAAAGTCCAGCAAATTTCGAAATTTGACAAAAATGGCAAGATTGGATTGGAATTGATCAAGTTTTGAAAATTTGATTTTATACAAAAATCAAATTTGATTTTCATTGAATGGTGATTGATTCTTGCCAATAATGATCCCAAATCCATCCAGTACTTATACCTGATGCATACCAATCAAAAGAGAATGAAAAAATTGCCTCAAGAAACCCTAACCTAGAGCCAAAAAACCGTGTTCTTCAAGCTACTAGCAACCCTTGTTCCAGCTCGTTTCAATTGATTTTGAGGATCCAAACACGTTCCTTGATACCCCAGGAGTGATTCCAGACCCTTACATTGTCAAAAAGCATCAAGAATCACGAAATCCGAATTTGGTTTGTTCTTATATTTTTCCAAAATCGATTTCTGTTTATCATGCATTTTTAACATGTTTTGATGTTTGATTCGTGTTTAGTTTGAAGTTTGCAAGCTATCTGGACAATCGAATTTCATTTTTATGGCTTGAATTGAGATTTGCCATGTTTAGGGTTTTTTGGTTCGAATTAGGGATTCACGAAATAGGACAAATTGGACAAAAAGGACACCACCATCGTGTTCAGAATGGAATTTCGAATCGGACCATGCTTTTAGATTTCATTTATATTGCTTGTGCTGGCTTTTTGGAATTTGCAGGGGTCATAGCGTCGCTCTGAGGCCGACGCAAAATGCCCAGAATTCAAATAAGAACGATGAAGTTCTTGGCGCGTGATTGGAGCAGTCAAGGGGCGACACCTGTTATAACCCACTCGTTTCAATTTCCAAACAGTAGCGCGCGTTGGTTCAGATGGCAAGGGAGTGGGTTTTCAAAGTTTGAAGCTAGTGTCTCCAGTTCGATCCCTGGCTCAGACACTTATTTTTACAAGTTTGCAAAACCTCATATTTTCTATTTTTCTATTTTATTTAATATTTTGCATCTATTTTAATTTCTTTTCATATTTTTATTTATGCATTAAAAAATCATCAAAAATTAATTTTCTTTTTGCATTTGTTTTCTGAAAATCTTTATTTAATTTAATAAATTAAAAAATACAATTTTGCATGCATATTTATTTTTATTCATATTTTTGCATTTAAATCATTGTAAATTCATCTTTAATTACTAAAATGCATCTAAAAAAATCCCAAAAATTTATTTTAGCATGTTTACATTATTTCCAGCATGTCATATTTTTTCCAATTTAAAATTTGCATTTTTTCTAACATTTTCTCTTATTTCGATTTCATCATATTTTCCGATTTCTCTTATCGTTTCACAGGTTAATCCGATTCAGACGATCCTTCCGTTTTCATTTTATTTTTCAATAATGTATTTGTATACGGGATGTAATAGTTTAATTTAGGATTTTATTTTCCGCATTTTAAATTATGTATCTGCCCCAAAGCCTTGTAATAGCGTAGGACATTTACCTTTTCGCACTTTACATTCCGCATTTTACTTTCCGCACCCTATAAATTTCTAGTAATTAGGCGTGTATAGACTAAAATTGAACATAGCCCACTAACTTCAAGATAAAATAAAAATCAACACACTTCTTTCACACACGCACCTTAGGGTAATTCTCTCGTTGCCTTTGCAATTCAAAATGGTCATGTCCTCGAACGTAGAGGTATTCTAGCACCGTTGCCTTCCAAATAAATCATCATAGTCCCTTCGATACAAAGATCATAAGACCCACGATGTCGCCTCCGAATACATGATCTTGACCCTCGATTGTCGCCACGAAAATGATGATAGTCCTTCGAATGTGCTAGGATACTTCCTACAAGTTTCCTTCTATGACCATCCGATGTCCCTTCGAATGTCCCGCTTACATCCAACGAATGGAGCTACCTACTAACTAATGGTATGGCTAGCTATTCTAAAGGAACGTAGCACGAAACGACCAATTCGAGTGGGTAAATAAGTCTTTAGTTGCTTGCTCTAAACCAAATGCTTTTCACACCACACACTCTTTTCAAGTTCAAATTCTTTTCAAAACAAAACATTTCCGAACACTTTGTATACACTCCTACATGAGTCATTACAAAGTCATAGTGAAATGCCTTTTTCAAAACATTTTTTGTCAAACACACAGAAAGCAATTTTAAAAAGTGATCTAGAGCAACTAAGAGCCCGTAGATAACTACGGATGGAAAGGGGTGCTAATACCTTCCCTTTTCATAACCATTCTCCCGAACTCAGAATCTAACGAAGGTTTTTTTCTGTTACTTTTACCTTCCCTTAATTGGATAAAAATAAAAGTCGGTGGCGACTCTTGCTATCCGCACATTTGGATACAAAATTCCTACAAAGTCAGTTCACCGTATCACAGATCTGGCGACTCTGTTGGGGATCCGAATTAAAAGAGAGAATTATCTTAGGGATTTCTAGATAACTTTTATTGCTCTTTGTTTGACTTGTATGCTTTATCTTTAAGGGTTGCTTGGGTATTATATTGTTGGGGGATCCTACACCCGGATCCGGGCTTCCTTTTAGGTAAGTAGCATTAGATCATCGCGACCGTTAGACGTATAACTAAACGGTCAACATGATGGCTACGTTAGCGTGACACTTTGGTTGTCCCGATACTCTTCATTCCCAAGTTGAAGATAGTATTTGGCTTCTGCGTGGTGTCATCAACCGCTAACTAAACTTTTAGAACCTTAATTGACCCATCTTAGCCATTAGAAAATAGTGAGATGGCCGGCTTTGGTGTAGACCGAGGTTGGTTGATACTCGATGCTACATGTCGACGCTAATCGAAAAAATTCGATCACGAACAAATGAAACAATGAAGTCGCCACCTAACTTTATTTATTCCTAAAGAGGAAAGGGAAAATATAGATAAAACCCAAAGAAATGAAAATGAAATAAAATGAATGGTCTTCGAGACCAAGAGATGCGGGTTCGGGAGTCGGTTATGCAAGGGGAAGGTATTAGCACCCCTCACATCCATCGTACTCGATGGGACCCATTTAGTTCTAAGTGTGTTTGTGTGTTTAAAATTAAATTTGCAATCTTCTAATTATTATGCGATAAAAGAGAAGAAAAGAGAAACATGTTTTAGTTTTTTGAAAGTGTGCTCGCCAAGATGTTAGAATCTCGTGCCTACGTATTTCCCAAGTGCGATGGAAAAGTCAGAGCTTACGTAGTTCTCGGTTGCGAGAACATTTGTTGGTTGGTTGATTTTATTTATGAAAAATAGGAGCTTAATCGTACGTGGACGATAAGACATCACTAGTGCAATTCGCATGTGAGCGAAAGAAGATCGCGTGTGAGCGATGAGTGTCGCATGTGAGCGATGTTTGAAAAATGACTTGCACGTGGGCAAGGTTTGATGAGTTTGAATTGATTTTATCGTGGGAGACAAGTACTGGACCATAAGCGTTCAACGGCTAACGCCCCAAGTACTCGGATGAGTGGACAGAACCATCCTAATCATCTTTTTCTATCCAAAAGTTTTATTGAGAAAAGAGTGAGGTGAAACGGGATTCACTTATTAAGGTTCAATTAAAGACACCAAGCGTACGATCGAGGGTCGAAACAGGACTGACTACCATACGCTTGGGAAGAGGGAAGTAGAATATTTATTTATGAAAATATTTTTGAGAAGAATCACTCGACATTGGATCGAGGTTTGATAATTTATTATGAAAGTGGTGAATGATGAAAAGAGAACTGATTTGGGCTATGATTAAAATTGGTATATGGACCAAAGTGCGAGAATGGAAATGAGACGAGTAATAATTATACAAGTATGAAATGCAAGCGAGTAAATGAATTAAAAGCCCATACAAGGTGGCTCACATGAATGATAAAGCAATTGATATTGTGTAGGTGCATGTACGAAATAAATTTAATCAACTAATTAAACAAAATTTAATCAAGTAATTAGTTTAATAAAATTAATTAGATGGGGCCTAATCAATTTTAAATAACCTAATTAGATAATTAAATAATGTTTAACTAATCAATCAAAGTTTCATTGTAAGCCCAAGAGCAAGCGTGGTGTGTGCACAAATGTGTGGCTGTTGCGACGCTTCGAAGCTTTGTCGACTCAAGGTATGAAAATGGCTCGCAATCGAGTATTAGTTTGAAATGTTTTGGTTTGTGTATTGTGATGAATAATTAAATAAATAAAGCGATAAAATAATTACTAAACTATTACATCATGGGGAGTGGGGATACAAATTACAAATGAGGATGAATGAAATAATTGCAAGTTCAAACAAATGTACAAGTAATGATACACATCTTACAATAAATTAAATATTAACTAAAGTTAGCAGTTAAAATGATTAATTAACAATATAGTTAAAAGTTAATTGAAATGATTAATTATTTAAAACAAAATTAATGAACTAATTAAAAAAAAAGGAAAATGGGTTCAAAAAGAGATGAAAATGAGGTGTATTAAGTAACTGGGCCAGAGGGAGATTCGGGTCAACACACTAAGCCCAAAATAAAAATGAAGGAACCCTAGATATTACTAAGCAGCCGTTCCACTTCCCTATTTCCTCATTACGTTCTCACACTTCGTTTCTTATTTCTCTATGATTTCGATTCAAACACAAAATAACAAAAAGAATCAAATAAATCTGCTCTCTTCCTATTTCCATACCCATCATCTCACTTCAGACTCAAATGACACACAAGAATAAAATGCAGAATATCCCTGATCCCAAATAAACCCTAAAGTCCCAAATGTTCAGAGATTTACAAGTTATGACAATTGAAGGCAATGATAAACAAACAATGATAAGCAAAATAAAAAGGTATGCTACTTTTGATTTTCGGATCTTCTTCTGCTTCGCCTATGTCTTTTGTCAATTTCGACTCCTCCGGCCTATATTTCTAGATCTACGCTTGTGTATCTGTTATGGTTCTGCTGAGTTGGCTAGTTTGAATGAATGAAGGTGTGAGGTCGGAGTATGATGCTGAGAGATGGTTTGAGGATGTGAAAGAATGTCGTGAAGGATAGGTCTGTGTGAGTTTCTCTACGGTACTGTGCCACTGGAAAAGGTTGAGAGGCTGATGGAGGTTTTGGCGAAAATGATAAGGTGAGGTGAATGGATTCTGATATGGTTATTATTGTGATGAAGGTGAGGTTATGGTGTATGAAGAGTGGGTTTTGGTTGATGGAGGTTTGTTTTGGAAGTGAGTTGTATGGTTGCGGTTTGGAGTTGTGAGGAGGTTGTGGTTGAGAGGTTTGAGGGTGGAGGCAGGGAATGGAAGTGACGAAGCTGAAATGGAGAAAGGAATGGTGAGAGTGAGGTATTGGATGGTGAGGTTGGAAGAGGTTTAAGGGAGCATTGTTTGAGGTTTGGTTACAGTGAAGGCTCACCCCCTTTAGAAATTGTTGGTCAGCTTTATATATCAAAAAAGAGTGAGGACAAATGAGAGAATTTGTGGAAGGATTGAAGATAAGATCAAGGACAATTTGTGAGCTGTTATTGAAGGTAGTGGAGTGAAGAGTGGAGGTAGTGGAATTGCTGTGTGAAATTGTACCTGTACTGATTTGTTTGTAGTAATTTTTCTGCAGGTTTGTACAATAACAAGAAGTGGTGGAATGGAAGAATTGGGATGATAGTGGAGAGGCCAGCCTGTACTATTTGGTGTGAATTTAATTGTGATTTCATGGTGTAAACTGAGTGGGAGGCCGTGAATTGTGGAGTGGAGAGAGTGGAACTTTGTGTACTGGTATTTTGTGTCCTGTGAATTTTGTATTTTGCAGGTAGTGGAAACAAAAAGAGTGTGTTGTACTGAATGTATATATCACTATGGCTACTTGACTCTATACACAAATTGAATTTTATACTGATGAAAAATATCATGTACTGATAAGTGATAAAGAAAATATTTAGACTATACTATATTCTTGTTTCCTTCCCACATAGTGTATATCTGCTATTATCAGTGATACAAAAGCTGGTAATACTAAGAGTAACAGAAAATATTAGAAATAATGTATACCAAAAACAGATGTTATGTAAATGCAATTTGCTTCTTTTTTTATAAAAAAAATGGATCACTGGAGTTATGAAAATATGAACGAAAGTCGATGTTTTTAATGCCTAAACTATAAATGGTAAAAATAGATAATTGAAATTATGGACAAATAAAGTGAAGAGAAAAAAAGAAAATGGTATAGATTGTACCTGCGTATTTCTTAATAATGTAATGATAAATGTACAGGTAGTTAGTTTTGTATGAATGAAACACAATTATTCTCACTCATGTTTTTGGCAAACATGTATTTGACAAGAGACATAAATAAGATTGAAACAAATAAAAATGTATAAGAAACAGAACTTTAGACAAAAATTGACATAGGATAAGAGTGGACTAATCATAAAATAGATATAAATTATCATGGACATGGAATGACACACCAATGAAAATTTATTATTTCTAATGGTATATCGAAAGGTTTCTTTAAGTAATTAGCGGAGAAAAAAGAAAATTAACTTTAAATAGATGATAAAAAAATGATTATGAAATGAATATTGATTGGAAAAAAATGAGGTTAGAAAGGATGTAATTAATTGATAATAAGATGCAGAGGGGCTATCACAATGTATCAGACAAACATGTAGTGATCAGGTGAATTAATATGATAAGTATGAATTAGATGAAAAATTCAGGGCGAAATTGAGGGTGTGACACTACGCTCATTGAGATTAGACTTTTGGGACATTTTCGATCGACCACTTGGCCGTCGTATTGAAATAAGCGCCACGAAAGATCATGATGTGAGATTCCTAGAACCCGATTACTATCATAGGACAGGATGAACCAACTCAAACTTTTGGTGGGGTAATCACCTATACCTCATGCAAGCCTTAAACCTAGGCTCATTGTGTGAATTGTTTGTGTGTGCTAAACATGACATCATGACATCATTCGCATTGCATATCATTTCTAACTATTTCAAGGACCTAGGGATTTATCTTTGCTCTGTTTTGTAGGAATCATGGCTTCTAGAAAGACTATCCGAATCAACTTCATGGGTATACCCTCTCAGCTTAAAGAATTGGTTTCAGAAATTCCCGACCATGCTCAGTTCATCAAAAGACATGGTTATCTACTTGATTTGGTTATCTCCGGTTTTGAAGAAGATATGATGCATGTCCTATTCCAGTTCTTCGATCCGAAACACCATTGCTTTACATTCCCAAATTATCAGTTGGTTCCTACCTTGGAAGAGTTCTCTAAGCTACTTGGGATACCTATTCTTGACTAAATGCCATTCACCGGTTTGGAAAAGGTTCCTAAGTACGAAGACATTGCATCAGCTTTACATCTTAAGCGTTCAGATATCGAAGCCAATTGGGAAACAAGAAGCGGAGTTAAGGGTTTACTTTCTAAGTTTCTAATTAAGAAAGCCCGAGAATTCCTCAAAGTTATGAGTTTCCATGCATTTGAAGACATTGTGGCCTTGTTAATTTATGGTTTGGTTCTATTCCCTAACTCGGATCAATTCATAGATATCAATGCCATCAAGTTGTTCCTTACCCGCAATCCTATGCCTACCTTACTTGGAGATATCCTACATTCTCTCCACACTCGTACTACCAAGAGACAAGGAACTCTCATGTGTTGTATACCGTTACTTTCAAGGTGGTTTATTTCGCACCTTCCTCCATCAGTTTTGAAGAATGAACAAAGGTGGTTGGGATGGTCTCAAAGATTGATGTCACTCTCTCATTCCGAAATCCGTTGGAATCTTTTCTCTCAAAAGGACTTCACATTCATTGAGCGTTGTGGAGAATTCCCTAATGTACCACTCCTTGGTATAAGGGGAGGTATTACTTACAACCCTTCTCTAGCTTTACGTCAGTTTGGTTTTGCCCGAAGAGATAGTCCACATGATATGCTTCTCCAAGATGTTGTGTTCGACTACAATCACGATCTCCAGAATTACCGACGAAGGTTTATACACGCTTGGGGCATGGTGAAGAAGACGATACCAAGACTTTGGGAACCAAAACTCCATTCCTTGGGAACCTTACCTCAAATGGGTGCGAGCTCGAGCTCAAAACCTCATGATGCCATTCACGCTTCTACCGAATTATGGAACCTTGCTATAGGTGACGTACCTATCTGTTCTCCATCCCGACATGCCTACCGATTTTGAAGACTTGAGAGATCCCGGATTCAGCTCAAGAAAGAGGATACCTTTGAAGCTCGATGTTGTGCAAGCGAGAAGAAAGTGTTAGAGTTGACCAAGCTACTTCACGAGGAGCGAAACATCAACGCTTACATCGGCACCAAGAGGAAGCGACCATGGGAGACTTAGAGCTTTAGGATGTTTATGTTTTCTTTTATTGATTTTGAACTATCTTTTGTACTTAAAAGAAAAAGAATAATAAAAGAGTACTAATAAATGTTTGTTCATTGCTTGTTTAACAAACTTAAATCTCTAAGGTCCTTGAAAACATTGCATTGCATTCGCATAAACATTGCATATCATAGCATAACATTGCATCACGGTACATTGAGATTGGTTTTCTCATTTCTCGCTATTTATTTTAGCGTAAATGGCTCTTGAACAGATATCAAAGATCTTCAAGCTCGTAATGCTCGGTTCAACAGATGTTCACCAGCTTGGTCCAAGGCCAAGAAGATTTGAAGAAGCTCATCAACAAGAAGAAGAAGGTTGTTGGTCTCTCAACATGGGCGACGCTACAAAGGTGGTCCTAAAGTGGTCACCGTATTGAGCTCTCAAGGAAGTGTCCATCTTGAGGAAAGTAACAAGGGTGATGGTGAAGGCACTGAGCTTGAGAAGAACTATGATGATGGCCAATACTCTAATGAAGATGACAAGTACAAGCAACTTGAAGATCGTCTCGAATGTTGTAAAACTCGAAGATGTCCGGCTGAATTTTGATGATCCGAATCTCCTCGGTGTTGTGATTCTCCCAAGTTCAAAGTTCCCACTTTGCTAAGTATGATGGCGTGTCTTGCCCAAAGCGCATTTGAAGTCCTATGTCCGGAAGATCAATCCCCCACTCGATGAGAAAGTTGTGGATGCACTATTTTCAAGAGAGTTTGTCCGAACTCAATGGAGTGGTATTATCGGCCAGAGAATGACCGTATCCATACTTGGAGTGACTTGGCTGATGCTTTCTACAGACAGTATGAGTACAATGCTGAATTGACACCCACTCGCATGCAATTACAGAGCATGTCTATGGGTCGTGATGAGAAGTTCAAGGAGTATGCTCAGAAGTGGAGAGACCTAGCAGGCAGAGTTCAGCCACCCTTGTCCAATAGGGAGTTGGTTGATATGTTCATGGGGACACCGACAGCCCATTCTTCAATCATCGATTGGAAACTCTTCACCGGATTCATCGGTGATATTGACAAAGCAGTATCGGTGGTATCAAGAGTGGAAAGATTCAAATAGAGACATCTTCAAACGCTGCGAAGAGATCTTTTGGTGGTAAGAAAGAAGCCAATGTTGTGTATGGTCAGAAAAGCCGAGCCAAGACCGACCGTGCTCAATCTGTGGGGGCAGTTGTGATCTCCAATCCTACATCAGCACAACCTCAATGAGACAACGCAGAACGTAACGCCCACGAAGACAGTTTACGAAGATCAACATGCCTTTGTCGCAAGCCTTGCAACACATGTTGAAAGCAGAGCTGATTACCTTGAGGGATCCTCCTCAGAATGTCAACACTTCCTCTCCGAGATACAATCCTAATGCTAAGTGTGCTTACCATTCCAATAGCCCAGGACATAGTACTGATGATTGTTGGGCTCTGAAGAACAAGATTCAAGATATGATTGAAGCTAAGCAGATTGAGTTTGACCCTCCTGTTGAGACTCCGAATGTGATCAACGCGCCTATGCCTAATCATGACAAGAGTTCCAATGCTGTTGGTGATGATACTTATGTTTTCAACATAGATGACTTGACCATTCCTCTGATGACTGTTAAGAAAAATTTGTTGCAAGCCGGTGTCAACCCAGGATGCCCAGAGAATTATCATTGGTGCCCATCCGCACCGATGGTTGTGCTTGGTTGAGAAGGCGTGTTCAGGCATGATGGATAACCGTGAGATACTATTTCAAACCACCAGCGTGTGTGTGAAGAAATGTCTAAGTTGAAGATCTACAATGCGAGAGAAGTACCATCTCATGGGATACCTTGGGAAGCCAAGTGGAAAGTATGATTACATGGTACACTGCTCCCGAGAGTTACAAGATTCCTATTGAAGATGTTAAGGCGACCGGATGGGGTGACGATTTCCCAGAAGATTATGCTGATGTTAATACAATAAGGATTTCCACTGCTGATCCTGTGCCTAGAGTGGCACCTCTCATCATCACTTCTCCAAGGCCAGTTCCGTATTCCTCCGATAAAGCTATCCCTTGGAATTATGGATCTGAGGTTTACTATCATGGTGTCAAGCAAGACCCTCTGACCATTGAAGATCTAACCATCAAAGCTACCATTCCTGACATTGACAACATCACGGATCAAGTAAGGTGACGAACCGGAAGAGTATTCTCTCCAGATATCTCTCCTCCAAAAGACACTGCGACTCCAGCTCGCATTCCAACTGTTCAACCCATTCCCCAAGCTAGAGGGAAAGAACCAGTAACTCATCCTGCTCAGCCAGAAGTACCAAAGGAAGTTGCTGAAGACACCTCCAAACAAGAAATGGAGGAAATTCTGAAGATTATCAAGAAGAGTGACTACAATGTTGTGGAACAATTGGGACAGACTCCGTCCAAAATCTCCATGCTTGCTCTGCTCTTGTGCTCCGAGGCTCATGCTAACGCCTTGGTGAAGTTTCTGAAGAATGCCCATGTACCGCAAGACACTACCACTGACCAGTTCGAAGTTTGTATTGCTAGCCTGGCTGCCAACAACGGCCTAGGCTTCTCTGATGCTGATTTGACTCCTTCCGGAAAGAAACACAACAAAGCCTTGCACATCTCTGTTGAATGCAAGGGCACTACACTGTCTCATGTTTTGGTTGACACCGGTTCTGCTCTGAATATCCTACCGAAGACTGCTTTTGATCGACTTGATGTCGAGGGGTTGGTTCTGAGACCCAGTGACATAATCGTGAGAGCTTTTGATGGTTCTAAGCGAACGGTAGTTGGAGAGCTCACGCTGCCTGTTAAAGTCGGTTCCCAGACTTTTGACTCCACTTTCTTTGTCATGGACATCCGTCCACTCTTGCCTACTTGGACGCCTTGGATACATGGGGCGGTATACTTCCACCCTGCATCAGAAACTGAAATACCCGGTGAAAGGGAAGGTTGTTACAGTATGTGGTGAAGAGGAATATATGGTCAGTCATCTACGGTCATTCCGATACCTCGAGATGGAAGGTGAATTCTTTGAGACTCCCTGTCAAGCTTTTGAGACAATCCCAGTCGTGCTGTTGACTCTCCTGTCCCCGAAGTTGCTAAAGTTCCGCCTAGGATGGCCTCGCTAAAAGATGCTCAAGCTGCTGTTGAAGAAGGTAGTTCTATTTGGGGACAGCTCCCCGATCTTCCTTTCAAATCCGACAAGACTGGTTTAGGCTTCACCATCAAGGTTCAGAAGATGATACGCCGCGAACGTGCGGCCAACTTCCTTCCGCATCGCCAGTGGAATCCATGCTATAGAAGGCGGCACGACTCGACATCGCAAGTGGATCTTCTTCCAACTCGGATCATGGGCTCAGAATTGGAAGATCAAGACGTCATACCAATCTCCTTTAGTCGAGTAATTGCTCTTGTTTTGTTTTGCTTTTCGTATCTCTTTACGTTTTGAACAATAAACTTTGAAAGCCTAGTGCCTTACCGGGCATCATGGCTCGTTTGAGGGTTATTATCATTGATTGCGTATTTTCATTTAATAAATCGTTGGACTTTGCATTCAATTGTTTGTTTTCTTTCTTTACTTTATCACCCCTTCAAAAGCTATGTGTTTCTTACACACCCACGTGATACACGCAGAATCACTCGAATCTCTTAATATGACCATGCTAGTGCTAAATATGACTTCGATAATCCGATCTACCAAGCCAAGACGAAAGTGAGGAAGATTGTGAAGTGCCGGAGAACTTGCCGGCTCGCACAAGAAGAGCGAGTTATACACCAGAGCAAGTTGAGGTTGTGAATTGGGTACCGACGAAGATGTAAAAGAGATCAAGATAGGAGCGGGTCTTGGGAACAGTGTTAAAGAAAGGTTGGTTCAGATGCTACGAGACTATATTGAGGTTTTGCCTGGTCATACGAAGATATGCCGGGTTTAGACATTGATATTGTGGTACACCGATTGAGCAAAAGAAGGTTTTCCCGTGAAATGAAGGTTCGTCGCATCGCCCCGAGATGTCGAAAAGATCAAAGCCGAGTTATGAAGCGCTCAATGCGTTTTTAGTGTTACTTCTTATCCACAGTGGGTTGCTAATGTGGTGCCTGTGCCCAAGAAAGATGGTAAAGTACGAATGTGTGTGGATTACAGAGATCTAAACAAAGCAAGTCCGAAAGATGATTTCCCACTTCCTCATATTGATGTTCTGGTTGACAACACCGCTCAGCATAAGGTTTTCTCCTTCATGGATGGTTTCTCCGGTTACAATCAGATCAAAATGGCTCCTGAAGACATGGAGAAGACTACTTTTGTTACACAATGGGGCACTTTCTGCTACAAGGTTATGCCGTTCGGACTGAAGAATGCAGGCGCCACTTATCAGCGCGCTATGGTGACCTTGTTTCATGACATGATTCATCACGAGATAGAGGTCTACGTCGACGACATGATAGCTCGATCACAGACTGAAGAAGAACATCTTGGTCATTTGCAGAAATTGTTTGATAGGTTGAAGAAGTACAGGTTAAGGCTTAATCCTAACAAGTGCACCTTTGGAGTCAGATCCGGAAAACTCCTAGGGTTTGTTGTCAGTGGTAAAGGTATTGAAGTTGACCCCGCCAAAGTTAAAGCTATTCAAGAGATGCCAGCTCCCCGCACCGAGAAGGAAGTCAGAGGTTTCTTGGGCCGATTGAACTACATTGCCAGATTCATTGCACACTTAACTGCTACTTGTGAGCCAATCTTCAAGTTACTAAAGAAAGATCAAGTAGTGGAATGGAATGACGATTGCCAGATCGCTTTTGACAAAATCAAGGAGTACCTTCAGAATCCTCCTATTGATGCCGCCTGAGGAAGACCTCTTATCATGTACTTGGCGGTGTTAGAGAACTCAATGGGGTGTGTGTTGGGCAACATGACGAGTCTGGTCGAAAAGAGCATGCAATATACTACCTTAGCAAAAGTTTACCGATGTGAAACAAGATACTCACAATCGAGAAAACTTGCAACGCTTGGGCTGCTCACGACTAAGACAGATATGTTGACTCACACTACTTTGTTGATTTCAAGATGGATCCGATAAAATACATTTGAGAAACCACTCTCTCCGGAAGAATAGCAAGATGGCAAATGATCTTGACCGAATCGACATCCAAGACACTTCTAAAGCGATCAAAGGAAGTGTAGTAGCCGATCATTTGGCTCATCAAGCCGTAGATGACTATCACCATGCATCAATTTCCAGACGAAGATGTTTTACTAGTCGATTGTGAAGAACTGGGCCCGACGAAGGACCTGAACAAGGATCCCGATGGACTATGGTCTTTGATGGAGCCTCAAACGCACTTGGCAATGGCATTGGCGCCATCATTACATCCCCTACAGGCGGACATACTCCTTTCACCGCCAGATTATGTTTCAGTTGCACTAACAACATGGCCGAGTACGAAGCGTGCATCATGGGTCTTAAAGCTGCTATTGACTTAAGAATCAAGTTCTTACAAGTGTATGGAGACTCAACTTTAGTGATCAGTCAGATAAAAGGCGAGTGGGATACGAAGCATCCGAATCTCATTCCGTATCGAGAGCATGTTCTGAGTTTGATTCCCTACTTCGAAGAGATTACTTTTGATCATATTCCACGAGAAGAGAATCAGTTGGCAGACGCATTGGCTACTATGTCGTCTATGTTCAAGGTTAGATGGGACAACGAGGCTCCCCAGATCATCATTGAGAAGTTTGACGAACCAGCATATTGTTGTGAGCTTGATACAGAAGAGAAACCTTGGTACTACGATGTGAAGAGGTATCTTGAGGCTCAGGAATATCCCGCAGGGGCATCTGTTAATGATAAGAAGTTCATGAGAAGATTCGCTTCCAAATTCTTTCTCAGCAACGGCATCTTATACAAGCGCAACCACGACTTGTGCTTACTCCGCTGCGTAGACCAGAAAACAGCAATGCGTATCATGGAAGAGTTACACGAAGGCACATTTGGTACTCACTCCAGTGGACACACCATGGCTAAGAAGATTTTGAGAACGGGTTACTATTGGTCCACCATGGAAGCTGATTGTCACCGCTATGCTCGATCTTGTCACAAGTGCCAGATATATGCCGACAAAGTGCACGTACCTCCAGTACCTCTGAATGTTTTAACTTCTCCTTGGCCTTTTGCAATGTGGGGCATTGACATGATTGGAGAAATCAAGCCCACAGCTTCCAATGGACATCGTTTCATCCTTGTGGCAATTGACTATTTCACCAAGTGGGTAGAAGCAGCCTCGTTCGCATCTGTTACTAAGAATGTTGTGGCTCGATTCATCAAACATAACCTCATCTGTCGATATGGCATTCCTGAAAGGATCATCACAGATAACGGCTCCAATCTTAACAACAAGATGATCACTGAACTCTGCACGCAATTCAAGATCAAGCATCACAATTCCTCTCCATATCGGCCTAAGATGAACGGCGCAGTGGAAGCCGCCAATAAGAACATTAAGAAGATTATACAGAAGATGACAGTGACTTACAAAGATTGGCATGAGATGTTACCATTTGCTCTTCATGGTTATCGCACTACAGCACGAACATCAACAGGGGCAACCCCCTTCTCTCTTGTATACGGTATGGAAGCCGTCTTACCCATCGAGGTTCAGATACCCTCAACCAGAGTCCTCCAGGACGCAGAGCTAGGTGAAGATGATTGGGTTCAGACACGGCTTGACCAGATCAACTTGATTGATGAGAAACGACTCGCGTCCATCTGCCATGGACAGATTTATCAGAAACGAATGATCAGAACATTTAACAAGAAGGTCAAGCACCGAGTCTATCAAATTGGTGACCTAGTAGTCAAGCGCATCATTCTTCCACAAGGTGATCCCAGGGGCAAATGGACTCCCACCTACGAGGGACCGTTTGTAGTCAAGAAGTATTTTTCGGGCGGAGCTATGATACTTAGCACCATGGATGGTGAAGACTTCCCACACCGTGAACGCACATAGTCAAAAAATACTACGATAAAGAGACCCGCTAGGTCGACGAACCTAGGCAAAAATAAGGGCATCCTGGCGAACCAGAAGGTTCGGGCAAAAGTTAAGGATATATGCAAAACATGTACACCCGGCAAGTCGAAAACCTGAAAAGGCGGCTTGGGCAAGAAAGGGTATCCCGGTAGACTAAAAACCCGAAAGGGCGGTCTAGGCAAAAGTTAGGGATTTAAGCGCGACTATGTCTCTTCCGATCACCGCTTCCAGACTACTATCAGCATTCAAGGTTCAAATGGCGAAGATCAGTCTACTCACTTTCTACTGACAGCAAGGAGATGAGATAGTCGAAATATATGAGTACTAGCATAGTTGGAACTTAACGAGATTGTTTCCGCATAGCTTTTTACCTTTCTTGTGTACAAACTACTTGGCCATACGCCACCTTTCAAATAAACGCAAGCTTCTTTCTCTTTACAATTTCTGTTGTTGTTATTTGCAATAAGTCCAACGTTTGTTTTGAATGACTATACGCATTTGACAATAAGAATCTAATCACAAACATACGAAAAGTGAATATACAAAAGTACTTACTACAGGCTCCAGGAATTGGGACGACGACGAAAGTCACCAAAGCGTTCCCCCACAGAGCATGATCCCTGCAAAGGTGTCACTCACAACACAACTTCCCCGGCAGAGCAAAAGGGAATCCACGAGCAGCAATTCTACTCGACTAAGTAAAGTTACATCAGTCTCCAAGCAGTAACACCTCACCCCCAGTCAAGGTATTTATCCCCCAGCGGACATCTCTCAGTCCTTTCCTTTTTCCCCAGCGGCAGTATTCAGACCCAAAACTTGGTCAGATAGTGCATCGGAGGAAACTACATCTTCATTCCCCAGCCTGGGATTACAACGGATTCCTGACTCTTCTAACCAGGTTTCCCGGCAACTATCAAATGCTCTCCAGCGAGATCTACACTCAGGACCCCAGTAGAGCGCCTCCTAAATTTCCTCAGCAGGATCTACATACAAGGTCCCCAACGGATCGCCTCCCAGGTTCTCCTCAGCAGGGTCTATATGTGAGATCTCCAACAACTAGCTTCTCAAATCTCTACCTTCCTCAACAATATCTAGGCCTAAGACTTGGTCAGATAACGCATCGGAGGAATCCCGGATATCTTTCTTCTCTTTCAAAAGCGAGGTTCTCACCTACCCGAATCTCCAAGCAGAAATCAGAAATTCTCAAGCAGAAAATCCGCATCTTCTTCAAGATGGATATGTTTTGAAATACCACAACATCTATCATCCATACATTACTCATAAAGTCATAATTCATGCATATGTCATTCATACACTGTCATGCATCATACTTTGCATAAAGCTAACAAATATTCTATCAAAGTTCCTCTTGTTTTCTCCAAACAGGTAATCATCGCAAACAAGTCCAGATTAAGCCCGAACCACGGAAAACTATCTCGAAGACCGCCTTGGTTGTCCTCCGACGATGGTCCAGATTAAGCCCGAATCGACGGGAAAACTATCTGAAAGACCGCCCTTGGTTGTCCTCTGACGACTGGTCCAGGATTAAGCCCCGAATCGACGGGAAAACTATCCGAAAGACCGCCCCTGGTTATCCTCCGATAAACAGGCAATGGATCTACACCCGATGCACAACAGGGAAGCTATCCACATTTTTGCCAACTACAATCTCCTCGAGTAATCACTAAGATTTATTCGATTCCCGATTATCGACAAAGAACCACGAGTAGCGTGACGACCACAGGCTGATGGCATCTTAAGCCCATCTCCGACTACTTATCAACAGTGCTTCACTTTCAGAATGCTGCATATATGGTTAAAAATCAATGCAAACCAATAACTTCATTCAAAAAATGAACACGAAGTCTAACGTATGACTCCCTCCAGATGGCATCTTAAGCCCATCTCCATGCTCCTTCCAGAAACGTCTACAGAGCCTAGCGTACGGCTCACTCCCCAGCATCGATCTTTCCAGATGGCATCTTAAGCCCATCCCCGTCAATTCTCCTATCGACATTCTCGAGTCTAGCGTACGACTCATCTTCCAGCGAAGTATCCAGCTTCTCCAAATGGCATCTGTAAGCCCATTCCCGCATCATCCACCAACAGCGAGTGCAAATTTTCAGGTGTATTCGAGTGTTCAATCATCTTCTACTTTCAGGTCACGAAAGACAAGCGTGTCAATCTAACCTTCCAGTACAATAAGATTGAACAGGGGCAGCTGTCATACCCCAAAATTTGCCCTCCATCTACTCAAGAGATTTCATACATCCATACTCAAGGGTTCCTCAAGAGTTGATCAGACAAACTCTCTCCTAGACAATCAACCCAAGCTAGGGTTTGGTATCTCTCAGGGTAAGATAGACTTCCAACCTCTCCAATGGTCTTCATGCCTCCTCATATGCTTCAAAGATTCTCCATGTCAAGTTTCAAGCCTCACAAGTCAAGTTTCCTATAATTGCTCGATGGTTGAAAATCAGTTGTATTGGACAAAAAGTCAACTGTGGTCAACATACAGTCAAACTTCATAATTTTGGTCAACATCCTCATTTTGAAGTTACATTCATCATTTGATCAAGGGTTGATCATGATTCATCAAGAAAACTCAAGATTTGCTCAAAAGTCAAACTTTCTAAATTAGGGTTTCTAGGTGAAAAGTCAACTGAACTTTGACTGATCATAACTTTCTCATACTTTCTCAGAAATTTTTCCACCACCTCTTGTTTTGAAGGAAATTCAATTCTCTACAACTTCATGTCTCACAAGAATGTCCAAAAAATGCTTCATTTGAGAGGTATAGCTCAAAACATTACAGGTCATTTTCAAAGTCAACAAAAAGTCAACTTTTTGTTTTGAAGATATATTGAGCATGGAAACTCCAATTGAGATGAGACCAAAAAGGTTGGTTAGAGGACTCTTAGAGCTTTCCAAAAAGTCCAAGAACACTCAAAAATGTGGAAAATTGAGCAAGATACACCATTCACAAGTTGGGCAATTTTGAAAGAATGCACAAAGAGAGATACTTCTAAAAATCAAATTTTTTGCAAATGGGCTTGCTTTTTCTTCATCCAAACTTATTCCTTATACAATTAGGAATATCCAAGCCCAATGCCATGAATTTTTGATTTATTTTTCTATTTAATTTTGAATTTATTCATTTAAATACAAATTAAATTTTAAAATAAATTATAAAATCAAAATTAATTGAAAGATTGATTTTATTCCTTCCTTGAGATTCAAGAAACTCACCAAAGTCTAGCAAATTTCGAAATTTGACAAAAATGGCAAGATTGGATTGGAATTGATCAAGTTTTGAAAATTTGATTTTATACAAAAATCAAATTTGATTTTCATTGAATGGTGATTGATTCTTGCCAATAATGATCCCAAATCCATCCAGTACTTATACCTGATGCATACCAATCAAAAGAGAACGAAAAAATTGCCTCAAGAAACCCTAACCTAGAGCCAAAAAACCGTGTTCTTCAAGCTACTAGCAACCCTTGTTCCAGCTCGTTTCAATTGATTTTGAGGATCCAAACACGTTCCTTGATACCCCAGGAGTGATTCCAGACCCTTACATTGTCAAAAAGCATCAAGAATCACGAAATCCGAATTTGGTTTGTTCTTATATTTTCCAAAATCGATTTCTGTTTATCATGCATTTTTAACATGTTTTGATGTTTGATTCGTGTTTAGTTTGAAGTTTGCAAGCTATCTGGACAATCGAATTTCATTTTTATGGCTTGAATTGAGATTTGCCATGTTTAGGGTTTTTGGTTGAATTAGGATTCACGAAACAGGACAAATTGGACAAAAGGACACCACCATCGTGTTCAGAATGGAATTTCGAATCGGACCATGCTTTTAGATTTCATTTATATTGCTTGTGCTGGCTTTTTGGAATTTGCAGGGGTCATAGCGTCGCTCTGAGGCCGACGCAAAATGCCCAGAATTCAAATAAGAACGATGAAGTTCTTGGCGCGTGATTGGAGCAGTCAAGGGGCGACACTGTTATAACCCACGTTTCAATTTCCAAACAAGATGCGCGTTGGTTCAGATGGCAAGGGAGTGGGTTTTCAAAGTTTGAAGCTAGTGTCTCCAGTTCGATCCCTGGCTCAGACACTTATTTTTACAAGTTTGCAAAACCTCATATTTTCTATTTTTCTATTTTATTTAATATTTTGCATCTATTTTAATTTCTTTTCATATTTTATTTATGCATTAAAAATCATCAAAAATTAATTTTTTTTGCATTTGTTTTCTAAAATCTTTATTTAATTTAATAAATTAAAAATACAATTTTGCATGCATATTTATTTTTATTCATATTTTGCATTTAAATCATTGTAAATTCATTTTAATTATTAAAATGCATCTAAAAATCCCAAAAATTTATTTTAGCATATTTACATTATTTCCAAAGATGTCATATTTTTCCAATTTAAAATTTGCATTTTTTCTAACATTTTCTTATTTCGATTTCATCATATTTTCCGATTTCTCTTATCGTTTCACGAGTTAATCCGATTCGACGATCCTTCGCTTTCATTTTATTTTTCAATAATGTATTTGTATACGGGATGTAATAGTTTAATTTAGGATTTTATTTTCCGCATTTTAAATTATGTATATGCCCCAAAGCCTTGTAATAGCGTAGGACATTTACCTTCCGCACTTTACATTCCGATTTTACTTCGACCCTATAAATTGCTAGTAATTAGGCGTGTATGGCAAGACTAAAATTGAACATAGCCCACTAACTTCAAGATAAAATATCTGAAATCAACACACTTCTTTCACACACGCACTTAGGGTAATTCTCTCGTTGCCTTTAATTCAAAATGGTCATGTCCCTCGAACGTAGAGGTATTCTAGCACCGCTGCCTTCCAAACAATTCATCATAGTCCCTTCGATACAAAGATCATAAGACCCACGATGTCGCCTCCGAATACATGATCTTGACCTCGATTGTCGCCACGAAAAATGATGATAGTCCTTCGAATGTGCTAGATACTTCCTACAAGTTTCCTTCTATGACCATCCGATGTCCCTTCGAATGTCCCGCTTACATCCAACGAATGGAGCTACCTACTAACTAATGGTATGGCTAGCTATTCTAAAGGAACGAGAAGTACAAAACGACCAATTCGAGTGGGTAAATAAGTCTTTTAGTTGCTTGCTCTAAACCAAATGCTTTTCACACACACTCTTTTCAAAGTTCAAATTCTTTTCAAAACAAAACATTTCCGAACACTTTGTATACACTCCTACATGAGTCATTACAAAGTCAAAGCGAAATGCCTCTTTCAAAACATTTTTTGTCAAACACACAGAAAACAATTTTAAAAAGTGATCTAGAGCAACTAAGAGCCCGTAGATAACTACGGATGGAAAGGGGTGCTAATACCTTCCCTTTTCATAACCATTCTCCCGAACTCAGAATCTAACGAAGGTCTTTTTCTGTTACTTTTACCTTCCCTTAATTGGATAAAAATAAAAGTCGGTGGCGACAATTGCTATCCGCACATTTGGATACAAAATTCCTACAAAGTCAGTTCACCGTATCACACACACTAATGTAGCCATCATGTTGACCGTTTTAATATACGTCTAACGGTCGCGACGATTTATTGCTACTTACCTAAAGGAAACCGGATCCGTAGGATCCCCAACAAATATAATATCCAAGCAACCCTTAAAGATAAAGCAAGTCAAAATCGTAAAAGTGATCTAGAAATCCTAAGGCATTCTCTTTAGGGTGTCTCGGCAGAGTCGCCACTGTCTGGTGAACCGACTTTGAGATTTTTGTATCGCAAATGCGCAAGAGAGTCGCCACCGACTTTTCTTTTATCCAATTAAGGAAGGTGAAAGAAGTGAAAAGACCTTCGTTAGATTCAGTAAGAGGTTATGAAAAGGAAGGTATAGCACCCTTTCCATCCGTAGTTATCTACGGCTCTTAGTTGCTCTTAGATCACTTTAAAATTGTGCTTTCTGTGTGTTTGACAAAATTTTTGAAAAGACATTTCGGCTTTGACTTTGTAATGATTCATGTAGGAATGTATACAAAGTGTTCGGAAATGTTTCGTTTTGAAAAGAGTTTGAACTTTGACAAAAGTGTGAGGTGTGAAAAGTATTTTGATAGAGCAAGCAACTAAAAGTCTTATTACCGAATTGGTCGTTGTGTTGTTTTATCGCTTAGAATAGTGCTATCCATACCATTAGTTTGGTAACCCTATTCGTGGATGTAAGCGGGACATCGGGACATCGATGGTCATAAGGCAACTTATAGGTATCATAGCACAAGGGACTATCATCATTTTTCGAGGCACAATCGAGGTCAAGATCATGTATTCATAGGCGACATCGGGTCTATGATCTTTGTATCGGGGACTATGATGATTTGTTTGAAGGCACGGTGCTAGAATACCTCTACGCTCGAGGACTGACCATTTGAATTGTAAGGCAACGAGAGAGAATTAGTGCATGTGTGAAGAGTGTGTTGATTTCGTATTTTATCTTGGAATTATGAGTGATCTATGTCCAATTTTATCTTTCCATACTAATTACTAGCGTTTATAGGGTGCGAAATTAAATCATGGAAAGTAAAAGTGGAAAGATAAATCCTACGCTATTACATGGCTTTGGGGCAGATACATAATTGAAAGTGCGGAAAATAAAACTCCTAATTAAACTATTACATCCCATAAGCAATTACATAATTGGAAAAGAAAAGCGATAAAAATTGTCCGAAACGGTATAACCTGTAAACAGATGCAGAATCGGAAAACGGAAGGAAATTGCATAAGAGGAAAATGTTAGTAAAAATAAGTATTTTTGAATGAGAAAAATATTTCATGCTAATAATGACATTAATATGCTAAAATAATTTTTGGGGAATTTTTGGAGTTGATTTGATAATTTAAAAACAATTAAAAGCCATTTAAATGATAAAATAGAAATTAAATTAAATTTGCATGCAAAAATAATAATTTTAATTTTATAAATTAAATAAACATTTTTCTGATGTGTATGCAAAAAATAAATATTTTTGGTATTTTTTAAATGCATGATAAAAATATTAGAAGATAAATTAAATTGTATGGAAAATATTAAATAAAAGAAAATATGAAAAAATAAGTTGAGTTTGTAAAAGAGAAAAAAGCATTTGGTCTTGCCAGGGATCGAACTGGAGACCTCTTGGTGAAACCTTAAGACTGCTTGCCTCTACCACTACGCCATTGTGCATTTGGTGTCATGGGATTTGAAACGTGTGAATATAAGCATACACGCGTCATTGTTTTGTGAATTCAACGCACAGTCAGCGCATGGGGCCCAGGTTGATCGGAAGGAGCGAATCGAAAGCCACGAAAGTGCCACGCATGCTTCCCACCGGAGTCCACTGGTCAACGACGCCGGAGCCCTAGCTCCGGTCGTCTTCTCCGACCATATGATTTTGAAACCTGCAAAAATAAGCGAAATAAACAGGAAAGGAGGACCCTACCCCCTAAATCGAGCATTCCAAGTTCAATGGTGGGGTTATTTTTGACTGAATCGACCTGTACAAGCCAGTTCGAAGAAGACAGCTTGAAAAAACCCTAAACATGGCAACCTGTGATTTTTACGTGCAAGCTATGAAACGATGGCCCAGATCACTCATATGGAACCTCATGAACACAATGGAACGGTTAGAATCGATCAAAACAAGCAGATAATAAAAATGCAATTTCAAGAAAATTTTGAATATGTATGAACATGTATGCATCGATTCAGGCTATTTCAACCATTGGTAATGATGTGTACTTACTCAAACTTACCCTAGGAATGCAATGGAGTGATTGAGATAGGCTGAAAGTGGCTGGAAATTCAAACACGATTTTCACAATTTTGAGAAAATTTTTGGCAAAATAAGGGTTGTTGTTGGGGCTAGGGTTTCGTGTATTGTTCTTGGCAGCTTGCTTGGTATTTATAGAGTGTAGTATGAGAGCAAAAAGAAGGAAAAAATATTGGATATTGAATGTGCAATAAATTTCTTTCAAATAAAATCAAATTTTGGAGAAAATTTGATTTTCTCTTCCATGTGCAAGCAATCACGAATTTGGCAAGTTTCATGGGCTATCTTGGACCTCAAGTTTGATAAAAATCCACTCCTCTTGAAAATATATCTTATTTTTATATTTTAAATATAAAAATCCACTCCTCTTGAAATTATAGGCCCATTTGGAAAAAAATTGGATTTTGACAGATATCTCCTTTTGTGCAATTGTTCAAAAATGCCCAACTTCTGAATGGTGTATTTTGCTCAATTTCCCACATTTTTGAGTGTTCTTGGACTTTTTGGAGAAAGCTCTAAGTGTCCTATAACCAACCTCTTTGGTTTCATCTCAATTGGAGTTTCCATGCTCAATAAATCTTCAAAACAAAAAGTTGACTTTTTGTTGACTTTGAAAAAGACCTGTAATGTTTTGATCCATACCTTCCAAATGAAGCATTTTTTGAACATTCTTGTGATACATGAAGTTGTAGAGAATTGAATTTCCTTAAAAACAAGAGGTGGTGGAAAAATTTATGAGAAAGTATGAAGAAGTTATGCTCAGTCAAAGTTCAGTTGACTTTTCACTAAAAAACCCTAATTTGGAAAGTTTGACTTTTGAGCAAATCTTGAGTTTCCTTATGAATCATGGTCAACCCTTGTGTTAGCTGGCAATTTCGAAAAGGTTAAAATTGGCATAGACGAATAAAATATGTTTACTATCACCTGGAAAAGAGATTAATATTTGCTGGTGATAGGTGAACATAAGACCTTTTTGTTTCATAGAGAAAGGATTATTCGATTGCCAATGGTGAGCGATATTTCGAACTAAAATCTTTAGTATTTTTAGGATATGAAGAAATTCCTTTAATAAATATGTCAACATTGGAGCGGTCCAAACAAAGGATTAAAGTGAAATACGAATGGTTATGGAATTCGAATTTCGAATGGAACCTGAAGATTCGAATTTTGAATAAAAAAGGCGCCATGGTAAGGGACGCGTGGAGATTGGTGAACGAAAGAGATTTGCATGTCTTAAACGTGGCGCAATATTATAGTAGGACCGTTAGGGTCAGAACATTATAAATAGATGTTTTCTATTAGATTTTGAAGGTGTTCGTTAGATGTACTAAAAATTTCTAAAATACTCAAATTACCGTGATCGAAAGGGAAACGAGTCAAGGAGATATCATGTACGTTAAGAACATCATGTTGTTTTATAATTTAAATGCCAGTTTATTTACATTTATTTCCAGTTTCCTGCACTTTTACCTTTAAAGTCTTTCGATTCTTTTCTTTTTATCTTTAATCCATTTGCTTTTAAACACTTATCTTCGAAACCTATTTACTTTCAACTTTTATTGTATTTCCCAAATTGTTACTTTTTAAGAGTGTCTTACCTTTACATTCAATTGTCAATAATCAAGTTTAAGTTCGAAATCTTTACACAAACAACAAGATATTTCCATAGTCAACTTTAAGTAAGTGCTTTAAGAATCAATTGAAGATCATGGGTTTGAACATAAAATCTATTATGACACATGTGTCCTAGGATCAATCTAGTCGATCCTGTAAGTAACCAATAATAAATAGTGAAAATTGAAGACTAGCGGTTGTTTATTTAGAAATCACCGTAAACAATTGGCACACCGTGGGACCATGTCATATTAGAAACCATTTATTAGAATTTTATGAACATTGCAAAATTTGAATTGGTATATGAACCTCAAGTGGTAAAATAAAAGATAATAATCAGATATACCCGTAAGACAACGTACAAAACAATGACAAATACAACCAACCAAGATAGGGGACAAACCTCCTCACAAGGACAATGGCTTCGACGATGTCTCTAGTACTATCCTCGTGGTAGTTCAACGCCGCCCCATTTAGTGTGACAAATACCATCCGCCATTTCAACTATGCCGCACGCAGAAGTCAACCATTCGACTCCCACTAGGCCTCCGTGTTTCACCCTTTAAGGCCCGTAGATCCACAGATGGGATGCCAACTCGCTTATGGCGGTGGTTACATAACGCACCCATTTTGTCCCCAGTCCGAGGATCCGGTTCAGAACGAACCATTTCGCTACAAACTCCCGTAACTTGGGAAATCGTAACCTATGGCCTACCGACAACAACAATTAGACATAGATGGATGGATGTAACCATGATATGGTAGGAGTCTTAGCCCGAAATGAATGCTATTTTGGTCCTTTAATTCGAATATAAACGAACAAACCAAGAAAAACAGCCCAGATGTCTAGGATAGCATTTGGTGCCCCGATACCGGGAGACGTGAGGCGTAATCCAGGGTGATTCGGAACGAAGAACCTACCATTGAACAAGTTCGACCCCCTATACGAGGGATCGAAGAGAGAAACGTAGGGCCAAGATTAAGGCAACCAGACGTTCAAGAAGACCGGATCGAACAGCCTAGACCGTTAGTGGTTGTCAACAGGGACCAGAATGCATAAATGGAACGACAATTTAGTGGCAGAAAATAATCTAACCGCTATGATAGAAAGAATAATGGCCCAAAATGGTGTAAATTCGGGATTTAGAAGGCCAAATTATACCTCTCCTATTGTAGGTTACATTCTACAAACAGTAATTACCTGTGGGTTTCAAAGTCCCCAAATTTACAAAATTTACCGGTGATACCATGAGTCGACAAGAGAACACATAGAGATATTTGCTGCAGGATATATCAAATAACGAAAATCTTAGGATAAAATATTTCCAAGTTCTTTGACAAAGAACGGCTACGTGGTTCACCACATTACCCCTCGGATCCGTGGATACTTGGCCCTATTTGGAAAGACTCTTTCATGAGCAATTCTACATGGGCCAATCCAAAATCACCTGAAAGAACTGCAAGCATTAAAAGAAAGTTTACGTAACCCATAGATGACTATCTGAATAGATTCCACCGTTAAAATCTGAAGAGTTCAAGAAACATTGGCAGGAGGCCCAGATTATTCCATTCGAAAGAAACCGATACCCAGATCATGGATATGGCCCAATTGGGATAGAGTTCGACAAGTCGAAAGTAAAAGCGGAAAAGGCTAGGGCTAGTAAGAATCATAAGAAAGAACGAATAGCCTATATAGAGGCGGAAGAAGAAAACATAGATGATTTAAGACCCATACAATTTCGACCACCAAATAGATCTTCATTAAAAGAGGCACCCCCTTACGCTTGCAGAGTTCTGCTTCCTTCCAATGGAAAAGACACTGTCGAAAATGAGAAAAATGAGAAATATCCTAAGAAAATATACACTTTCGATATAACTAAATGTGATGAAATCTTCGATTTGCTTGTTAAGGATGGCCAGTTAATAGTTCCTCCGAACCTTAAGATTCCTCCATTGGAACAAAGGAAGAAGAGGGGTTTTTGTAAGTACCATAATTTTAGGTCATAAAACCTCACAATGCTTTCTTTTCGTGGATTGATACGTAATGCAATCAAGGATGGCAGTTGAAATTTGCGACAAGGGAAAACCCCATGAAAGTGGATACGGATCCGCATCGATGGCGGAAACCAACTATGCCGAGCCTTGGAAATCAACATGATCGGTTGAGAACAAGGTTAAACAAACGTGGAGTTCGAGGAAGATGGAGGTTTCGTCCTGTTAAGAAAGGAACTACCGATAACCTTCCAAAGGTGCTCAAGGCAAAACTAATGAAAGAGGCAATAAAGCACTGAGGGCCAAGATATTGTCGACAAAAATTTAACCGAGGCTACAAGGTCTCGTGATGAAGTTCGAGAAGGTCGACTTTCATGACCCAATGCCGAGTAAACATGGTGGATTTCGAGCAGCCACACGCCAAATGCAAGAAGTGGAGCGATGCTTGAGAAAGAAAGAGAACAAAGAGGGAAAGCTTGCCAAAGAAAGATGCAAGTCATGAGTACCTATTTCCACCATAAGAAGAACCAAGTTGTCGTGCCCAAGATGCAAGATCATTTGCAACCCTGTGATAGTCCGAATCGGCCCAGGGAGCGCACAAGAATTAATTGGAGGCAAGACAATCATTGTACAGTGGTATACCCTGTATGATGAAAGCTCATTGAATTATAGTTCGATGCCACAAGATTGGTACGAATGTCCGATTTGTCCGTATGCAGGCTTTATGATAAAGGAATGTCTGAAGCATTTGAAACAGTCCGCTCGCTTCGTTGGGGACGCCAGTGGAATCCTTCAACGCTGATCCGGGCGTAACCATGCAGAAGACCGCATACCCTTATCCTAGGGAAGCAAGGAAGGTATCTTTCAAATTACCCGCAGATCCCTACCGATAGGTGGCTGCAAGCAAAGAATGACAAAGGAAGGGCAAATGGCGCAGTTTCACTGGCGAAGAACTGCTATGGCATACGAGGCGCTTTAATTCAATAAGGGAGGAAATCAGCCGAAAATTATAGGAAAACCCAATGTCGCGCCTCAATGGCGCAGACACCAACGTAACAAGAAGGCGGCGAGGAGTCGAAGCCCATGGAAATTGGCAGTCTAGCACTAACAATCCAAAGTCAAGACTCACTGGGGCAAACCCCAGATCCGTAGTTATTCTCACCAAAAAGGAGGTCAAGAACAAAAGGAAGCAAAGGAACGAAGAAGATCTAATGACCGATGATTTCGAGTCGAAGGGAGTCTTTTTAACGCCAATTGTAATGTTGTATCGCTTTACCTGCGAGTTTGAACATAATACGCGTATGGGTCGAGAGGAAAAGACGAAGAGGAAATGGCCAAACATAGGCAGGTGTTACTATATAATGAATAACGGCAATCAAGAGCGTAACGCTTTTTTCGAAAGACCGACGAGGGAATGAAGAATCATTTGAAACCTCCGCTCATTAGGGCCAAAGTGGAGCAACACGGCGTAAATAAAGTAATGGTTGACCAGGAGCGTGTCAATTTAATGCCCGATTCATGCTAAAAGGATAGGATGCAGGATTCGACGCTCGAACCTCATAACATGGTACTTCCAATTACGAAGGTAAAGTTGGTAAGACACTAGGGTAATACAAGTGAATCTCACGGTTGGTTCCCCGACTAGGCCAACCATGTTCATGGTAATATCAAGGCCAACTACAACATGCTACTGGGTAGAATGGATCCACGGAATTGAGCTGTACCTCTTCAATGCATCAAAGATTAGTACTATGGAGAGAGGATGGAATAGTTGAAAATATAGAGGCTGACCGAGTTATTATATGACGATATTAATCATGTTGATAAGAGGAATTTTGACCGTAATATGGCCAACATGGGCCATGCAACCCACTCAAGAGTATTCAACCAAATGAAAATGCCTACTATTCTCTAACACTTCATCCCAATGGCTTCCAGTGATAGAGAACTGATGTGGGATGGACAAGAAGTTGAAGAAGAAGGTGAGACTCGACGATCCGCCAACGGCTGGGACAACGAAGGGTAATGATCGAAACCAACTACTATCAAGCCGCCTATCCGCCGAATAAGAAAAGACGGCTCGGCCGAGATACAAAACATGGCTGCACAAGCCATAGACACTAAAACAAAAACAACGCAGAAAAGCAAGTCCCGAGGGCACCCATCTAACCCCACCCACGAAAGACAAACTTCCACACCAATGGATCGCCGGCTAGACGCTATCTATGATCAAGAGCCATTAGGTTTCAAAAGATCCAGATCAACGAATGCCAAGATGTCGGCTCAAGACCCTTGGAGGAAGTTAATATTGGGGATGAAGTCGAAAAAGAGTAACGTACATTAGTGCGAAACTCAATCCCTGCAGCATAAGGTGATCGAATTGCTCAAAGCAAATAAAGATTGTTTCGCCCGGGATTACGACAAATGCCTCGGTTTGAAAAGAGAACTGTGGAACATAGGCTTCCGATCAAGGATGGCAAGAAGCCCATCAAGCAAAGCGCCTAGAAGATTCGCACCAGCAATCCTCTCAAGATCAGGCGCGTAAATAGAACGATTTCTCCGCCGCAAGTTTATCGTAACCACGAGGTACGAATGGCTTGCTAATATTGTACCGTTATTAAGAAAATGGTTCTTTACGATTTGCATAGATTTTAGGACTTGAATATCGCACCCCAAAAGACGAATTATCTATAGCTTAAATGTTAATTGATTCTGCAATGTACATACCCGAGTATGCTAGACGGATATTCGCTATAATCGATTTTCATTATGGGAGGATGATGTCCCAAAACAAATTTCTTCCGATGCCCAGCGCTTTAGGCACATATGAATGGTAGTAATGCCCTTTGGCTTAAAAATGCCGGGCAACATACCAAAGAGCAATGAACACAATATTCCATGACTTTATCGAAACATTTATGCATTTACATAGATGATATAGTGGTCAAATCGGCTCATGAGGATCATTTAAATCACTTCGAGCCAATCATTCGAACGAATGAGGAAGCATGGCTTAAAATGAACCTCTTATGTGCTTTTTTCGCGTGGGATTTTGGCTTCGTGGTTCAAGAAGGGCATCGAAATCAACCTCGAATAAAACAAAGGCCATCATGGAGACAAAGCCCTTCAACAAAGAAAGAACCGCAATCCCTTTGGGTAAAATCAACTTTTGAGGAGATTTATATCCAACTTGAGTGGGCGAACCCAAGCTTTCTCCATTGTTGCGCATAAATCGTGACAATTTTGATTGGATATCAACATCAAGAAGCATTTGAAAAATCAAGACTTACTTGATGCACCCTCCGATCCTAGCAGCTCTTTCTAAAGATAGGCCAATGCGATTGTATATCTCTCGCCTAATGTAACCATAGGAAGCATGCCGCTCAGAAAATGAAGATGGCATCGAAAGAGCCATTTACTATATTAGTAGAGTTTTAAATAATGCAAACTAGGTACAATAGTATAGAAAAACTATGTCTTTGCTTATATTTCTCGTGTACAAAACTCAAGTATTATATTAAACCCGTTGATGTTTATGTTTCGCCTCACTTTGATGTCATTAAACATATGTTGTCAAAGCCAATCATGCACAGCAGATTGGTAAACGGGCCTTGGCACTCACCGAATATAATCTGCCTTTAAGCCTTTACAAAGTTATGAAAGGACAGTGGTTTCAGATTTCATAGCTGACCACTGGTGAATGAGAATTTTATTAGATTATGTCGAAACTCAGCCATGGAAATTATATTTCGATGGCTCAACACATAAAATGGAAGTGGTGTCTTAATATGTATCATTTCACCAAGGAATTCCAACAAAATTCAAGTATAAGTTGGAAGGCCCTTTATGTTCGAACAATGAAGTGAATATGAAGCACTAATTGTCGGACTTGAAGCTTTGTTGAATTGGGGCAACCAGAGTCGAAATAAGAGGAGACTCGTAACTAGTCATCAAGCAAATAACCAAAGAATACAAGTGTATCAAAGAAAATTTGATCATGTACTTCGTTATTGCTAATCGATTAATCAAGAAATTTGAATATGTGGATTTAAAACACATTCCTAGAAGTGATAATCAAGAGGCAAATGACTTGGCTCAAATAGCCTCGTGGATATAGGATATCAAAAGAAAACTCCAATACCTCATAGAAGCTAGGAAGAATAATGGCTACAAAGTTATCACCCTTAGATTTAGAAAATGAAATTAGGTTATTCAAACCAGAGGAATTCAAGTTTTAACATAGATGCTTTAGCAGACATGATCACGGACTCCTATAGTAAACTATTTGAGAAATCCTTCAATAAATACAGAGAGGAAAGTCAAGTACGTAGCATTGTCTTACGTAGGATCGGAATGAATTATTTAAGAAGACCCTGTAAGGAGTGCTACCAAATGTTTAGGGAAACGAAGCATATTTAGCCTTGTCTAATGTGCACAAAGGAGCATGGGGGCACATCAAGCAGCCACAAAATGAAATGGCTTTTGTTCAGATATGGAATGTATTGGCCCACTATGCTCAAAGATTGCATAGAATTCGCCAAAGGTTGTGAAGAGTGTCAAGTCCATGTCGGCATTCAACATGCTCCAAGCGAGCTACATTCGATTGTTGCCTTGGCCTTCGTGGATGGGCATTAGATTTGATTATGAAATTCGCCAACATCATCTAAAGGACAAATATATTCTTGTAGGAATAGACTATTTCACAAAGCGGTCAAGCGATTCTTTAGTGAATGTAGACCAAGAAGCTATTATAGAATTTATTCAAGCAATATACGATTGGGATACCGTAAAGTATCACAACAGATCAAGGTTCGTCATTCAGGCTTAAAATGCAAGAGTTCGTGACAAGAAATAGGATTCAAACTACTCATCAACACCTTATTACCAAGCAAACGGTCAGTAGAAGCAGCCAATCATAATAGGTTTGATCAAGAAGCATATAGGTCGAAAACCAAGAAATTGGCACAAAACCTTAGATCAAGCTCTATGGGCTCGTCGAACGCCTCCTAAGGAGGCAACGAATCACCATTCGCTTCGACTTACATTTGGGCACGACGCTGTGTTACAAAATACATCTACAATCACGAATCCAAAGATGTAACGAAATACCCATTGATCAATATGGAAATGATGATGAATGAATTATGGATATAGATGCTACGTGTTTAGAGGTTATGAGAAGACAGAAAGAAAGAGTAGCTAGGCATAACAAAAGAGTTAAGAACAAGAAATTTTCAACCAATGATCCGTCCGAAAGTTATTTTGCCTATGGATAAGAAGAATAGAGTACTCGGTAAATGGTCACCCCATTGGAGGGACCTTTTCGTATTTTGAAAACATTTTAATAATGCCTATGAGATGTAGGAATTAGGTAAGATGTAAGAATCTTAAGAGTAAACGGAAATACTTAAAAGGTATAAACCATACTTGCAGAAATTGAATTACTGCACTAAATAGATATTGAAGATGGAATAGAGCCAGAGAGAGCCATGTAAATAATAAATATGAGTCATGTTCAAATATAGGAATACATAATAAAGTTTTTTAACATTTCCAAGAAGTAAAGGAGCATCTCGCTTCAACCTAGCAAATTTGTTTTTGCACAAGTTGATTCTACATTGATTCGTGTTTGATCCTTTCAAGCTCTTCGATTGGCTTATACCTTCACCGCCTCCATCTGCTTAAGACTCGTGAGATCGATCCGCAAGCCCTCGATCATCGCAGACTTCATAGTCGCTGCGTAGTTATCTGCTCACCTTCGCAGCCGCGTTTCGCTTAAGCCTCAACCGGGATTCCTGCACAAGATACCGACCCGAACATCGCGGCTATCTTTTGTCTGTAATTTTCGACTCTAAAGCTTCGCCTTTTAGTAAGCTCAAGTCCGGTCATAGCGTTAGATAAAGCTTCGGTTCGAGTTTTAGCGCGATACCATGAAGCCTGATGCAAGATTAACTTCATCAAGGAGGAGTTGCAAATCATAAATGATCTCACCTAGGGCAAATACTAAGATCTATTTGTGTCAAAAGATTCTTCATCGAAAAGTAAACCTGTGGTTGTTTGTAAGATGGTGAAGAAATCAACTTGAAAATAGTATTATTAACTTTGAAGAAGTCGTCAAGAGAAGAGAGGCGATCCTCTTTGATTGACTCAATCACTAGATGGAATCGTGCTCAAGAAGGACCACATTGAGATAGCATCAATTTGAGGTATTTTAAAGGATTATTCTTCTTCATCTCTCGCTTTTGCTCTTCGAGAGGACTGGGTATTGGTTTGACGAAAAGCGCACCAATGTAAATGTGAATTTTATTTCTTCAGGCCTCATCACCACCTCTACTCCATTCTCCCATCTTCACCTTCCGCTTGCATCCCTTCATCTGTCACTTGCAAAATAGTGACTCACAGCAGCGACTGCTCCATCGGCTTGACTAGCGTAACGCGCCTTTCTGGAGAAGAGTCACTAGAATATCAATGATAGGGTTTCAACCCCAATGTTTGGTTCATCTACCTCAAGTTCTCCACCAATGAAGGAGAAGTAGCCCGGTGATCTAAGGTTTCACCCAAGGAGGCGGTTACTTGTTGATCTAAGGCTTCATAATCTCCTGTGGGTAGCCATGAACCTTTGTTTAAAGCATCCTCATTTGAGCCTTCCGCTCGAGGAGAAGGTACAGGTTCGAACTTTGGATATTAGGAAGATTGATGAGTAAGGAATACTCGATAAAAAGATCGTGGATCAGCAGCATTAAAGTTGTGTGTTAGTAACGAAAGGCATCAAGTTTTACCTTTTGTCCATCGGCAGCATTGCTGCCAATTTGTTCAAGGTGATTCTTCAAGATAGAGGGTTCAAGAGACTTTAGATTTGGTTTGAGGAGCATTGGCAGAACTTTGCTAATGGACTTAGCGATTGAGAAGCTTCACCGCATTGTGAAGGCTTTTCTTCTTTTCTTTTGAGGATCGAGGTATCGCCGCCTCGTGGTTCATCTTCCGGTCAAGAGTTTCATGCTGCTTTGGGGACTTTGGGGAAGCCACTTGCCCGAAAGTGTGACTAAGATGATTAACCAATTTAGAAGGAATTTCAAATAGTAAAAGGAAGCATGAAAATACCTTCTTTCTTCTTCTTCAAAGTGTCTACCTCTATGGGATTTGTAGTGATGATGGTGTGTTTGTGAAGTTGAAGTTGAGCCGACTTTAGCGCGACTTGTCTTTTTCAAGGACTTCAAATCAATAGTAAATGATTGAGAACATGGTTAAGAAAACAAAAATAGCATTTTAAGGAACTTCAATTTGCTTTCGCCGCACCTTCTTCCCTTAGATTTAACAGTATGGTCGACAAGTCGTAGCGAAGGTGCCCTTGAAGTTGTATAAATCATGTTTCACCATGTAACTCTTGGCAAGTTTTTGGTATCATTTTCAGCAGATAAAAGATCCCTAAAATATAACCACCTGTGATACGGGGAAAAAGGCAAGAGCAATTAAGTAGGCAATTGGAAATTTAGGAGGTTTATGTTAAAAGCCCATTTATACCTATCTTCGTTTTACATGGTTAGGATCGAACTGTTGGGAGTTGTTTTTCAAATTTTTCTTTTAAAGTTTTTGTCGATCGCAATAGCCTCGATGTATGTCCATTGATTATACATAACTTCAAAATATTTTTGAAAGCTCGAATTTCTTTGACATGAGTAAGCCTTTTCTGGATGTTTTCGCACAAAGGAAAAGTCATGTTAAATATTGTTGATTTCGTGGTATCAAACATATTATTCGAATAATAGTCCGTCCACCAAGTATGGAAATCTTTGTTTTGTAGAAGGAGGAACTAAATAAACTAGTGAAAACTCCGCAAAATCTTCATAACGCTTTTGTCCGATTTCGATTTCTTTGAGGGATAAGGTACCGCTAGGCATATTTCTCTTCTTGTCAAAAAGAGGTTCGTGAAGAATCGACACGTGCCAAACCTCGAGCTACAAAATGGGGTGATAAGCAAGGATATGTGCTTGACTTTGACAGGGTGATCCTGAAGCAATAAGTCCGGGAGTTAGAAAAGCACTCCATATTTTTGTTGTTGTTTCCAAAATAGCTTGCTCCAGAGGCATAGTGAACCAAGTTGGTCCATAATTTCGAGTAGCAAATGGAGCCATCAAGAGTCAAAATTGTGCCTTTTCGAGAAGATCATCATGTATCGAACGGCCGGTTTTGAAATTCTCTTCTCATCATTGGCGGAGTTTCAATAACCTCGTTCCTCAATGTTACGATTGGCAACATCTGGATGATCTTCATTAAGTGTTCCCGAGGTTGATAGAGATGATTCAAAGTGGCATTCACCAAAGTTGCAAAACCAAAAGGGCCAGCCCGTAAGAAGATTTGTGCCGCTTTGTAGGTTTTAATTTCAATACAAGAAGACAAATGCTTTCGCAGACAAGCCGACAATGCTAGTCACGATGCACTTTTCGACCATGGTGAAGTTGATTGGCTAAGGTAATGAATCTACTAGCCACTTGAAGGATTTGCCGCAGAAACATATTTCGATAGCCATAGTGCTAAGAAGGCTATGTGTTCAACTTCTCGAGACTTCTTCCTCAGCAGAATGGTAGAAAGCAATATATTTGGAGAAACTGCATGCTTGAGCTCAAATTCAATGAGATTCTCCGTCCTCATTAGATCAAAAGCTCAATAGGAGAAAGTCCAAGAATGGTCGCTATGTAAGAAAGTGGGTGTTACCATCCCACAGGAAGATGGAACGGTTGCAGTGCTGTCCCGTAAATATAGAGAAGCCAACAAAGGTGGCTATAGTTAACCCTAATTTAGACATTCGAATCAAATTGAGAATGCCTCAAATTTTCCTATTCCCGAGATTTCTTGCTCACCTTAGCAAGCCAATTTTGTACGACTGGTCGGATGTAGGACAAGAACGGAAGTTTAAAGTTAATGACATAATCCATGTTAAAGGGTCCCTTGTTAGTGTCACATTATGCCGCCACTAGCTCCTCTAGGTTTTAGGCACTTGGCCACGTAATCATCAATTTTCGCTTTGATGATACGTATTTATTAATGATAGGTTTTGTCATGAAATATGGAAAGAATCCTTCGCTTTTGCCAAACGCTCAGAGGAATCAACGGACCCATTACTCCTAGGGTTTTATCAAAACAATAGTGGGGATTATTACCCGAGAGGCATAGATAGCCTTTGCTCCGGAGTCATTTTTGGAGTGGAGATGAACTCTTGGTTACCAGTGATGATTTTGCTCACGGTTTTTGGTGGAATCCATGGGTTGTTTGGATTTCTGATTTTGGAGGTTGTTGGCATTGTTGATGAAGACATGGTGAAACAAATTAGTCTTTCTGATGGTGAATATTTGTTTTTGTTTAAAGAAACCGAGAGTGCAATTGGTTTGTTTGAGAATGAGATTTGGGAAAAGTTCGTAATGAAGAAGATGAAGTTTTTATAGCTTCTTCGCCGTTAGAAAATTTTTGACCTTTGAGAGTAGTGGGACACGGTAAGCATTTTATTGAAAAGGCAAAAAGGTGAATTTTTCAACTTCCTAGGGTGTGACGTGGTTGTCATTTGGGAAATGACGCTTTCTAATTATTAACATTTAATCGCTATGATAGCACGCTTAGGTGTGCCGATTAGACATAGCGTAAAAGTTGATACCTACTCCGACGCCATGTACAAGGAAATCATCATTACAGATCAAATTGATGATATCAAGAACAAATATTTTCTATCCGTCGAAATAACCGTTTTGAGGGGCAATTTGTTAGTCGGCAATTTCAAAAGGGTAAAATTGGCATAGATTTAATAAAATATGTTTACTATCACATGGAAAAGAGATTAATATTTGTTGGTGATAGGTAAACATAAGGCCTTTTTGTTTCATAGAGAAAGGATCTTCGATTGCCAATGGTGAGTATATTTCAACTAAAATCTTTAGTATTTTTAGGATATGAAGAAATTCCTTTAAATAAATATGTCAACATTCGAGCGGTCCAAACAAAGGATTGAAGTGAATACGGTTATGGAATTAATTTCTAATGGAACTCAAGATTCGAATTTTGAATAAAAAGGCGCCATTGTAAGGGACGCGTGGAGATTGGTGAACGAAAGAGACTTGTATGTCTTAAACGTATGCAATATTATAGTAGGACCGTTAGGGTCGTAACATTATAAATAGATGTTTTCTATTAGATTTTGGGTGTTCGTTAGATGTACTAAAATTTCTCAAATACTCAAATTACCGTGGATCGAAAGGAAACAGTCAAGGAGATATCATGTACGTTAAGAACATCATGTTGTTTTATAATTTAAATGCCATTATTATCATTTATTTCCGCTTTCCGCACTTTTACCTTTAAAGTATTTCGATTCTTTTCTTTTATCTTTATTCCATTTGCCTTAAACACTTATTGTTCTAGAAACCTATTTACTTTCAAACTTTTATTGTATTTCCCGTAAATTGTTACTTTTTAAGAGTGTCCTTACCTTTACATTCAATTGTCAATAATCAAGTTTAAGTTCAAATCTTACACAAACAACAAGATATTTCCATAGTCAACTTTAAGTAAGTGCTTTAAGAATCAATTGAAGATCATGGTTTGAACATAAAATCTATTATGACAATGTGTCCTAGGATCAATCTAGTCGATCCCGTGTAAATAATAATAAATAGTAAAATTGAAGACTAGCGGTTGTTTACGAGAAATCACCGTAAACACCTGGATCAAATGATGAAAATGACTTCAAAATGAGGATGTTGACCAAAATGTGAAGTTTGATCAGATAAGTTGACCACAGCTGACTTTTTTGTCCAATACAATCGATTTTAAACTATCCGGAAAATTGTCTCGAGAAAATTTAATTGTAAGGCTTGAAACTTGACATGAGAATCTGAAGTTTGAGGAATGATGACATGGAGATGTTGAAGTCCATCTCGATTTCAAATTGTAAAACCCTAGTTTGGGTTGACTGATAGGAGAGGGGTCATCCGAGATTGAACCGAGAACCATTGAGTAAGATGGTGAAATGTCTTGAGAAATAGGAGGACAAATTTTGGGGTAAGACATGTGAGCATGTGAAACAAATTATGTAATACTAATTGTTCGGCTCATATCAAAACCCCACATTAATATTTCTCGACATTTTAACTTTCCATATATACCATCGAG
>CM038794.1:119013936-119155434 GCA_021764765.1 Vicia sativa | reverse complement strand
TTGCTTGGTATTTATAGAAGAGGTTTGGAAAGAAAAAAGTGAAAAAAAGATGATTTGGTGCATTCAATTTTTCAAAATAAAAATCAATTTCTTGAAGGAAATTTGATTTCCTTCCAATGTGATCATGCACAATTTGGCAAGTATCTTGGGCTTTCTTGGACATTAAGGAGATATAAAATCATTCTTTGGAAAAATACTTAATTTTCATATTTTATATAATTTATTTTTGAATTAAATGTTATAAAATTCAAATATAAATCATAAAAAATAGAAAATTACCAATGCCAAACATTTATGGGTCAAAAATCATGTCATGAACAAGTTTGGATCAAAAGATTATAGCCCATTTGGAAAATTTTGCATTTTGACAAAATGTCCTTTTGTGCAATTGTCAAAATTGCCCAACTTCGAATAGTGTATCTTGCTCAATTTTCCACATTTTGAGTGTTCTTGGACTTTTGGAAAGCTCTAAGAGTCCTCTAACCAACCTTTTTGGTCTCATCTCAATTGGAGTTACCATGCTCAATATATCTTCAAAACAAAAGTTGACTTTTGTTGACTTTGAAAATGACACTTAATGTTTTGAGCTATACCTCTCAAATGAAGCATTTTTGGACATTCTTGTGAGACATGAAGTTGTAGAATTGAATTTCCTTCAAAACAAGAGGTGGTGGAAAAATTTACGAGAAAGTATGAGAAAGTTATGATCGGTCAAAGTTCGATTGACTTTTCACAGAAACCCTAATTTAGAAAGTTTGACTTTTGAGCAAATCTTGAGTTTTCTTGATGAATCATGATCAACCCTTGATCAAATGATGAATGTAACTAAAATGAGGATGTTGACCAAAATTATGAAGTTTGTTGTGTATGTTGACCACAGTTGACTTTTGTCAATCTGGTGATTTTCAACCATCGAGCAATTGTTTGAGGAAACTTGACTTGTGAAGCTTGAAACTTGACATGGAGAATCTTTGAAGCATATGAAGGCATGAAGGCCATTGGAGATGTTGGAAGTTCATCTTGACTTGAGAGATACCAAACCCTAGTTTGGGTTGATTGTCTAGGAGAGAGTTTGTCGATCGACTCTTGAGGAATCCTTGAGCATAGATGTATGAAATCTCTTGAGTAGATGGAGGGCAAATTTTGGGGTATGACAGTTGCTGAGGAAAATTTGGATGCAAATCTTCATGAACTTCTTATCATTAACGATGATGAACCTACCCGGAATATTCCACGGAGTCTCGAATACCTCTTTACATCGTATTTGGACCAGGTTTCTCTTACGTATCAAACTCGTAACAATATCTTTGAGATGAACTTCTCGATGATGATGCAGGGAGACCTCGTTGTCCGTCGACTTTGAACATAAGGGCTTAGTAGCCAATCATCATGGCCAGTTCTCTTCTCGTGGAATATGATTGATATTTCTTAGTGGGGATCAAACTGAAAACATGTTCTTGATACGGAATAAGATTGGATGGCGTGTCCTGCTTCTTTGTCGGTGATCACTAAAAAATTTGAGATCCTCCATTGCTTGTAAGAACTAGTTCTTAAATTGATGCATGACTTTGATACCCGTGGTCTGCGCCGTGTTCGACCATGTTGTTGGTCTTATTTGAACATAATCTGGCGGTGAAAGGCGTATGTCCACTTGTGGGTGTTGATGATTATGGCGTAATGCACCATTTGCCAAGTGGGTTGAGGGCTCCATCAAAGAGACCATGGTCCTTGGGGATCCTTGTTGGGAAATAGAGTCGGGAATGGTTCTTCCATGATGAGTGACTAGTATATGAATGACATATGCATGAATTATGACTTTATGAGAAATATGAATGATAGATGTTGATATTTCAAAACATATCCATCTTGAAGATGCGGATGTTACATTTGAATTCGACCATGGGGAATTGGTAGGTGAGAACCCGTTTTGAAGGAGAAGAAAGATATCACTGATTCCTCCAGATGCACTGATCCACAGGCCTAAATATTGTTGAGGAAGGTAGAATTTGAGAGGCTCGTTGTTGGAGATCTCATATAGACCTACTTGAGGAGAGTTTGGGAGGCGATCTGTTTGGGACCTTGTATGTAGATCTGTTTGAGGAAATTTGGGAGGTGCTCTTGAGGATTGAGTGTAGATCTCGTTGGAGAGCAATTGATAGTTCTTGGGAACCCGGTGGAGAGTGGGATCCCGTTGTAATCTCGGGTGGGAATGAAGATGTAGGTTCCTCATGCACTATCGACCAAGTTTGGTGCAGATCTTGAGGGAAAAAGGCGGTGAGAGATACCGCGAGGATAAATACCTTGGTAGGGGTGAGGTGTTCTTGCTTGAAGACGATGTAACATTACTTAGTCTGGTGGAATTGCAGCTCGTGGATTCCTTTGCTCTGTGGGGAAGTTGTGTTGTGGTGACACCTTTGCAAGGGATATGCTCTGTGGGGGATGCTTTGGTGACTTCGTCATAATCCCAATTCACAGAGCAATAGTAAGTACTTTGTATGTTCATTTTTTTATATGTTTGTGATTAGATTCTTATTGTCAAATGCGTATAATCATTCAAAGCAAGCGTTGGACTTATTGCAAATAACAACGGTAATTGTAAAGAGAAGAAGTTTGCATTTATTTGAAAGGTGGCGTATGGCCAAGTGGTTTGTACACAAGAAAGGTAAAAGCTATGCGGAAACAATCTCGTTAAGTTCCAACTATGCTAGTACTCATATATTTCAACTATCTCATCTCCTTGCATCGTTAGAAAGTGAGTAGGTGATCTTAGCCATTTGAACCTTGAATCTTGATAGTAGTGCAAAGCGGTGATGGAAGAGACATAGTTATGCTTAAATCCTAACTTTTGCCTAGACCGCCCTTTGGGTTTTAGGTCTAAGGATACCCTTTTTGCCCAAGCCGCCTTTTGGGTTTCGACTTGCAGGTGTACATGTTTTGTATATATCCTTAACTTTTGCCGAACCTTTTGGTTCGCGGGGATATATATTTTGCCTAGGCGATTCGACCTGCGGGTCTCTTTATCGTAGTATTTTTGACTATGCGTTCACGGTGTGGGAAGTCTTCACCATCCATGGTGCTAAGTATCATAGCTCCGTCGGGAAAATCTGTCTTGACTAAATGGTCCCTCCTAGTGTGGGAGTCCATTTGCCCTAGGATCACCTTGTGGAAGAATGATGCGCTTGACTACTAGATCACCAACTTGGTAGACTCGGTGTTTGACCTTCTTGTTAAATGCTCGATCATTCGTTTACGATAAATCATCCATGGCGGATGGGCGCGATCGTTTCTCATCAATCAATTAATCTGGTGGCGATGCGGACGATCGTCTTACCTAATTCTGCGTCTGGAGGACTGGTTGAGGTCCCGAACCTCGATGGGTGAGCGGCTTCCATACATGTATGAGAGAAGGGTTGCCCTGTTGATGTTCGTCTTTGTGGTCGATAACCATGAAGCAAATGGTAACATCTCATGCCAATCTTTGTAAGTCATCATCTTGTATAATCTTCTTAATGTTCTTGTTGGCGGCTTCCAACTGCGTTCATCTTAGGCCGATATGGAGAAGAATTGTGATGCTTGATCTTGAATTGCGTCGAGTTCGGTGATCATCTTGTTGTTGAGATTGGAGCCGTTATCATGATAATCCTTTCGAAGTGCCATACAAGCAGATAAGATTATGCTTGATGAATCGAGCCACAACATTCTTAGTAACGAGATGCATCGAGGCTGCTTCTACCCATTTGGTAAATAATCGATTGCCACAAGGATGAAGCGATGTCCATTGGGCTGTGGGCTAATTTCTCCAATCATGTCAATGCCCACATTGCAAAGGCCAAGGAGGTAAAACATTAGAATCTTTGGAGTGCGTGTACTTTGTCGGCATAAATCGGCACTTGTGACAAGATCGAGCATAGCGGTGACAATCGACTTCCATGGTGGACCAATAGTAACTGTTCTCAAAATCTTCTTAGCCATGGTGTGTCCTTTGGAGTGGGTACCAAATCTTGTACGTGTAACTCTTCCATGATCGCTTCTTTGTTTTACGGTCTACAGTGAGTAAGCACAAGTCGTGGTTGCGCTTGTATAAGATGTGTTCTTTGAGGAAGAATTTGGATGCAAATCTTCTCATGAACTTCTTATCATTGTGAGATGCCCTGGAATATTCTGAGTCTCAAGATACCTCTTCCGTCATAGTACCAAGGTTTCTCTTCTGCGTCAAGCTCACAACAATATCTTTGGTTCGTCGAACTTCTCAATGATGATCAGGGGGCCTCGTTGTCCCATCTAACCTTGAACATAGGCGACATAGTAGCCAATCGTCTACCATGATTCTCTTCTCGTGGAATATGATCAAAGTGATCTCTTGAGTAGAATCAAACTCAAAACATGCTCTCGATACGGAATGAGATTCGGATGCTTATTATCCACTCGCCTTTAATCGACTGATCACTAAAGTGAGTCTCCATACACTTGTAAGAACTTGATTCTTAAGTCAATAGCGACTTTAAGACCCATGATGCAGCTTAGTATCGGCCATGTTGTTAGTGCAAGCTGAAACATAATCTGGCGGTGAAAGGGTATGTCCGCTGTGAGGGGATGTAATGATGGCGCCAATGCCATTGCCAAGTCGTTTGAGGCTCCATCAAGACCATAGTCCATCGGGATCCTTGTTGGGTCCTTAAATGCAGGCACAGTTCTTCATGATCGGTAACTAGTAAAACATCTTCGTCTGAAATTGATGCATAGGCGATAGTCATCTACGGCTTGATGAGCCAAATGATCGGCTACACTTCCTTTGATCGCTTTCGAAAGTGTCTTGGATGTCATATTCGGTCAAGATCATTTGCCATCTTGCTATTCTTCAGAGAGCTGGTTTCTCAAATATGTATCGGATCCATCTTGAAATCAACAAGGTAGTGTGAGTCAACATATCTTGTCTTAGTCGTGACGACCAAACCAAAGCGTTGCAAGTTTTCTCAAGCTGTGGTATCTTGTTTCACGGTCGGTAAACTTTTGCTAAGGTAGTATATTGCATGCTCTTCGACCAGACTCGTCATGTTGCCCCGACACACACCCATTGAGTTCTCTAACCTTTATCAAGTACATGATAAGAGGTCTTCCTTGGAGGCGGCATCGGGATAGGAGGATTATAGGTACTCCTTGATTTTGTCAAAAGCGATCGGCAATCGTCATTCCATTCCTACTTGATCTTTCTTTAATAACTTGAAGATTGGCTCACAGTAGCGATTAGGTGTGCAATACGGCAGTATGATTCAATCGGCGAGAACCTCGACTTCCTTCTCGGTCGGGAGGTGGCATCTCTTGAATAGCTTTAACCTTGGCGGGATCAACCTCAATACCTCTTCCTGACTACAAACCCTAGGAGTTTTCGGATCGACTCCAAAGGTGCACTTGTTGGGATTAAGTCTCGATGCCTTCTTGACCTCAAGCAGTTTAGCAAGATGAAGATGTTCTTCTTGATGCGTGATCGAGCTATCATGTAAATCGGCGTAGACCTCTATCTCGTGATGAATCATGTCATGAAATAATGTCACCATAGCAGCTGATAAGTGGCGCTGCGTTCTTGGTCGAGCAGCATAACCTTGTGCGAAAGTGCCCCATTGTGTAACAAAAGTAGTCTTCTCCATGTCTTGAGGAGCCATTTGATCGTTATGGCAAGACCATCCATGAAGGAAAACCTTATCTGGCGGTGTTGTCAACGAACATCAATATGAGGAAGTGGGAAATCGTCTTCGGACTCGCTTTGATCTCATAATCCACACACATTCGTACCTTGCCATCCTTCTTGGGTGGTACCACATTTACAACCCAGGGATAAGAGTGTGACTAAGAAACAGCGTTGAGCTGCTTCATAACCCGGCTTTGATTTTCTCGACATCTCGGGGCGTCACGCAGACCTACATTTCCTTTGGGAGAAAACCTTCTTTTATCGGCAATTGGTGTACCACAATATCAATGTCTAAACACGGCATGTCTTATGTGACCAAGCAAAAACCTCAATATAGTCTCGTAGCATGAACCAACCTTTCTTTAACACTTTGTTCTCAAGACCGCTCTATCTTGATCTTTTTACATCTTCGTAGTACCCAAATTCACAACCTCGACTTGCTCTTCGTTGGTTGTATAACTCGCTCTTCTTCTTGTAGCGATCGGCAAGTTCTCACGGCACTTCACAATCTTCCTCACTTTCGTCTTGCTTGGTAGATCGGATTATCGAAGTCATATTTAGCACTAGTAGCTGTTATTAACGAGATTCGGAGTGATTACGAGTGTATCCGTGGGTGTGTGTAAGAAACACATAGCTTTTTGAAGGGTGATAAAGTAAAAGAAAACAAACAATTGAATGCAAAGTCCAACGAATTTATTGAATGAAAATACGCAAACAGGATAATAACCCTATAAGCGAGCCATGATGCCGGGCAAGGCACTAGGCTTTCAAAGTTTATTGTTCAAAACATAAAGAAATACGAAAAGCAAAACAAAACAAGAGCAATTACTCGACTAAAGGAGATTGGTATGGCGTCTTGATCTTCCAATTCTTGAGCCCTTGATCACGGAGTTGGAAGATCCACTTCGATGTCGAAGCCGTTGTCGTCGTCTTCTATAGCATGGATTCCACTCTGGCGTCACGGAAGGGAAGTTGGCGGCACGTTCGCGGCGTATCATCTTGACCCTTGATGGTGAAGCCTAAACCAGATCTTGTCAAATTTGAAAGGAAGATCGGGGCTGTCCCAAATAGCACTACCTCCTTGTTCAACGGTAGCTTGAGCATCTTTCGGTGAGGCCATCCTAGGCGGAACTTGTGTAACCGGGGTGTGAGGAGAGTCGAGGCATGACTGGGATTGTTTCAAAAGCTTGTGAGGAGTCTCGAAGATTCACCTTCCATCTCAAGGTATCGGAATGTTGTGAATGGTGACCATATACTCTTCTTCACCACATCTGTAACAACCTTCTCTTTGGGTATTTAGTTTACGATGCAAGGTGGAAATGTGACCCTTGCCCCATGTATCGAGGCGTCCAGTAGGCAGTAAAAGTTGGGCGGATGTCCATGACAAAGAAAGTGGAGTCAAAAGTGCGAGACCCGACTTTAACAGGCGATGAGCTCTCAAATCTGTCGCTTAGAACCATCAAAAGCTCACGATTATGTCCTTGGGTCTCGGAACCAACCCTTCGACATCAAGTCGATCAAAGCGATCTTGGTAGGATATTCGGGCGAGCGGTATCACCAAAACATGAGACAATGCGCCCTTGCATTCAACGAGAGATGTGCAAGGCTTTGTTGTGTTTCTTTCGGAAGAGTCAAATCGACATCGAGAAGCCTAGGCCGTTGTTGGCGGCCAGGGCTAGCAATACAAACTTGAATTGATCGGTGGTAGTGTCTTGCGGCATGAGCATTCTTGAAACTTCACCAAGGCATTAGCATGAGCCTCGAGCACAAGAGCGAGCAAGCATGGAGATCTTGGGCGAGTCTGTCCCATTGTTCCACACATTGTAGTCACTCTTCTTGATAATCTTGAATTTCCTCCATTTCTTGTTTGGAGTGTCTTGATAACTTCCTTTGGTACTACGGTTGGCGGGATGAGTCCTTTGGTTCTTTCCCTCTAGCTTGGGGATGGGTTGAATAGCTGGAATGCGGTGGAGTCGCGGTGTCTTTGGAGGAGATATGGAGAGAATACCCTTGGTTCAGGTCACACTTGATCCGGTGATGTTGTCAATGTCGGGAATGGTAGCTTCTTGTAAGATCTTCATAGTCGGTCTTGCTTGCGCCATGATAGTAAACATCGACTCCATAATTCAAGGATAGCTTTGTCGGAGGAATATGGGCTGGTCTTGGAGAAGTGATAATGAGGCCACTCTGACACGCGAGAATCGTGAGGAAATCCTTATTGTGTTAACATCGGCATAGTCTTACAGGAAATCGTCACCCCATCCGGTTGCCTTAACATCTTCAATAGGAATCTTGTAACTCTCGAGCGATGTACTTCACCATGTAATCATACTTTCCACTTGGCTGCCCCAAGGTATCCCACAGATGAGTGCAGTTTCATTCGCATTGTCAATCTTCAACTTAGACATTTCTTCACACGGCTTACGCATGGTTTGAAAATAGTATCTCGGTTATCCATCATGCCTTGAACGTCTTCTCAACCAAGCACAACCATCGGTGCGGATGGGCACCAACGACAATTCTCTGGGCATCTGGGTTGACACCGACTTGCAACAAATTCTTATGATCATCGGAGGAATGGTCAAGTCATCTATGTTGAAAACATAAGTATCGTCTCCATGACATTGGAACTCTTGTCATGGTTAGGCATAGGCGCGTTGATCACATTCGGGTCTCAGCGGGAGGATCAAACTCAATGCTTAGCTTCATCATATCTTGAATCTTGTTCTTGAGGACAATCATCGGTGTTATGTCAGGGCTATTGGAATGGTAAGCACACTTAGCATTAGGATTGTACCGGAGGAAGTGTTGACATTAGGAGGATCCTCAAGGTTATCGACTCTGCTTTCAACATGTGTTGCAAGGCTTGCGACAATGGCATGTTGATCTTAGTAAAGCTGCATCTTGTGGCGCGTTACGTTCTGGCGCGTTGTCTCGTTGAGGTTGTCTTGATGTAGGATTGGAGATCTGGTGCCCCACAGTTGAGCACGGTCGGTCTTGGCTCGGCTTTTACCATACGACATTGCTTCTTTCTTACCACAAAGATTTCTTGGCGTTTGAAGATGTCTCTATTGAATCTTCCCTCTTGATACCAGCTTGATACTCCTTTGTCAATATCATTTCGGTGAATCCGGTGAAGAGTTTCAATCGGATGATTGAAGAATGGGCTGTCGGTGTCCCCATGAACATATCAACCAACTCCCTATTGGACAAGGGTGGTTGAACTACACTGCTAGATCTCTCCACTTGAGCATACTCCTTGAACTTCTCATCACGACCCATAGACATGCTTTGTAGTTGCATGCGAGTGGGTGTCAATTCGACATTATACTATTTTATGCATGAAAGCATCGACAAGTCACTCCAAGTACGGATCGGTCATTCTCTGGCATAGTACCATTCCAGCGGTTCGGACAAACTCTCTTGAAAATAGTGCATCCTGACTTTACATCATCGGTGTGGGGATTGATCTTGGACATAGGACTTCAAATGCGACTTTGGGCAAGACATGCCATCATACTTAGCAAAAGTAGGAACTTTGAACTTGGGAGGAATCACAACACCGGACAAGACTCGGATCATCAAAATTCAGCCGGACATCTAGTTTTTCCACAGCATTGAACGATCTTCAAGTTGCTTGTACTTGTCATCTTCATTAGAGTATTGGCCATCATCATAGTTCTTCTCAAGCTCGGTTATTTGCCTTCACCATCACCCTTGTTACTTTCCTCGGTATGGACACTTCCTTGAGAGAGCTCTCTGGTGACCACCTAGGACCACCTTTGTAGCGTCGCCCATGTTGAGGAGACCAACAACCTTCTTCTTGATGAGCTTCTTCAAATCTTCTTGGCCTTGGACCAGTGGTGAACATCTCTTGGCCCAGGCATTACGAGCTTGAAGATCTTTGGTGTTCAAAGCCATTTACGCTAAAATAAATAGCGAGCAAATAGAAAACCAATCTCAATGTACACAGTGCAATGTTATGCTATGCTATGCAATGTTTATCGAATACAATGCAATGTTTTCAAGGACCTTAGAGATTTAAATTTGTTAAACAAGCAATGAACAAACATTTATTAGTACTCTTCATTATTCTTTTTCTTTTTAAGTACAAGAGATAGTTCAAAACAATAAAACATAAACATCCTAAAGCTCTAAGTCTCCATAGGCTTCCTCTTGGTGCCGATGTGGCGATGTTTCGCTCCTGAAGTAGCAGTTAACTCTACACTTTCTTCTCGCTTGCATAACACTGAGCTTCAAGGTATCCCTCTTCCTTGGTGAGAATCCGGGATCTCTTCAAGTCTTCAAAATCGGTAGGCATGTCGGGATGGAGAGCGGTATAGGGTCGTCACCTATAGCAGGTTCCATAATTCTTGGTAGAGCAGTGAATGGCATCATGAGGTTTGAGCTCGAGCTCGCACCCATTTGAGGTAAGGTTCCCAAGGAATGGAGTTTTGGTGCCCCAAAGTCTTGGTCGATCTTCTTTACCATGCCCCATGTATAAACCTTAAATCGGTAATTACGGAGATCGTGATTGTAGTCGAACACAATCTTGGAGAAGCATATCATGTGGACCATCTCTTGAGCAAAACCAAGTGCGTAGAGCTAGAAGGGTTGTAAGTAATACCTCCCTTATACCAAGTAGTGGTACATTAGAATTCTCCTGGCGCTCAATGAATGTGAAGTCCTTTTGAGAGAAAAGATCTCCAGCGGATATCACGATGAGAGGTGACATTAATCTTTGAGACCATCTCAACCTTTGTTCATTCTTCAAACGATGGAGGAAGGTGCGAAATAAACCACCTTAAAGTAATTATACAACACATGAGAGTTCCTTGTCTCTTAGTAATACAGTGTGGAAGAATGTAGGATGTCTCCAAGTAAAGTAGGCTTCTTGGATTGCGGGTAAGAAACAACTTGATGGCATTGCATCTATGAATTGATCCGAGTTAGGAAATAGAACCAAACCATAAATTAGCAAGGCCACAATGTTTTCAAATGCATGAAACTCATAACTTTGAGGAATTCTGGGCTTTCTTAATTAAGAACTTGAAAGTAAACCCTTAACTCCACTTCTAGTTTCCCAATTGGCTTCAATATCGAAACTTAAGATGTAAAGGTGATCGATGTCTTGAACAGGAACCTTTTCAAACCGGTGAATGGCATTTGGTCAGAATAGGTATCCCAAGTAGCTTGAGAACTCTTCAAGGTAGGAACCAAGCGATAATCTGGGAATGTAAAGCAATGGTGTTTGGATCAAAAGAAGCTGAAATAGGACATGCATCATCTTCTTCAAACCGGAATAACCAAATCAAGTAGATAACCATGTCTTTTGATGGTGAGCATGGTCAGGAATTTGAAACCAATTCTTTGAGGTTGAGAAGGATACCCAAGTTGATTCGGATAGTCTTTCTAGAGTAATCCTACAAAGCAGGCAAAATAAATCCTAGGTCCTTGAAATAGTTAGAAATGATATGCAATGAAATGATGTCATGATGTCATGTTTAGCACACAAACAATTCACCAATGAGCCTAGGGTTAAGGCTTGCATGAGGTATAGTGATTACCCTACCAAAGTTTGAGTTGGTTCATCTGTCCTATAATAATAACTTGGTTCTAGGAATCTTATCACAGAGATCTTTCTGGCGCTTATTTCAATCTGACGGCCAGTGGTCGATCGAAAATGTCCCAATCATCTCAATGGCGTAGCCAGGTATCAACCAACCTCGGTCTACACCAAAATGAAGCCATCTCACTACCTTCTAATGGCCAAGATGGGTCAATTAAGGTTCTAAAAGTTTAGTTAAGCTTGATGACACCTTGAAGCCAAATACTATCTTCACTTGGGAATGAAGAGTATCGGGACAACCAAAGTGTCACGCTAACGTATACATCATGTTGACCGTTTAGTTATCGTCTAGCGGTCGCGATGATCTAAGCTACTTACCTAAAAGAAACCGGATCGGGTGTAGATCCCAACAAATAATACCAAACAACCCTTAAAGATAAAGCAAGCAAGTCAAACAAAAATAAAAGTTATCTAGAAATCCTAAAATTCTCTCTTTAGGTTCTTGTCCAGTAGTCATGATTCATGTCTGGTGAAGCTGACTTTGTAGGATTTTGTATCCAAATGTGCGGATAGCAAGAGTGCCACCGACTTTTATTTTATCAATTAAGGGAAGGTAAAAGTACGAAAAAGACCGTTAGATTACGAGTTCGGAGAATGGTTATGAAAAGGGAAGGTAGCACCCCTTTCCATCCGTGATTATCTCACGGGCTCTTAGTTGCTCTAGATCACTTTTAAAATTGCTTTACGTGTGTTTGACAAAATGTTTTGAAAAAGGCATTTCTTTGACTTTGTAATGACTCATGTAGGAGTGTATACAAAGTGTTGGAAATGTTTTGTTTTGAAAAATTTGAACTTTGAAAAAGTGTGGTGTGAAAAGCATTTGATAGAGCAAGCAACTAAAGACTTATTTTCGAATTGGTCGTTTTGTTGTACTACATTCCTTTAGAATAGCGCTAGCCATACCATTAGTTAGTAGGTAGCTCCATTCGTTGGATGTGGCGGGACATTCGAAGGGACATCGGATGGTCATAGAAGGCAACTTGTAGGAAGTATCCTAGCACATTCGAAGGGACTATCATCATTTTCGTGGCGACAATCGAGGTCAAGATCATGTATTCGGGCGACATCGTGGGTCTTATGATCTTTGTATCGAAGGGACTATGATGATTTGTTTGGAAGCAGCGGTGCTAGAATACCTCTACGTTAGAGGACATGACCATTTTGAATCGTAAAACGAGAGAATTACCTAAGGGGTGCATGTGTGAGAAAGTGTGATTTGAATATTTTATCTTGAAAATTAGTGGGCTATGTTCAATTTTATCTTGCCATACACGCCTAATTACTAGCAATTTATAGGGTGGAAAGTAAAATCACGGAATGTAAAGTGCGGAAAGGTAAATGTCCTACGCTATTACATGGCTTTGGGCGGATACATAATTTAAAATCACGGAAAATAAAATCCTAATTTAAACTATTACATCCATAGCAGTTACATTATTGAAAATAAAATGAAAATAGAAAAGCGTCCGAATCGGAAGAACACGTAAAGAATGAGAAATCGGAAAATATGATGAATCGAAATAAGAGAAAATGTTAGAAAAATGCAAATTTTAAATTGGAAAAAATATATATCTTGGAAATAATATAAATATACTAAAATAATTTTTGGGATTTTTAGATGCAATTTAATAATTAAAATAATTAAAATGATTTAAATGCAAAATTATGAATAAAAATAAATATGCATGCAAAAATATATTTTAATTTATTAAATTAAATAAAGATTTTTAGAAAATAAATGCAAAAGAAAATAATTTTGATAATTTTAATGCAGAATAAAAATATGAAAAGAAATTAAAATAATGCAAATATTAAAATAAAATTAGAAAATATGAAAATATTAGAAAATATGAGTTTGTGAAAAAGAAAACAAAACCGGGTCGATGAGGTTGACGGTGGACCTTTGGAGCAATCTTTCAAATCCCAGCATACAACCTTTGGGACAACGTGTCTTTGTGTTTTGAAAAACAAAATCAATTGTTTAAAGCGTGCGCGTGTCATGGGTAGATCAAACCAAGTCGTCGTGGGCGGATTGGAATAGATGGGCAATTGGATGGCTACTTTGCACTTGCCTTGAGACTTCGCCCGGTCCAGTGAGTCACTTGGGAGCTAGAACTCACGATCAAGTCTTCTCCGGCTGATCGATTCCACACGAACACGAAAACACGAAAAAATAAAACAGAGGTACCTACCCACAAATAAATTGCGATCTCAATGGTACATTAGTTTGTCCTAAAAATGCTTGTACAAGCCGGTTCGATCGATGACTTGTGAAACTAATAATGGCTATGATTTCGGACGTCAAGCTTATGTAAAGGGTTCGTAGATCCTAAACACCACCACGTCGATACAAACACACAAAACAACATTAATAATGCATGGAAAACAAAATTCGAATTTTGAAATTTACCATCGGAGGCGGTACATGGGCACGATTACAGGTGTACGGAAGCCCAGTAAAGTTGATTTGCTTCTTGGGATGTCGATAAACAAGATTGGATATTTGATTGGTGAAAACTTCTTTGGAAATTGAAATTGAATTTCTCAAGTTTCTTGAAAATTTTGCAAAATAAGGTTTGTTCTTTGAGCTAGGTTTCGTCCTCATTCTTGTTTGCATTGCTTGGTATTTATAGAGTTTGGAAAGAAAAAGAGTGAAAAGATATGATTTGAATTTCAATTTTTCAAATAAAAATCAATTTTCTTGAAAAATTTGATTCCTCTTCAATGTGATCATTGCAATTTGGCAAGTATCTTGGGCTTTCTTGGACATTAGGAAGATATAAAATCAATCTTTTGAAAAAATACTTAATTTCATATTTTATATAATTTATTTTTGAATTAAATGTTATAAAATTCAAATATAAATCATAAAAATAGAAAATTACCAATATAAACATTTATGGGTCAAAAATCATGTCATGAACAAGTTTGGATCAAAAGATTATAGGCCCATTTGGAAAATTTTGCATTTTGACCAAAATGTCCTTTTGTCTGATGTCCAAAATTGCCCACTTACGAATAGTGTATCTTGCTCAATTTTCCACATTTTGAGTGTTCTTGGACTTTTGGAGCTCTAAGAGTCCTCTAACCAACCTTTTTGGTCTCATCTCAATTGGAGTTTCCATGCTCAATATCTTCAAAACAAAAGTTGACTTTTGTTGACTTTGAAAATGACACGTAATGTTTTGAGCTATACCTCTCAAATGAAGCATTTTTGGACATTCTTGTGAGACATGAAGTTGTAGAATTTCCTTCAAAACAAGAGGTGGTGGAAAATTTACGAGAAAGTATGAGAAAGTTATGATGAGTCAAAGTTGATTGACTTTTCACCTAGAAACCTAATTTAGAAAGTTTGACTTTTGAGCAAATCTTGAGTTTTCTTGATGAATCATGATCAACCCTTGATCAAATGATGAATGTAACTAAAATGAGGATGTTGACCAAAAATTATGAAGTTTGTGTATGTTGACCACGATTGACTTTTGTCCATCTGGTGATTTTCGACCATCGAGCAATTGTTGGGAAACTTGACTTGAAGCTTGAAACTTGACATGGAGAATCTTTGAAGCATATGAGGAGGCATGAAGGCCATTGGAGATGTTGGAAGTCCATCTTGACTTGAGAGATGCAAACCCTAGTTTGGGTTGATTGTCTGGAGAGTTTATGCGATCGACTCTTGAGGAATCCTTGACATAGATGTATGAAATCTCTTGAGTAGATGGAGGGCAAATTTTGGGGTATGACCGTTGCTGAGGAAAATTTGGTGCAAATCTTCTCATGAACTTCTTATCATTAACGAGATGCCCTACTTGGAGGATATTCCACAGATCTCGAGATACCTCTTCACGTACGTAGTACCAAGGTTTCTCTTACATGCTCGAGCTCATAATATGGCTTGTCAAACTTCTGATGATGATGCAGGGGCCTAGATTTGTCCCCATCGACTTTGAACATAAGCGACATAGTAATAATCGTCATGATGATTCTCTTCTCGTGGAATATGATTAAGTAATCTCTTGAGTAGGGGATCAGCTCAAGTATGTTCTTGATACGGAATAAGATTCGGATGTTTCGTATCCTACTTAACTATCGACTGATCACTAAAATTTGAATCTCCATACACTTGTAAGAACTTGATTCTTAAGTCGATATGACTTGTTTCCGTGATGCAACAGTATTCGGCCATGTTGTTCGTACAGCTGAAACATAATCTAAGCGGTGAAAAGGGCGTATATGTCCGCTGTAGGTGATGTAATGATGGCGTAATGCCATTTACCAAGTCGAGTTTGGGGCTCCATCAAAGACCATGGTCCCTTCGGGATCCTTATTCGAGGTCCTTCGTCCCGGGCTGGTTCGCCCATGTCGATGACTAGTAAAACATCTTCATCTGGAAATTGAACTACATAGGCGGTAGTCATCTGACTTGGTGAGCCAAATGATACAATACACACTTCCTTTGATCGCTTTACGAAGTGTCTTGGATGTCATTATTCGGTCAGATCATTGCCATCTTCTTTATTAACCCAGGAAAACTGTTCTCAAATATATATTTTATCGGATCATCTTGGAAATCAAAAAAGGTAGTGTGAGTCAACATCTGTCTTGATCAGTAAATGACCCAAGCCAAAGCGTTGCAAGTTTTCTCAGTGTGAGATCTTGTTTCGCGATCGGTGACTTTTTTGCCTAGGTAGTATATTGCATGCTACTTCAAACCAGGACCGTCATGTTGCCCCGACACACCCCATTAGATTATCTGCTGTCAAATTACATGATAAGAGGGTCTTCTTTGGCGGTGACGTAGGGATAGGAGGATGCTGGGTACTCCTTGATTTTATCCAAAGCGATCGGCAATCGTGGTTCCGTTTCCAACTGCTGATCTTTGGTCGGTGCATTTTCTCCCACATTCTTCCATGTTTTGTCTAAGCATTTCCTTGTTTTCCTTTGATTATTTTATATTTTATATTGTTTTCTATTTTATTCTATTTTAGCACTTATTTCATTTCATTATTTAATTTTAAAACTATGACTTTCAGGAAACATTATAACCCGAGCTACGGGGAATCAGTTAGGCGTTTGACCATGCGTTGGAAGAAAGCTAAGAGAAAGAGATACAACTCTAGTTGTGTGAAACTGATTGAATGTAGCAAGGTTGAAAAAAGTCGTTGAAGTTCGGCCCATTTTATATTTAAGTTTTGGGTCTTTGTTTTGGGCACAGGTTGTGTTTTTGACCCGGTTTGGTTATATTGAGATCCACTTGTCCTTGCTATACCTAGCAGCCGCTACAATAATTTGATATTTACCTTTCATTATTGGAAAAAAATACTTTTGTTTTTTGGCCGATTATGATGAGGAACTAAACATCCAGTCGATCCCAGTGTATTCGGGGTTCCAACACTTGAGATTATTCAACAATGTTAATTTCGAGTTTAATTCCTTTCAATAATATTTTTGTGTTATTGTATGCTTAATTCAATTGCATAAAATATATTGATTCAATTAATTGATTGTATGATCTAACAGACTCTTCGCGTTGCTTAATTCGTTGTTATGTCGATCAATCATGTTTACTTAATCATGAAAATTTATCCACGTTTGTAATTAGGACAATAGGATGTTACATCTCCACAAAACTTCATAAACATCCTTTGAGTTTGTATCTAAATAGGAATGAACAATGCTGCTTGGTGTGGAAATTATAATAATCGATGATAGTAGGCTGAATCGGTGGTCAACTTATTTATAATCGCATTTCGCGCTTATTTTACACTTTTCTTAATCGATCATGAATGACCCCTAATTAGATTTACCTCGGTTAGTAATAATCAAGTCCTTGTGAGGCGATTCGAGTCATTAGCCATGCTCGTTTTCAAAATTACCGTTTTGATTCGCCTTGTGACATTGAATCAATCTTTCTTTAGTAACTTGATTTGGCTCTGGTAGCGATTAGATGTGCAATAGATACGGCAATATAGTTCATGTTGAGGGCATAAACTTCGACTTCTCGGTGCGGGGCTGGCATCTCTTGAATAGCTTTAACCTTGGCGGGGTCAACCTCAATACCTTTCGCGACAACAAACCTAGGAGTTTTCGGATCGACTCAAGGTGCACTTGTTGGGATTAAGTCTCGATCGTACTTGACACATTGAGCAGTTTACGCAAATGATCAAGATGTTCTTCTTGATGCGTGATCGAGCTATCATAGTCGGCAGACCTCTATCTCGTGATGAATCATGTCATGAAACAATGTCACCATATGCGATAAGTGGCGCTGCGTTCTTCGATCCAGCAGCGCCAACCTTGTGCGAGAAAGTGCCAGCGTGTAACAAAAGTAGTCTTCTCCATGTCTTGGAGCCATTTGATCGATTATGTAGGAGAAACCATCCATGAAGGAGAAAACCTTATCTTTGGCGGTGTTGTCAACAGAACATCAATATGAGGAAGTGGAAAATCATCTTTCGGACTTGCTTTGTTCGGATCTACGTCCACACACATTCGTACCTTGCCATCCTTAGATGGGGTACCACATTTACAACCTTTGGGGATAAGGGTGTGACTAAGAAAGCGTTGAGCTGTTTCATAACTTGACTTTGATTTTCTCGACATCTCGGGGCATCGTGAACATACATTTCTTGGGAGAAAACCTTCTTTTACGGCAATCGGTACCACAATATCAATGTCTAACCAGTATGTCTTGTGACCAAGCAAAAACCTCAATATAGTCTAAGCATCTGAACCAACCTTTCTTTAACACTTTGTTCTCAACCCGCTCTATCTTGATCTCTTTTACATCCGTTGGTACCCAAATTCACAACCTCAACTTGCTCTTAGTGTGGGCTGTATAACTCGCTCTTCTTCTTTGTGATCAGCAAGATCTCACAGCACTTCACAATCTTCCTCACTTCGTCTTGGCTTGGTAGATCGGATTAAGTCATATTTACTAGCATAAATTGTTATTAGCGAGATTCGGAGTGATTACATGGTATCACGTGGGTGTGTGTAAGAACACATAGCTTTTGAAGGGTGATAAAGTAAAGAAAGAAAACAAACAATTGAATGCAAAGTCCAACGATTTATTGAATGAAAATACATGACAGCGAGATAATAACCCTCATGAAGCGAGCCATGATGCCGGGCAGGCACTGGGCTTTCAAGTTTGTTCAAAACATAAAGAAATCGAAAAGCAAAACAAAACAGAGCAATTACTCGACTAAAGGAGATTGGTATAGCGTCTTGGTCTTCCAATTCTGAGCCCATGATGCAGGAGTTGGGAAGATCCACTTGCGATGTCGAAGTCGTTGTGTCGTCTTCTATAGCATGGATTCCACTCGGCGATGCGGAAAGGAAGTTGGCGGCACGTTCGCGGCGTCATCTTGACCCTTGATGGTGAAGCCTAAACCGGTCTTGTCAAATTTGAAAGGAAGATCGGGGCGACCCCAAATAGTACTACCCTTCACGGCAGGCATCTTTCAAGAGGCCATCCTAGGCGGAACTTGTGTAACCGGGGTGGAGAGTCAGCAGGCATGACTCGGGTATTGTTTCAAAAGCTTGCGAGTCTCGAAGAATTCACCTTCCATCTCGAGTATCGGAATGACGTAGATGGTGACCATATACTCTTCTTCACACATCTTTGTAACAACCTTCCCTTTCACGGTACTTGACTTACGATGCAAGGTAGAATGGCGCACACTTGTGTATCAAGGGCGTCCAAGTAGCGAGTAAAGCTGGACGGATGTCCATGACAAAGTGGAGTCAAAGTGCGAGGCCCGACTTTTGACGGTGAGCTCCAATCTTGTTGCTTAGAACCATCAAAAGCTCTCACAATAATGTCCTGGTCTCGAACCAACCCGACATCAAGCGATCAAGCGGTCTTGGAAGGATATTGAAGCGGAGCAGTATCCACAAAACATGAGATAATGTAGTGCCCTTGCATTCAACGGAGATGTGCAAGGCTTTGTTGTGTTTCTTTCGGAGAATCAAATCGACATCGAGCCTAGGCCGTTGTTGGCAGCCGGGCTAGCAATACAAACTTAATTGGTCGATGGTAGTGTCTTGCGGTGCATGAGCATTCTTGAGAAACTTCACCAAGGCATTAGCATGAGCCTCGAGAGCACAAGGCGAGCAAGCATGGAGATCTTGGATGGTCTGTCAGTGTTCCACACATTGTAGTCACTCTTCTTGATAATCTTGAATTTCCTCCATTTCTTGTTTGGAGGTGTCTTGATAACTTCCTTTGGTACTTCGGTTGGCGGGATGAGTCTTTGGTTCTTTCCCTCTAGCTTGGGGAATGTTGAATAGATTGAATGCAGTGGAGTCGTGTCTTTGGAGGAGATATGCGGAGAGAATACCTTCGGTTAGTCACCTTACTTGATCCGGTGATGTTGTCAATGTCGGGAATGGCTTCAATGTAAGATCTTCAATGGTCGAGGTCTTGTTGCGCCATGATAGTAAACATCGGCTCCATAATTCCAAGGGATAGCTTTGTCGGAGGAATATGGGCCTTGGAGAAGTGATAATGAGAGGTGCCACTCTGAGCAGGGATCGTGAGAGGAAATCCTTATTGTGTTAACATGGCATAATCTTACGGGAAATCGTCACCCCATCCGGTCGCCTTAACATCTTCAATAGGAATCTTGTAACTCTCGGGGAGCAGTGTACTTCACCATGTAATCATACTTTCCACTTGGCTGCCCAAGGTATCCCACCACGGATAGTGCAGTTCGCATTGTCATCTTCAACTTAGACATTTCTTCACAAACACGCCGGTGGTTTGAAATAGTATCTCACGGTTATCCATCATGCCTTGAACACGTCTTCTCAACCAAGCACAACCATCGAGTGCGGATGGGCACCGACAATTCTGGGCATCTGGATTGACAAACACAACAAATTCTTCTTAACGATCATCGGAGGAATGGTCAAGTCATCTATGTTGAAAACATAAGTATCGTCTGTGACATTGGAACTCTTGTCATGGTTAGGCATAGGCGCGTGATCACATTGGTCTCAGCGGAGGATCAAACTCAATCACTTAGCTTCAATCATATCTTGAATCTTGTTCTTGAGCCAACAATCATCGATTACTATGTCGGGCTATTGGAATGGTAAGCACACTTAGCATTAGGATTGTACTTGGAGAGGAAGTGTTGACATTCGAGGAGGATCCCTCAAGTAATCACTCTGCTTTCAACATGTGTTGCAAGGCTTGCGACAATGGCATGTTGATCTTGTAATGTCTTAAGCGCGTTTACGGCTCGCGCGTTGTCTCGTGAGTTGTCTTGATGTAGGATTGGAGATCCTGGCCCCCACAGTTGGTAGCGGTCGGTCTTGGCTCGGCTTTTCGACCATACACGACATTGGCTTCTTTCTTAGCACCAAAAGATCTCTTGGAGATTTGAAGATGTCTCTACTGAATCTTTCCACTCTTGATACCAACTAATCGCTGCTGTCAATATCAGCTCGGTGAATCCGGTGAAGGTTTCAATCAGATGATTGAAGAATGGGCTGTCGGTGTTCCCATGAACATATCAACCAACTCCTATTGGACAAGGGTGGTTGAACTACACTGCTAGATCTCTCCATTTACGAGCATACTCCTTGAACTTCTCATCACGACCCATAGACATGCTTTGTAGTTGCATGCAGTGGGTGTCAATTCAACATTATACTCACATGCAGAAAGCATCAGCTAAGTCACTCCAAGTACGGATCTGGTCATTCTCTAGTGATAGTACCATTCCAGCGGGTTAGGACAAACTCTCTTGAAAATAGTGCATCCACAACTTTACATCATCGGTGTGGGGATTGATCTTACGGACATAGGACTTCAAATGCAGCTTAGGGCAAGACACCATCATACTTAGCAAAGTTGGAACTTTGAACTTGGGAGGAATCACAACACAGGGACAAGACTCGGATCATCAAAATTCAGCCGGACATCTTGAGTTTTCCACGGCATTAGACGGTCTTCAAGTTGCTTGTACTTGTCATCTTCATGAGTATTGGCCATCATCATAGTTCTTCTCAAGCTCGGGCTGACTGCCTTCACCATCACCCTTGTTACTTTCCTCGGTCTTGACACTTCCTTGAGAGCTCAATCCGGTACCACTCTTAGGACCACCTTTGTAGCGTACGCCCATGTTGAGGACCAACACCTTCTTCTTTGTTGATGAGCTTCTTGAATCTTCTTGGCCTTGGACCAAGCTGGTGAACATCTGCTTTGGCCCAGGCATTGAGCTTGAAGATCTTTGTGTTGTTCAGAGCCATTACGCTAAAATAAATAGCGAGCAAATGAGAAAACCAATCTTCATGTACATGATGCAATGTTATGCTATGATATGCAATGTTTATGCGAATGCAATGCAATGTTTTCAAGGACCTTAGAGATTTAAATTTGTTAAACAAGCAATGAACAAACATTTATTAGTACTCTTCTTATTCTTTTCTTTTTTAAGTACAAGAGATAGTTCAAAACAATAAAAACATAAACATCCTAAAGCTCTAAGTCTCCATGGTAGCTTCCTCTTGGTGCCGATGTAGCGTTGATGTTCGCTCCTCGTGAAGTAGCTTGGTCAACTCTAGCACTTTCTTCTCACTTGCATATGCTTGAGCAAAGGTATCCCTCTCTTCTTTAGTTGAATCGAGGATCTCTTCAGTCTTCAAAATCGATAGGCATGTCGGGATGGAGAATGGTATGGTGTATCACCTATAGCAGGTTCCATAATTCTTGGTAGAGCAGGCGTGAATGGCATCATGAGGTTTTGAGCTCGAGCTCGCACCCATTTGAGGTAAGGTTCCCAAGGAATGGAGTTGGTGCCCCAAAGTCTTGGTATCGATCTTCTTCCATGCCCCAGCGTGTATGAACCTTAAGTGGTAATTACGGAGATCGTGATTGTAGTCGAACACAATATCTTGGAGAAGCATATCATGTGGACCATCTCTTGGGCAAAACCAAGCTGACGTAGAGCTAAGAAGGGTTGTAAGTAATACCTCCCTTATACCAAGGTGGTACATTAGGAATTCTCCTAGCTCAATGAATAAGTCTTTGAGAGAGCCAGGCGGACATGCAGGTGGGAGGATCTGGATGGTGATGTTCGGTTAATTGGTATCAGTCTTAAGTATATGATGCATGACTTAGGAATGAGTATCGAAAGGGTTGTCAAAGTATCAACTAACACTGTATCATGTTGACCGTTTAGTTATATGTCTAGCGGTCAGCGATAGTTGTGCTACCTAAAACCGGATCCGGTGTAGGATCCCATGGAAATATAATACAGCTTGACCCTTAAAGATGGCATACAAGTCAAACAAAAGCAATAAGGTTATCTCGAAATCCCTAAAGCCGATTCTCTCTTTTAAGGTAATTCCCAGTAGTCATGATTGTAACACGGTGGGCTACGGCTTTGTAGGATTTGTATACGCAAATATGCGGATATGAAGTCGCCACCGACTTTATTTTATCAATTAAGGGAAGGTAAAATGCAGAAAAGACCCGTTTAGATTACGAGTTGGAGAATGGTTATGAAAAGGGAAGGTATGCACCCTTTTCCATCCACCAGTTATCTCACAGACTCTTAGTTGCTCTAGATCACCTTTTAAAATTGCTTTACATGTGTTTGACAAAAATGTTTTGAAAAGGCATTTAGCTTTGACTTTGTAATGACTCAAATGTAGGGTGTATACAAAGTGTTAGGAAATGTTTAGTTTTGAAAAGAGTTTGAACTTTGAAAAGAGTGTGGTGTGAAAAGCATTTGTTATTAGCAACTAAAAAGCTTATTACCCACTTGAATTAGTGGTTTTCGTACTTCTACGTTCCTTTAGAATAGCGCTAGCCGTACCATTAGTTAGTAGGTAGCTCCATTCGTTGGATGTAAGCGGGACCGAGAGGGACATCGGATGGTCATAGAAGGCAACTTGTAGGTATCCTAGCACATTCGAAGGGACTATCATCATTTTTAGTAGGCGACAATCGAGGTCAAGATCATGTATTCGGAGGCGACATCGTGGGTCTTATGATCTTTGTATCGAAGGGACTATGATGATTTGTTTTGAAGACAGCGGTTAGAATACCTCTACGTTCGAGGACATGACCATTTTGAATTCGTAAAACAGCGAGAGAATTACCAAAGGGTGCGTGTGTGAGAAAGTGTGTTGATTTCAAGTATTTTATCTTGCAAATTAGTGGGCTATGTTCATTATTATCTTGCCATACACGCTAGTTACTAGCAATTTATAGGGTGCGGAAATTAAATCACGGAATGTAAAGATGCGGAAAGTAAATCCTACGCTATTACATGGCTTAGGCGATACATAATTTAAAAATGCGGAAAATAAAGACCTAATTTAAACTATTACATCCCATGGCAGATTACATTATTGGAAAAATAAAATGATAAAAGCGTCGAATCGGATCAACCTTAAAAAGAGAATGAGAAATCGGAAAATACGATATAAATCGAACAAGAGAAAAAATGTTAGAAAAATGCAAATTTTATATGAGAAAAATATTATCTTGGAAATAATATAAATATACTAAAATAAATTTTTGGGATTTTTGAATGCAATTTAATAATTAAAATGAATTAAAGTGATTTAAATGCAAATTATGAATAAAATAAATATGCATGCAAAATTATATTTTTTAATTTTATAAATTAAATAAAGTTTTAGAAATAATAAAAGAAAATTAATTTTTGATGATTTTAATGCGAAATAAAATTATGAAATTAATTAAAATAACATGCAAATATTAAAATAATTAGAAAATATGAAAATAGGAAAATAATGCAAGTTTGAGAAAAAGCAAAAGCGGCTTTGGGTGGTTGAACCCATGACATTGGAGGATCTTTGAGCAGGCGGCGTCCTTCCACTAGGCAGTGGCTTTTGTGTTGGAAAGGCGAAAACAATAACATATATGAATGATGGCGTCACAGGAATATTGAACACGATCATTCGCATGTGGACCCAGGACTTATGAATGGGCGAATCACGTTGTTTCTTTTGCCATACTGCATCCACGAGTGTCGATTGACAGCGAGCCACAGCTCACGTCGTCTTCTCCGGCAAATCGGACCTATCACGCAAAATACGCGAATTCAAAGCTATGGTTAAAATGCTACCCCCTAAATCGAATTGAATCCAATGGTCTCGGTTTCTATTGAATCGGCTGCAATTTGTGATTAACTCGCAGTTCTCGAAACCCTAAGTATGGCATCTACGTGTTCTTGTTCAAGCACTCAAGCGATGGCCCAGATCATGTTTAGGAACCTCATGAACCAATGAAAGCATTAGATTAATTAATACAAACGGAATAATCAAATGCAAAATCAAGAAAAAATCGAATATGTATGATATGTATATATATCGATTGACACTTTAACCATTAGCAAGGTGTACTTACTCGGCTTACCTCACGAAGACAATGGAATGTTTTAAAGAAAGTGAAAGTGGCAGGTTTAATTCGATTTTCAAGTTTCTTGAAAAAATTTGCAAAATAAGGGTTTGGCTTGAGCTAGGGTTTTGTGTTTTGTGGCATGTGATCTTCTTGAGCATTTATAGAAAGTTTGGATGGAAAAAGGAGTGAAAAAAGATTGATCCATCAATGTGCAAATATTTTCCATAAAATAAATCAAATTTTGGAAAAATTTGATTTTCTCATAATACAAAGGCTACACAATTTGGTATGAATCATGGGCTTTCTTGGACTTTAAGGAAGATATAAATCAATCCTTTTGAAAAATCTTATTTTCATATTTTATATAATTTAATTTTGAATTAAATGTTTTAAAATTCAAATATAAATCATAAAATAGAAAATTACCATATTAACATTTATGGGTCAAAATAATGTCATGAACAAGTTTGGATCAAAGATTTTAGGCCCATTTGGAAAATTTTGCATTTGACCAAAATGTCCTTTTGTGCAATTGTCAAAATTGCCCAACACGAATAGTGTATCTTGCTCAATTTTCCACATTTTTGAGTGTTCTTGGACTTTTGGAAGCTCTAAGAGTCCTCTAACCAACCTTTTGGTCTCATCTCAATTGGAGTTTCCATGCTCAATATATCTTCAAAACAAAAGTTGACTTTTGTTGACTTTGAAAATGACACATAATGTTTTGAGCTATACCTCTCAAATGAAGCATTTTTGGACATTCTTGTGAGACATGAAGTTGTAGAGAATTGAATTTCCTTCAAAACAAGAGGTGGTGGAAAAATTTACGAGAAAGTATGAAAAGTTATGATCGATCAAAGTTTAGTTGACTTTTCACCTAGAAACCCTAATTTAGAAAGTTTGACTTTTGAGCAAATCTTGAGTTTTCTTGATGAATCATGATCAACCTTGATCAAATGATGAATGTAACTTCAAAATGAGGATGTTGACCAAAATTATGAAGTTTGTTGTATGTTGACCACAGTTGACTTTTGTCCATCTGATTGATTTTCAACCATCGAGCAATTATCGGGAAACTTGACTTGTGAGCTTGAAACTTGACATGGAGAATCTTTGAAGCATATGAGGAGGCATGAAGACCATTGGAGATGTTGAAGTCCATCTTGACTAAGATACCAAACCTAGTTTGGGTTGATTGTCTAGGAGAGTTTGTCGATCGACTCTTGAGGAATCCTTGAGTATGGATGTATGAAATCTCTTGAGTAGATGGAGGGCAAATTTTGGGGTATGACAATGACTTGACCATTCTCGATGGTTGTTGAAGAATTGCTGGCCGGTGTCGATCAGGATGCCGGTATCATTGGTGCCCGTACGCACACGATGGTTTATGCTTGGTTGAGAAGGCGTGTTCGATGCATGATGGATAACCGTGAGATACAACTACAGAACCACACATGCGAGCGTGTGAAACATGTCTAAAGCGAGAAGATCGAAGATGTAGATGAAGCTTGCACCATGCATGTGGGATACCCTTAGAGCGACCCAGTGGAGAAATGATTACATGGTGATACTTTGTTCTGAGCTGAATTCCCTGTGAAGATATTCTGGCGACGGATGGGGTGAAGATTTCCCGAGAGAAGACTATCACGATGTTAACACCATAAGTTTCTCTGTGATCACATGCCTGGTAGCACCTCATATTCTTAACTTTGGACGGTTCATATTCTCGACAAGGCTATCCCGTGAAATTATGGAGTTGATGTTTACTATCTGGTGTCAAGCAAGACCCTCACGACCATTGAAGGTCTTACAGTTCGACTACATTTACGACGCCAATGACATCACCGGATCAAATGGTGGCGGCCGAACCGGAAGGGTATTCTCTCCGGATATCTGCTCCTCGAAAAGACCTTTGCGACTCCGGCTCGCATTCGACTATTCAATCCATTCCCCAAGCTGGAAAGAACCCGTTATTTCGTCCTGCTCATTGATACCAAAGGAAATTCTTGAGGTACCTCCGAACAAGAAATGGAGGAAGTGCGAAGATTTATCAGAAGAGTATTTAATGTTCTTGGAGCAGTTGAATAGTCCAAGATCTCCATGCTTGCTCTGCTCTTGTGCCACAGGGCTCGTACTAGCATGGTGATTTTGAAGAGTGCTCACGTGCCTTGAACACCAACGGCGATTTGAAGTTTGTATTGCTAGCACAGGCGCCAACAGCCCAGCTGGCTTCTAAATCTTGATTTGACTCTACTGGAAGAAACACAACAAAGCCTTGCACATCTACATTGAATGCAAGGGCGTTACATTATCTCATGTTTTGGTGGATCTTTGGTTACGCTTTGAACATCCTACCCCTGCTTTTGATCGGCTTGTCGAAGGGTTGGTTACGAGACCAGTGACATAATTGTGAGCTTTTGATGGTTCTAGCGACGATGCCGGAAACTCACTCTCACTGTTAAAGTCGGTTCCCGGACTTTTGATTCCACTTTCTTTGTCATGGACATCCGTCCATTTACTCTTGCCTACTTGGCGCCCTTGGATACATGGGGCGGTATTGTACCTCTACCTTGCATCGAGTTGAAATACCGGTGAAAGGGAAGGTTGTTATAGTATGTGGTGAAGAAGAGTATATGGTCGAGTCATCTAAAGTTATTCGATACCTCAAATGGAGGCCAATTCTTTGAGACTCCTGTCAAGCTTTGAAACAATACCGAGTCATACTGTGACTCTCCTGTTCCACAGAAATTACACAAGTTCCATAGGATGGCCTCACAAAGATGCTCAAGTGGCTTTGTTGAACAAGGAGGTAGTCTTGTTTAGGGTGACTCCCGATCTTCCTTTCAAATCCGACAAAACTGGTTTAGGCTTCACCATCAAGTCGGAAGATGATACGTCGCGACGTGCCGACCAATTTCCTCTGCGCATCGGCAGTGGAATCCATGCTATAGAAGGCGGCGACAGCGGCCGACGCCGATAAGTGGTTCTTCGACTCCGGATCATGGGCTCGACAATTGGAAGGCTGAAGGCGTCATACCAATCTCCTTTAGCCGGGATAATTGCTCTTGTTTTGTTTTGCTTTTCGTATTTTCATGTTTGAACAATAAACTCTAAAGCCTAGTGCCTTAGGGGCATCATGGCTCGTTTGCGAGGTTATTATACATCGTTTATATTTTCATTCAATAAATTCGTTGGACTTTTGCATTCAATTATTTGTTTTCTTTCTTTACTTTATCCCCTCAAAAGCTATGTGTTTCTTACACACACACGTGATACACATGAATCACTCGAATCTAGATTAATAACGACTATGCTATTGCTAAATATGACTTGATAATCCGATCTACCAAGCGAAGGCGAAAGTGAGGAAGATTGTGAAGTGCCAGGAGAACTTGCTTGATTTCTGACAGAAGAAAGCGGGTTATCTGACCCACGAAAGCAAGTTGAGGTTGTGAATTTGGGTACTAGCGAAGGCAGAAAAGAGATCAAGATAGGAGCGGTCTTGAGAGCAGTATTAAAGAAAGATTGGTTCGGATGCTACAAGACTATATTGAGGTTTTGCTTGGTCATACGAAGACATGCTGGTTTAGACATTGATATTGTGGTACACGATTGCCAACAAAAGAAGGTTTTCTCCGGTGAAGCGAAGGTTCGTCGCATGTGTCTGAGATGTCGAGAGAAAATCGAAGCGAAGTTATAAAGCAGTTCAACGGTTTCTTAGGTACTTCCTATCCACAATGGGTTCTGACGTGGTTCCATGCCTAAGAAGGATGGTAAAGATGCAGAATGTGTGTAGATTCTGAGAGATGAACAAGCGAGTCAGAAGGCGATTTCCACTTCCTCATATTGATGTTACGGTGACAACACCGCTCGGGACAAGGTTTTCTCCTTCATGGATGGTTTCTCCGGTTACAATCAAATCAAAATGGCTCACGAAGACATGGAAGACTACTTTCGTTGGGGCACTGACAAGGTTATGCGTTCGTTCGGATGGCGCCACTTATCGATGCTATGGTGAAATTATTTCATGACATGATTCATCACAAGATAGAGGTCTCGTCGATGACATGATAGCTCGATCCGGGGTGAAGAAGAACATCTTGATCATTTGCGAAGCTGACGGGTTGAAGAAGTGCAGATTGAGACTCAATCCTAACAAGTGCACTTTGAGTCGGATCAGGAAAACTCTTGGGGTTCGTTCGATGGTAAAGGTATTGAAGTTGACCCGCCAAGGTTAAAGCCATTCGAGGAGATGCGGCACCCGCTTGAGAAGTCGAGAGGTTTCTTGGGCGATTAAACTACATTGCAGATTCATTGCACATTTAAGCGCTACTGTGAGCCAATCTTGAGTTACTTAAGAAAGATCAAGTAGTGGAATGGAATGGCGATTGCCGGATCGCTTTTGACAAAATCGGGTACCTGATCCTCCTATCTGATGCCGCCCACGAAGGAAGACCTCTTATCATGTACTTGACGGTGTTAGAGAACTCAATGGGGTGTGTTGGGGAAACATGGCGAGTGCAGTCGAAAGAGCATGCAATATACTACCTTAGCAAAAGTTTACCGTGAAACAAGATACTCACGGCTCGAGAAAACTTGCAGCGCTTTAGCTTGGGCTGCTCGAAGACTAAGGCATATATGTTGACTCACACTACTGTTGATTTCCAAGATGGATCCGATCAAATACATATTTGAGAAACCAGCTCTCTCGGGAGAATAGCAAGATGGCAAATGATCTTGACGAATATGACATCGGTACACTTCTCGAAAGCAATCAGGAAGTGTAGCGAGATCATTGGCTCATCAAGTAGATGACTATCGATCTATGCGGTTAATTTCAGACGAAGATGTTTTACTAATTCTGATTGTGAAGAACGGATCGACGAAGGACACGAACAAGGATCCCGATGGACCATGGTCTTTGATGGAGCCTCAAACGCACTTGGCAATGGCGCCATCATTACATCCCTATGACGGACATCGCCTTTCACATGATTATGTTTGATTACACTAACAACATGGCGAATCTGAGCGTGCATTATGGGTATCAAAGCTGCTATTGACTTAAGAATCAAGTTCTTACAAGTTTATGGAGACTCGACTTTGGTGATCGGTCGATTAAGGCGAGTGGGATCTGAGGCATCAGAATCTCATTCCATATCGAGCATGTTACAGGTTTGATCCCTACTTGAAGATTGCTTTTGATCACATTCCACGAGAAGAGAATCGGTTGGCGACGCATTAGCTACTATATCGTCTATGTTCAAGGTCGGATGGGACAACGGGGCTCCCCGGATCATCATTGAGAAGTTTGGCGAACCGGTATTGTTATGAGCTTGATACGGAAGAGAAACCTTGGTACTATGGCGTGAAAAGGTATCTTGAGACTCGAGAATATCCGTAGGGCATCCGTCAATGATAAAAGTTCATGAGAAGATTTGCATCAAATTTTTCTCGACAAGGCATCTTATACAAAGCGCAACCACGACTTGTGCTTACTCGCTATAGATCGGAAAAGCGACAATCGTATCATGGAAGAGTTAGAAGGCGCGTTGGTACCCACTCCGATGGACACACCATGGCTAAGAAGATTTTGAGAACGAGGTTACTATTGGTCCACCATGAAGTTGATTGTCACCTCTACGCTCGATCTTGTCACAAATGCGGATATATCGACAAAGTGCGTACCTCGGTTACCTCACAATGTTTTAACTTCTCCTTGGCCTTTTTGCAATGTGGGGCATTGACATGATTGGAGAAATCAAGCCCGACTTCCAATGGACATCGTTTCATCCTTGTGGCAATTATTATTTCACCAAGTGGGTAGAGGCGACCTCGTTAGCATCTGTTACCAAGAATGTTGTGGCTCGATTCATCAAACATAATCTTATCATCGATATGGCACTCCCGAAAGGATTATCACGGATAATTGCTCTAATTTCAACAACAAGATGATCCTTTGAACTCTACCGCAGTTCAAGATCAAGCATCACAATTCTTCTCCATATCGGCCTAAGATGAATGGTGGAAGCCGCCAACAAGAACATTAAGAAGATTATCAGAAGATGGCGGTGACTTACAAAGATTGGCATGAGATGTTACCATTACGCTCTTCATGGTTATCGTACTGATCACGAACATCAGCGAGGCAACCTTCTCTCTTGTGTGCGGTATGGGCGGTCCACCCATCGAGGTTGATTCCCTCGACGAGTCCTCCGGGCCGAGTTAAAGGCGATTGGATTCGGACTCGCCTTGACGGATTAACTTGATTGATGAGAAGCGACTCGCATCCATCGCCATGGGCGATCTATCGACAGAATGATCGGAGCATTTAACAAGAAGGTCAAGCAAGGAGTCTATCAAGTTGGTGACCTAGTAGTCAAGCATCATTCTTCCACAAGGTGATCGAGGGCAAATGGACTCCCACCTCGAGGACCGTTTGTAGTCAAGGCAGTGTTTTCGGTGACTATGATACTTAGCACCATGGATGGTGAAGACTTCCACACCGCGAGCGAGACATAGTCAAAAATACTACATAGAAGAGACCAGCTAGGTCGACTGACCTAGGCAAAAATAAGGGCATACTGGCGAACCAAAAGGGTTCGGGTAAAAGTTAAGGATATATACAAAACATGTACACTCGGCAAGTCGAAAACTTGAAAAGGCGGCTTGGGCAAAAAGGGTATCGGTGGTGAAAACCGAAAGGCGGTCTAGGCAAAGTTAGGGATTTAAGCGTGCGACTATGTCTCTTCCGGATCCTGCTTCCAGACTACTATCAGCATTCAAGATTCAAATGGCGAAGATCAGTCTACTCACTTTCTATTGACAACAAGGAGATGAGATAGTTCTTTCTCTTTACATTTTTCACTATTGTCGTTTGCAATAAGTCCAACGTTTGCTTTGAATGATTATATGCATTTTACAATGAAATCTATTCACAAACATGCGAAAAGTGGGCATACAAAGTAGTTACTAGGGCTCTAGGAATTGAGATGACGGCGAAAGTCACCAATGCATTTCAGCGAGCATGATCCCCTGATGTCACTCACAACAAACCTTCCCCAGCGGGTATCGTTAGTCCCGACGGTGATTCCACTCAGTGAGCAATGTTACATCGTCTCGGGCATAACACTTCATCCCAGCTAAGGTATTTATCATCAATGAATATCTCTCAACAATTCCCTTTTCTCTAGCGGTATCGGACTTGAGACTTGGTCAGATAATGCGGAGAAAATCTACATCTTATTCCCGATGAGATTCCAGCAGGCTGACGGTCTCCAACCATCAAGCAGCTCTCGGTGAGGTCTACATTCAAAACCCCCAGTAGAGCGCCTCCTAATTTTTCCCAACAGGATCTACATACAAGATCCCCAATAGATTGCCTCCCAAACTCTCCCCAGCAAAGTCTATGTATGAGATCTCCAACAACGAGTTTCTCAATCTCTACCTTCCTCAACAATATCTAGGCCCAAGACTTGGTCAGATAGTGCATCGGAGAGATCGAGTTCTTTTCTTCTCGGGATCTCCATCCCCAAGCAATCGAGGAATCCTCAAGCATAACATCCGCATCTTCTTCAAGATGGATATGTTTTGAAATACCAGAACATCTATCATTCATACATTACTCATAAAGTCATAATTCATGTCATCCATATACATTGTCATGCATCATACTTTGCATAAGACTAACAAATATTCTATCAAAGTTTCTCTTGTTTTCTCCAAAGCAGTGGAAATCACTTGGCCTTACGGGTCGAGTTAAGCCCGAATCTCGACGGAAAACTATCGAAAGTAGCCCCTAGTTGTCCTCCGGTGGTCGAGGATTAAGCCCGAATCTCGGCGGAAAACTATCTAAAGACCGCCCCTAGTTGTCCTCCGACGGTGGTCGGATTAAGCCCGAATCTCGGCGGAAAACTATCGACGACCGCCCTCGTTGTCCTCGACAACGGATCCGAGATTAATACCGAGCGGACGGGAAACCCTATCCGAGCGATCACAAGTTATCCTCCGATATGAGGCGGTGGATCAATACCGATGCCTGCGGGGACGATATCCACACTTTGCCAAATTAATATCCCTCGGGTAATCGGCACGAAGATCTATGCAGATCCTTCCTGTATCATGCAACTCTGAGTCTAGCGTCACTCGATTGCCACTGGATGGCATCTTAAGCCCATCTCCGACTACTTATCAACATTTCTCCGCTTTGAATGCATATTTGGTTAAAAACCAATACAAACCAATGACTTCATTCAAAAATGAGCCGCAGAAGTCTAACATCGACTCCTCGGGATGGCATCTTAAGCCCATCTCGCCTCCTTCCACTATCAGAACATCTGAGAGCTAGCGTACGGCTCACTCCCGGCATCGACCTTTCGGATGGCATCTCAAGCCCATCTCCGAAGATTCTCCTCCTATCAACAACCTCGAGTCTAGCATACGACTCATCCCCAGTAAGTCTCTACCTTCTCAAATGGCATCATAAGCCCATTCCGCATCATCCACCAACAGAGTGCAAATTTTCGGGTGTACTCGGTGTTCAATCATCTTCTACCTTCACTCACGAAAGACAAGTATGTCAATCTAACCTTCGGTACAAGAAGATTGAGCAGGGGGTGTCATACCCCAAAATTTTCCCTCCATCTTCTCAAGATACCTCATACATCCATACTCAAGGATTCCTCAAAGGTTGATCAAACAAACCCTCTCCTAGACAATCAACCCAAACTAGGGTTTGGCAATTCTCAGCTTAAGATGGACTTCCAACATCTCCAATGTTCATCATGCCTCCTCATATGCTTCAAAGATTCTCCATGTCAAGTTTCAAGCCTTACAAGTCAAGATTGCTCAGACAATTGCTCAGATGGTTGAAAATCAATTGTATTGGACAAAGAGTCAACTATGGTCAACATACAGTCAAACTTCATAATTTCTGGTCAATATCCTCATTTTGAAGTTACATTCATCATTTGATCAAGGTTTGATCATGATTCATCAAGAAAACTCAAGATTTGCTCAAAAGTCAAACTTTCTAAATTAGGGTTTCTAGGTGAAAAGTCAACTAAACTTTGACTGATCATAACTTTCTCATACTTTCTCAGAAAGTTTTCCACCACCTCTTGTTTTGAAGGAACTTCAATTCTCTACAACTTCATGTCTCACAAGAATGTCCAAAAAATGCTTCATTTGAGAGGTATGGCTCAAAACATTACAGGTCATTTTCAAAGTCAACTAAAAGTCAACATTTTGTTTTGAGGATATATTGAGCATGGAAACTCCAATTGAGATGAGACCAAAAAGGTTGGTAAGAGGACTCTTAGAGATTTCCAAAAAGTCCAAGAACACTCAAAAGTGTGGAAAATTGAGCAAGATACACCATTCACAAGTTGGGCAATTTTGAAAGAGTGCACAAAGAGAGATGCTTCTAAAAATCAAAAATTTTGCAAATGGGCTTACTTTTTATTCATCCAAACTTGTTCCTTATGCAATTAGGAATATCCAAGCCCAATGCCACGAATTTTTATTTTATTTTTCTATTTAATTTGGAATTTATTCATTTAAATACAAATTAAATTTAAAAATAAGGTATAAAAACAAAATTAAATGCAAAATTGATTTTTCTCTCTTCTTTGAGATCCAAGTAACTCAATAAAGCCAGCAAATTTCGAAATTTGGATTGGTATGGCAAGATTTGATTGAAAATTGATCAAAATATGAAAATTTGATTTTGTACAAAATCAAATTTGATTTACGATGAATAATGATTGATTCTTCCTCAAATTAACTCCAAATCCTTCTACTATATATACATGACTCATGCCACGAATTAGGGTAGAAATTTTGTTGGAGAAACCCTTATTGCAACTCAAAAACCGTGGGTTACAAGCTACTAGCAACCTTGCTTTTGCTTGATTCAACCGATTCTAAGCCATCCAATAGCTTCGGAGGTCCATTGATTCATTCAGACCCTTACGGATCAAGAATCCATCAAGAACCACGAAATCAAACTCACGGTTTTGACACTTTTCTTGAAATCGATTTATTTTCATGCATTATTAACATGTTTCATTGTTGTTTTGTGATCGATGATGAGTTTGCAAGCGATCTGGCTGTTTGATTGCATTTCCATGGCGGGAACTCGATATGCCATAGCTAGGGTTTTTAACAACGATTTAGGGTTTCTCTCAAATGGAAAAATTAGACCTCAAGACCATTGCCAATGAATTCGGAATGATGTCCTGAATCGAACCATGGTCTTAGAAATCATTTATATTATCTGTGTGTGATTTTCAATTTTGCCGGGGCGTGGCGTCGAGCAATGGCCGCGCTATATTTTCAAAAATTCAAAACGAAAGAGATGAAGTTTGGCGCGGTGACGAGGCAACAGGAAGGCGACACTTGTTCATACACCATCCGTTTCGATTCAGTGACACGCGTGCGCTCCAGATCAGATGGTCAAGGCATGGATGTGTTGCACCCCAAAATTTGCCCTCCTATCTCGATTTTATCTGGCTTAGGCTTCGCATTCGTCTGCATACATGTCCATTAGATCATTGACATTAAACAGTCATTCATTGCATATGCATCATTTCGTCGTATTTAAATTGACCAAAAGTTAGTTTAAATCGATATTTGCATTATTTTATAGTTATAAAATACCCGATATTTCACTTCATTCATTTTTATCTTCTTACCTGTTTACTGTGCCATTTTAAGTTGATTATATGACGATGATATCAATATTTCGGTTTTATAAACAAACTGTTAAAAACGATTCGATACTGTACGAAAATTAGTGGGAAAAATATTTCAAACTTTCGCCTCTAACTCACTGCTTTATGAATCTACGTGTCGCGTAGATCATGAAAATGTGATCTCTCTAATTTTTCGATACATTTGAAGTTTTGTTTTTAACAGTAGCGTTTAAAATCGGTATTTTTATTATCGTTTTATTTCAATTTTAAATATTTCGATAATTTTTCTTTAATGTTTGATACCTGTAATTTATTTTAATATGTTTATTTTATTTTTTCGGATAATTATTGTCCGAACTTTTGTCATTTTTGACAATTTTAAGTGTCTAATTTTTATCTCTAAAAATTAAAACAAAAATACATTTGAGTAGATTATTTTTTATCTTTTGGGCTTTGAGGCCCATTTTATAACTAAGGGTATTATTGGCATTTTAAAAAAATAACCTAAACCTAATATTTGAGTATATATGTGTATGTTATGTTATTGATTTGGGAGGCCAAAAATTGAACGAAAAATGAAACAGAGGGAAGGAGGCGGATCACAAAATAGAGCCAAAAGTTATAAAACAAATCTCATCTTCTTCCCCTAACTTGACTGTCAATCCGAAACTCATTCAACATCCATACCCCATTCTCCTCCATCCATTCCACTCTCTACTCATCACCTCAACCGCGACACAGCTCCTTCCCTGTTTCCTCTTCGTTCCAGCACCAATCCTCAACACCTCCATCTGTTGCTCACCTCATACCCCTGTTTCCACCATAACTCTCGCCGTAAACCCCCAAACTCCATTTCCTTCAGCTCCACCGTCAACTTCCCTCTGTTCCAACAACCTCCAATCTTCATCGCCGCTACCCTCTGTCCGTCGCCTCCTTCATCTCCGCGTTACACCCACCGTAACCCTCATTCACTCTACATCTCCTTCCCATCTTCAAACAGCCAGCCCTTCATCTTCTCCGGCCTCCTCGTATCAAACCTCAACCTTGAGACCATGTGAAATTACAGCTCATACAAACGGTTCCGAGTTCCAGAGTCAAGACGAACAACTTCCTTCATCTCGCCTTCCATCGCCGAATACACCTCTGCTTCTCACATCCAACCGCCGTCGTATCCATCCAACGACAACAGCCAACAGGTGCAGTCGTAGCAGCAACATTTTCATCATATGCAGCAGTAGTTTCAACAACTACAACCGCCCTACTTCCGCTCTGCCCAGCAACCCCTCTGTCTCACAACCGAAACTCCATCTTTAGCGCACCTCCTGTCAAATGCATCACAGGGAACAACAGCAGCATCTCGTAGCAGTAGTTTAACTTCGACATATGGGTAACTTTCCATCCCTTGGCTTGTTTGAGTTTTGATGTGATCTCTGTTAAAATGTTATGCTGTCTAGTTTCAAATTCTACTGAAACATATATGCATCGATACTGTGTCGTTTTGTTAAATCTCAATATTGGAATGGTCATATTATTCACGATGTATGTGTTGAATATTGGTTTGATATTGTGATGAATTCTGAATAAAACGGCCTGATCTTGTTGTGTTGTGTTTTCATGTTCATGGTAACGTTGAGATCTGTTATGAATAATTATGTGATAATTTCTGTTTGATCCAACACGGATGAATTTCTATCAATATGCCCTGTGACAAACTGCTCCAATGAAGTCTAACTTAAACTTATGTATTATGTTTAATTCCGAATCAATTTTGCACTAGAATCTGTGAATAATTTAGTATCTAATGCGATTCGTTTTAGTATGCCATGAACTTAAGGTTTTGTTTTTCATATTTGGTTTGAAATATTCAGATATTCATTGAATTTAATTGTTTGAATTTGTTGAGGACATTTGGAATACATGTTATATCAATTTTCGAATAAGTCTTGAATATTAGTGTGAAGTTCTGATTCTTGTTTGAAACTATAATAATCAATGTTTGAATGACCTTTTGTTGTGATATTTGATCTGATCACGAAAGATCAACTTGGTTATGACTTTATCGTTTATTTCTTATGGTTTTAAACACCTCCGAGTTGAAGTTTTTTGAGCACAATCATGATTCCATAACTGCTGCCCAGATTTCATGTCATTGATTTTTGTTAAATTCATTCTTCTATGTTTCGAGTTTGTTTAGAACAATAATAATACATGCTATGATAATATTTCTGTTTGTATCATCATTGAGTTGTGGTATTTTGTTTTGAATCGATTCTTGAAGATTAATTCGGCTATTTCCTTTTGTGCTAAACAAGTTTGAGTCGAATTTTGGGATATAATGATACATGTATAGATGCTGCCCGGATTCATTGTGTTTGTTTGATTCATTTTGAAATAATGTTGATGATGCTTTTGTTTCGTTTGTGCTTTGAATCGGTTATAGCATAGTATCGTGGTTGCCATTGATTTTTGAACTTATTTGAAAAGAATTCCAATGTGCGTTTTAAGTTTGTACATGGCTGCCCGGTTTGGTAAGTGATTGAAAATATACAAGTTGGTTGGTGATCCGTGGTTAATTGAGTTTATCTTGACATTTGTTTGTGTTTACCTTTGAGTTTATGCAATTTTTGATCGATATTGAGCGTTTTCTTAAGATAATAGTTGCTGCCCGCTTCCGGTTCATGTGGTTTAAATGTGTTTAGAATTCAATTTTCATGTTTCGAACTTGTAGTGAACAATAGCATGAGGTTATGTGATTTTTATTTCATTTACGAATAGCAATACTTGAATGTTCAACCGTTTGGTTCTTGAATCGTCCATACACATCATTACAATTTTGATTTATTTCGAGTTGAATTCTAAGGATGAGTATTCTATTATTGTGCTTCCCGTTTGTGTTAAGTACTTGTTTGCGATGTTTGTATTGAGCATGAGGTGAGAAGTTGCTTTCCGTTTTGGTAAGTGGTCGAAATACGCAAGTTAGTTGATGATTTGTGGTTGATTAAGTTTATCTTGGCACTTGTTTGTGTTTGCCTTTGAGTTTACGCAATTTTTGATCGATATCCTGAGCATATTTGTGATTATGTGGTCGCTGCCCGGAATTAGTTGTTGTTGTTTTAAGCTTGCGTTGAGCTTGAATTTTCATGTCTTAAACTTGATCGAGTAATAACATGAACCATTGTCATTTGTTTTCATTTTCGAATTGATAATCATGAATAATTGTTGTGTTTACTCGATATTGAATGAAGTTAGAACGAAATGTCATGTGGAATTGAATATTGATTTAAGCTTTCGATTATTTAAATGTATTCATGTTAGATTCATGTTAACTTCATTCAATTTTATAACCTTGTTTACCAACACATGTTCTAATTATTGCAATTCTATCTCATTTATTTTTATCTCACTTATGATACTAACATGTTTGCTATTTGTGAAGACATCCAAGGATCGATCAAGGCATTCAATTTCTTTTAGCATATCCACACTTGCTCATAGCATTTTAATTTTGAATTACTACTTTTGTTTAATATTTAGTATGTATATATAAAATATTTGGCATATTTACTTTTATATTTAGTATTGTAAATATAATTATATAGTATTTCTATTTTATATTTAATATTGTAAATACAATTACACTACTTTTATTCATACATTTTATTTGGTTAATTTTGTAAATAAAATCATATTGTAATTATTGTTCTTGTGTTACAATTTTGAATTTGGAATTTAATTCAACCTTCGAATGATTTTGAATGCAAATATATCTATTCTTCGCATAGTTTTTGTTTGTATTTTGAGTGATGTAGGGATCTTCATTTGGTATCCATCCGATGCATCAAGCCTTGTCCGATCTTGAAGACTACCCGAAGCTCAATTCTTTCACCGCATAGAAGCTATTTAATTATTCAAACTAATTCAATTTGGTTGTAATAGCTTAGGATTTATTTCCTTGTGTGTTTTAATTACCGCTTAATTACGCGTTCATCATTTAATTAGAACACATAGTCTCCTCTTGGGCTCTTCATCAATGAACAGGTATACATACACAATGCACACCTGCACACATTCATAGTTTGGTCCCTGGGCTTTTCTACAGCGACAACTATTCGATCGATTGTTCCAATCGGTCGTTTAGAATACTAGTGTCACGCTAGTCCCACTTTTAGGAGCATACATAAAGCCACTTTGTATGGGCTCGCTTGTTTTCCTAATAACCCCTAAAACACTTTCGAATTAAATTAATTAATTGAATTTGTTTTCTAAATCAATTTTTCTACCAAAACAAAAAAAACATAGTGTTATGGTACTTAATTAAATTGTTAGAGGTTCGCCCAACGATTTAATTACAATGTAAAGTATTTGGGCCATTAGAGGGTAAATCCAATGACTTGAATACTTTATTCCATACACTTGAACATTTAAAACACTTTCATATTAAATTAATTAATTGAATTTGTTTTCTTTAAATCAATTTTTCTACAAAAACAAAAAATAGTGATATGGTATTTAATTAAATTGTTAGAGGTTCGCCCGACGATTTAATTAAAATGTAAAGTATTTAGGCCATTAGAGGGTAACCCAATGACTTAAATACTTTATTCCATAACACTTAATAAAAAGTGAACTTTGTTTCACTTCACTCCTTTCATAATAAAGATTTTGGATGAGAGAAGATCGGTTGACCTCAATCACCAATCTCGAGTATCGAATCGTTAGAGGATGTCCCGACGTTTTGGTACTTGTCATCTACCATTAAAATCAATTCAACTCATTCAAATCTTTTTCGCTCATATGCGATTATCAAAATCAAAAAAAACATTTCAAATTAAAATCAACACAACCAATTCAAACATTTTCAACAAGAACTACGGAGTTTTGACTTTCCCATTGCACGAGGGAATACGTAGGCACGCGGTTTCGAAACCGTGTCAAACTCAAAATAATAATAAACAAATCCCTTTTCTTTATAATTTAGAAATTAGCGATTACACACACACAAACACATTTCGAACTAAATGGGTCCCATCGAGTACGATGGACGTAAGAGGTGCTAATACCTTCCTCTTGCATAACCGACTCCCGAATCCATCCTTTTTGGTCTTGTAGACCGCCTTATCCAAATTTTGTGGGTTTTATCTATATTTCCCCGTTCTTTCTAGAATAAATAAAATTAGGTGGCGATTTCATTGTTTTGAAAATTCATTTAAATGATTTTTTGAAAATCGAGTTGCTTCAGGATGCTGTGAAGCCAAGGTCTCCAGTTCGAATCCTGGCAGGACCACTTGGTTTTTTCTCTCTTTTTTTACAAACATTCCTATTTTCATATTTTAATATTTTTGCATCATTTTAATTCTTTTCATAATTTTTATTCATGCATTAAAAATCATCAAAATATTTTTTCCTTTTGCATTTATTTTCATAAAATGTTTATTTAATTTATAAAATTAAAAAATATTATTTTGCATGCATATTTATTTTTATTCATAATTTAGTATTTAAATCAATTTTAATTAGTTTTTAATTATTAAATTGCATCTAAAAAATCCCAAAAAATTATTTTTGCATATTTATGTTATTTCCAGCATGTCATATTTTTCTCATTCAAAAATTTGCATTTTTACTAATATTTTCCTCTTATTCGATTTCATCGTATTTTCCGATTTTCTTATCTTTTCACAGGTTATTCCGTTTCAGACGTTTTCTTTTACTGTTTTCTTTTTTCCAATAATGTAACTGCTCATGGGATGTAATAGTTTAAATTAGGTTTTTATTTTCCGCAAGTTTAAATTATGTATCTGCCCCAAAGCCATGTAATAGCGTAGGACATTTATCTTTCCGCATCTTTACATTCCGCATTTTAATTTCCGCACCCTATAAACTGTTAGTAATTAGGCGTGTATGGCAAGATAAAATTGAACAATAGCTCACTCTAATTTTCAAGATAATATATATGAACCTGACACACTCTTTCACACATGCACCCCTTAGGGTAATTCTCTCTCGTTGCCTTACGAATACAAATGGTCATGTCCCTCGAACGTAGAGGTATTCTAGCACCGTTGCCTTCAAAACAAATCATCATAGTCCCTTCGATACAAAGATCATAGACCCACGATGTCGCCTACGAATACATGATCTTGACCCTCGATTGTCGCCTACGAAAAATGATGATAGTCCCTGCGAATGTGCTAGGATACTTCCTACAAGTTGCTTTCTATGACCATACGATGTCCCTTCGAATGTCCCGCTTACATCCAACAAATAGAGTTACCTACCAACTAATGGTATGGATAGCGCTATTCTAAAGGAACATAAAACAACACGAAAACGACCAATTCTGAGTAGGTAATAAGACTTTTAGTTGCTTGCTCAAATCAAATGCTTTTCACACCTCACACTTTTGTCAAAGTTCAAACTGTTTTCAAAAATGAAACATTTCCAAACACTTTTTATACATTCCTACATGAATTATTACAAAGTCAAAGCGAAATGCCTTTTCAAAACATTTTTGTCAAACACACAGAAAGCACATTTTTAAAGTGATCTAAGAGCAACTAAGAGCCCATAGATAACTACGGATGGAAAGGGGTGCTAATACCTTCCCTTTTCATAACCTTCTCCCTTACTTAGAATCTAACGAAGGTCTTTTTCTGTACTTTTTACCTTTCCTTAATTGGATAAAAGAAAAGTCGGTGGCGACTCTTTCTATCCGCACATTTGCGATACAAAACACTAAAAGTCAGTTCACCGTATTACAGGTATACAATTGTCTTGCTATCTAAATGGGGCATATAGTGATGAATATGAATGAAGTTTGGTAGAAGCTTGTGAACTACATGAGTTGACGCAGACTCTAATAAGAACAATGAATTAAGATGGATGATCAGAATTGCACAGCTGTTAATGATGGTGCTGTGGTGTTTATGTTGTATTCTTCGACGGAAGTGAAAGGAAAAGCTAAGAGTGATTAATTGTCGGTGGTGAAGAATTGTTTTGAGATTGTTCTGATTGAGTTGGATTGCTAGCTGCTGTCAAAAACTGCATATTTTGGTTTTGCAGGACGCAGGAACCGGTTCCCATGTGGGAGGAACCGGGTTCCTGGTACAAAAACCAGGGAGATAGAATTTTGGGTTGTTGGGAACCGGTTACTCCTGGGGAGGAACCGGGTTCCCAGTTCAAAATTTGCAAGGTAAACCAATAATCTTGGTGGGAACTGTAACACCCCAACTAAATACCCCGAATATATTAATTAAATTAATATCTAAATCATCTTTAATCGGAGTTAACACGGCAAATGCGGGATGTCACAATTAATAGATATAATAAAACTTCATTCAAACAGTAGCCATGCTACACTGAGGATCAACATTCTCAAATAATTCATTCAAGTTAAGACCATGTCTTACACAGCGGAAAATATCATCACCAAAAAAAACGGAATAATTCAATCATTGTATTCCCAACAAAATTTTAATTAAACAATAAGCCAATGTCTAATTCCTCATCTAACGTTCCCCAGTGTTACAATCTAATCAGAGCATGACACTGACACGCGGACTAAACGAAAGCTCTAGAGCCATCCTCACCAACTCTTCTGCTGCTAACCTTAATCTGAAATGGTAAAGTAAGGGTGAGACTTCTCATAATTAAAGCATGTTATAAGTCTTTCAATCAATAATATATCACAAGCATATTATTTTATCCCTCTTAACATAAATTCAGATTCACACACACAACCACATTCATCATGCATAATCATAACAATCAAAGAAGAGTAACACTGGAAGACATCCTAACATGTTACCACTTCATACAAATATAATGCAGACTCAATGCATGCGGTACCGACACGTGACCAAGTCACCCAACACTGATCCATCATCAACCGGATACAGTTCCATCGATTCGTCCATAACCACCCGGACACGAATCCAGCCTAACCACCCATCCTCACTCGGGTATCGGTTATCGGCAATCCAAGTCAAATTCCGCACAATGGGAATTAACTTCACCAAACAATGCAAATGCACGCACATCACTAGTATGCAACATCAATCAGTCTATGTATACATTCATTTAACATAACTGAATCACCACAATCAACATGATACATCAACCAATCATGCATACATCTAACATCAGCATAAACATGCAAACCAATCACCATGATATATCACCAATCATGCATACATCTAACATCAGCATAAACATGCTATTACATCTACACCATACAATACATCCATCGACACAGGATCTCTGCTATATACAATTCAATATGCGTCAGTCAAAAGTCACCTATCTCGGAATTTGGCTCATTTTCAAAATAATTTCAAGTTTTGGAAAATATTTTCATTTCATAAAATAGAGCATTAAATTTAGAAAATAACGTCAACGGCGCTCAAGCGGACTTATGGTTTGAAAGTTATGAATTTTCAAAGTTTGACATTTTCAAAAATTTGAAGTGGAACCGGTTCCTACATATCGAGGAACCGGTTCTGAAAAGTTCAAAACCTCGCCGAAAATGTATGGGAACCCGGTTCTTACCCATACAGGAACCGGTTCCTGAGTGCATTTTTCCAGTTTTTGCCAATTTTCCAAAGTTGAACCCGGTTCCTCCCCACTGGGAACCGGTTCCTACGTGTTAAAATGCCATTTCCTGCAATTTTGACAGCATTTCTTCATTCTCAATCCAACCCAAACTTTTCCATACGAATCCCAACATGGAAAACACTAAACCACATCCTATTGACATCATTATCACATCAAACAACATATTTCCATCATTTATTTTCATCTACTGACACTCTAATTATTTTCAATACATATTCTGACACAATCAGACACAATCTGACGCAATCTGACACCATTAGGTATATATCCAAGGGAACCTAGAAATTCCTAAACATAGATTTCCTAACATGCCATGATCTATAATATTAAAATCAAAACCTATAATAAGCAATAATCAATCGAAATCACCCCTTACCTTGTGGGTTCTTCGATTTCTGACGCTTCTAGGTTTTCTTCCTTCTTTTCTCCTCTTCTCACTTCACGTATCTTGTTTGTTTTCCAAAATGACTCATTTCCTTATTAAATTCCTTTAATTCCTTTTTAACATAATTAAAATAAATCAATTAATGTGAGTAGAGTCTTTTACTCCTCACACCCCACTTTACTCAACATACTCCCAATAAATCCATATTTAATCTCAATAATTCAATATATTAATAAATTACATTCTCAATTAAATTAATAATTAAAAATCGTAATTATTTAATTACCGAATTATTTCGGGGTGTCACAGGAACCGGTTTCCAGTATGGAGGAACCGAGTTCCCCATAGTAAAATCTAGGGGGCGTGTTTTTGAGGAATGTGGGAACCGGGTTCTCTCTAGGAGGAACCGGTTACCACTGTGTTAAAATTCAAAATGCCTAAAACTTTGAAAATTCATATTTTCTAAACCGTAACTCCGATTCGAGTGCCGTTTTCGACAGTATTTCTTAAATTAAAAATATTATCTCATAAATAAGAACAATATTATTTTATGGAATCTATTTTAAAAGAGTCGAATCCCCGATTTTGGTAAACTTAGTAGTTTGGAAATGGTGAATGAATTTCCAGAAGTGTTTCCGGGAGATGTTACTGAGTTGCCACCTGAGAGAGAAGTGGAATTTACTCTAGATTTGATTCCTGAAGCTAGTCCGGTGTCGATGTCGCCTTATCGCATGTCGGCATCTGAATTATCTGAATTGAAGAAGTAGTTGAAAGAGTTATTGAAAAAGAAGTTTATCCGCCCTAGTGTTTCGTCGTGGGGTGCTCCTGTGTTGTTGGTTAAGAAGAAAGAGGGTTCGATGAGACCGTGTGTTGATTACCGAAAGTTGAACAAAGTTACCATCAAGAATCGGTATCCATTGCTGAGGATTGATGATTTGGTGGATCAACTGGTTAGAGCCTGTGTATTCAGTAAGATTGATTTGAGATCTGGATACCATCAGATTCGTGTGAAGATGGAGGATATTCAGAAAACTTCATTTAGAACGAGGTATGGACATTATGAGTATTTTGTTATGTCGTTTGGATTTACTAATGCACCTGGTGTTTTAGTGGAGTATATGAACAGGATATTCCATCCGTATCTTGATAAGTTCGTGCTGGTATTTATTGATGATATTTTGATCTATTCGAAAAGTGATGAAGAGCATGCAGAGCATCTCAGAGTTGTGTTGGAATTGTTGAAAGAGAAGAAGCTTTATGTGAAGTTGTCCAAATGTGAATTCTGGTTAAGTGAAGTGAGTTTTCTTGGCCATGTAATTTCCAAGAATGGAATTGTTGTTGACCCTACGAAGGTAGAAGCGGTATCTTAGTGGGAAGCGCCGAAGAATGCTTCTGAGATCCGTAGTTTTCTTGGTCTTGCAGGTCAATGACAAGAAGTTCTTAAGAAGATTCGCATCCAAATTCTTCCTCAGCAACGACATCTTATACAAGAGTAATCACGACTTTTGCTTAAGTCGTTGTATAGACCAGAAAACAGCAGAACAGATCATGGAAGAGTTACATGAATGCACATTCGGTATCCACTCCAGTGGACATACAATGGCTAAGAAGATTCTAAGAGCAGGTTACTATTGGTCCGCCATGGAAGCTGATTGTGACCGCTATGCTCGGTTTTGTCACAAATGCCAGATATATGCAGACAGAGTGCATGTGCCTCCAGTACCATTAAATGTGTTGACCGCCCATGGCCCTTTGCAATGTGGGGCATTGACATGATTAGGGAAATCAAGCCCACCGCTTCCAATAGACATCGTTTCATCCTCGTTGCAATTGACTACTTTACCAAGTGGGTAGAAGCAGCCTCATTCGCATCCATTACCAAGAATGTTGTGACTCGATTTATCAAGCATAATCTTATCTGTCAGTACAGCATCCCCGAAAGGATCATCACAGACAATGGTACCAACCTCAACAACAAAATGATCATCAAACTCTGCACGCAGTTTAAAATTAAACATCACAACTCTTCTCCATATCGGCCTAAAATGAACGGTGCAGTGGAAGACGCCAACAAGAACCTCAAGAAGATCATATAGAAAATGACAGTGACTTACAAAGATTGGCATGATATATTTCCATTTGCTCTCCACGATTACCGCACCATAGTGCGAACATCTACAAGGGCAACCCCCTTCTCTCTCATATATGGTATGGAAGCAGTCCTGCCAATCGAGGTTCAGATTCCCTCAACCAGAGTCCTCTAGGACGCAGAATTGGGCAAAGACGAATGGGTCCAGACTCGCCTTGACCAGATCAACTTGATCGACGAAAAACGGCTCGCATCCATATGCCATGGACAGATCTATCAGAAGCGAATGATCAGAGCATTTAACAAGAAGGTCAAGCACCAAGTCTACCAAGTCGGTGATCTAGTAGTCAAGCACATCATCCTTCCACAAGGTGATCCCAGGGGCAAGTGGACTCCCACTTATGAGGGACCATTTGTAGTCAAAACAATATTTTTCGGCGGAGCTATGATACTTAGCACCATGTATGGAGAAGCCTTTCCACACCCTGTGAACGCAGACATAGTCAAAAAATACTACGCATGAACGAGACCCGCTAGGTCGACTGGCCTAGGCAAAAATAAGGGCATCCTGGCGAACCAAAAAGGTCCGGGCAAAAGTAAAGGATATATATACAAAAATGTACACCCGGCAAGTCGAAAACCTGCAAAGGCGGCTTGGGCAAAAAAGGGTATCCCGGTAGACTGAAAACCCGAAAGGGAGGTCTAGGCAAAAGTTAGGGATTTAAGCGTACGACTATGTCTCGTCCAGATCACTTACTTACAGACTACACTACTATCAAGATTCAAACAACACAAATCAATTCAATCACTTTCTTCTGACAGCAAGGAGATGAGATAGTTGAAAATATATGAGCAATAGCATAGTTGAAACTCAACGAGATTGTTTCCGCATAGATTTTTACTATTTTGACAATTTCCTCTAACTAGGATATTTGTCTCTCGTATACAAACTGCCTGACTATAGGCCACTTTTCAAAATTAATGCAAATTCCTCTTTTCCAGTTCTAATTTTATTGTTTTTTGCATAAAGTCTAATGATTGCTTTGAATGATTATATGCATCTGACAATAAAACATCTGTTCATAAACCTATGAAAAGCGAACAGAACAGTAATTACTACAGGCTCTAGGAATTGAGATGACGACCAAAGTCACCCATACATCCCCACAGAGTCACTTTCATAAGTAGTACATCCGCAGGACCATCAATCCCTACAGAAACATTGTTTTCCTTACAAAGACGAAACCTCTTAAACAAAGAATTACAATCTACTCCTAAACAGTATTCTAATACTCCAAACATCATGACGTTAGTCCCCGAGCAGTGGTCCTTCAACATCATCACGTTAGTCCCCGAGCAGTGATCCTTCAACATCATCACGTTAGTCCCCGAGCAGAGATCCTATCAACATCATCATGTTAGTCCCCGAGCAGTGATCCTATCAACATCATCACGTTAGTCCCCGAGCAGTGATCCTATCAACATCATCACATTAGTCCCCAAGCAGTGATCTTATCAACTCCATCACGTTAGTCCCCGAGTAGTGATCCTATCAGCATCATCATGTTAGTCCCCGAGCAGTGATCCTATCAACATCATCACGTTAGTCCCCGAGCAGTGATCCTATCAGCATCATCACGTTAGTCCCCGAGCAGTGATCTTATCAGCATCATCACGTTAGTCTCCGAGCAGTGATCCTATTAACTTACCCACATCCTCAAGTAATCACATTACATTGGTCCCCGAGCAGTAACACAATAACCGATTACATCAGTCTCTAAGCAGTAACGGGTTATTTCACGTCATCCACAGCAAGTTCTATGCACAAGATCCCCAGCCGAGTATCCCTCGATCATTGCTATTCTTCCAACAGAATTAATATCCAAACTCGAGATTTGGTCAGATAGTGCATCAGAGGAATCTGAAGCATCTCTTTTCTCCCCAGTCAGGGTTTCCAACGACCCTATCCCCAGGCGAACATCAAAAATCTCCAGCAGAACGTTCATATTTTCTTCAAGATGGATATGTTTTGAAATACTATAACATCTACATTCATGCATCATCCATGAAAGTCATAACATATGCATATATCATAGTAACATTGTCATGCATCATAATTTGCATGGGACTAACCATATCTTGTCAAGGTTTTATTTCCCCATGTAACACGGTGGGTGAACTGACTTGTTTATTTTGCGTTTTATTACAAATATTGCGGATAGCAAGAGTCGCCACCGACTTTTCTTTTATCCAATTAAGGGAAGGCGAAAAGAACAGGAAAAGACCTTCGTTAGATTTTGAGTAAGGGAGTGGGTGATGAAAAGAGAAGGTATTAGCACCCATTTTCATCCGTAGTTATCTACGGGCTCTTAATTGCTTTAGCTCACTTTAAATTGCTTTTTGTGTGTGTTTGAAAAGATTTTTGAAAACGTATTTCGCTTTGACTTCGTAATGATTCACGCTGGAATGTATACAAAGTGTTTGGAAATGTTTTGTTTTGGAAAAGTTTTGAAAAGTGTGAGGTGTAAAAAGAATGTTTTGAATTGAGCAAGCAAAAGAGACTTATTACCCACTCAGAACGGTCGTTTCCGTGTTATTTTTATTTCCTTTATAATAAGACTATCCATACCATTGTTTGGTAGGTAACCTTATTCGTTGGATGTAAAGGGACATTCGAAGGGACATCGGATGGTCATAGAAGGCAACTTGTAGGAGTATCCTAGCACATTCGTATAGACGATCATCACTTTTCGTAGGCAACAATCGAGGGACTAGATCATGTATTCGTTAGGCGACATCGAGGGACTATGATCTTTTAAGTCGAAGGGACTATGATGATATTTCGTAGGCAACCGTGCTAAGATACCCCCACGTTCGAGGAATTTGACCATTTATAAGGCAAAGAGAGAGAATACCCTAGGGGGTGAATGTGTGAGAAGAGTGTATTGTTTTCAGATATTTATCTTGCAATTAGTGATCTATGTTGATTTTATCTTGCCATACACGCCTAATTACTAGCAGTTTAATAGGTGCAGAAAGTAAATTGCGGAAATATAAAGGGTCCTACGCTATTACATGGCTTTGGGGAAGATACATAATAGGAGGTGCGGAAAGTAAAATCCTATGCTATTACATGATAAAAAACTTGCAACCTATGCATCCTTTCTAGAATTTAAATGCAAGAAAATAAATAGCAGAATAGAAACTACATCCTAGTATTTTGGTATTTTTGAAAATCAGAATTTATGTGAAAATAACCTAGTTCTAATTGATTTTAATTAATTAATTAAAACATAGTGAATACGAACCTAAATTAATTAATTAAATTAGATAAAAGAAAATATTAGTGAAATTTATCTAATTAATCCTAAATTAATTAACCTAATTACTAATTAAATTAATTAATTATTAAAAAAAAGAAAAAAGCAAAAATATGAAAAAAGCACAAAACAAAAGAAAAGAAAGCACAGAAGCTATCATGGAGCTTGGAAGTTCCTTCTTGAGGCACCAGTCTCTAGTCTTGGGCGCCAGTGCTGGAGCTTGGGGTTATTATCTTGAAAGGGTCCGTGTGGAGCTTCTAGAGACTCTGGATTTGGGGCGTCCAGAAGCTGGAGCTTCTGGGGACTTCTCTTCTTGAACCATCCGTGGAGCTCGGAGTATTCTCATGGGGACTCGAAGTTGGCACTTCTGGTGTTCGTGAGGCCCAGAAGCTGGAGTTTCTGGTGCTAGGAATGCCCAGAAGTTGGCACTTCTAGAGCTGGAAAGGATCCAGAAGCTGGAACTTCTGGGGCGTGACCTCTGGAGATCTGGAAACCTGCAAGGCAAATAATGAAAATAAAATAGCGAAAGGTGGGGTTTGAACCCACTACCTGATAGGGAGAATGACATAATGCGTGCAAGGGGAACCACTGGGGCGGTGATACATGCATTCATCCTTCTGAACCCATAAATAGGTAAGGGTTATTGGCCTCTGAGTCAGAAGCACCGGAACGGTGCTCTGGTCATCTTCTCCGATTGGCTTCAATCATCAAAAACCTATAAAATGCATCAATTTATGAGAAGTAAAAGCCCAGATTTACTATATAGGACCCTACGATCACGATGGTAAGGTTTGTTTGTCCTAAAACAACTTGTATCGTGGAATCTGAATCTTCACTAAGTTCATGCCCTAACAATGGCATCTAGTGAATTATACGTCAAAACTTGTGGAGGATGGATCAAACTTGTTCTAACAAACTTCATGAATATATTAGCATGGTTAAATATCATGAAAACAGGGTAAAATGCAAAATACAATTTCAAGAAAAATATGGAAACGGATGCTTATGAGTGGCACGATTCAGCATGCTTTGGCCATGGATAGTGATCCATTCTTACCCTACTATACCTCATAGTGCTAGGTATATATAGGAGAGTGAATTAGGTTAAGGCATTAATAGAAAATATTCTCCTTAAATGGAGAATATTTGATTTGAAAATTTGCACAAAATCTTTTCAATCTTGATCAATCTCTTCCTCAATCTTCATGCCTTCACGTCCGCCACAACAACACCTCCAAATGCCAATCTTTTAATTTTCAAAGAGACTATTGTTGTTGCCGTTGAAAGAAGAAGAACATGTTTTCTCTGTTAAGCATAGAGAAAATAGAAATGTATTCATGACTCTCATGTTTCCTTTTTATTTTTAAATTCAATATCTCATGATTTTTACTGTAGCTGCGTTAATATGTATTCTTATTTTACTTCTTATACATTATACTAGTATAGTAGGGATGCGTTTGTTTCAAGGATTAAAAATATAATATTAGAAATATTATTTTTAAAAATATTATTCTTGAGAATTTTATTTCATCTATGTGTTTGGTGACACAATTGAATTTCTTTGGAATATTTATAAAATATATTAAATTAAATTTAAAATATAAAATAAATGAGTTAAAATATTTGAGAGAGAAAAGTTATGAGTGGTTATTTATTTTATTATTCTAATGGAAATGTAAGATTCCTATCCTATAACATTGAGAATAGAAAATGTTACAGCCTGTATTTCTGAGAATAACATTGGAAAGCAATTTTGAAACAAACATTACAAAATATTACAGCTGTATTTTTGAGAATAAATGTGCAATCCATGAAACAAACTCCCCTAAAACTTACGTTAATTTTTTGATTTGTTTAAAGTTGCAATAGTTGACCAATTTGATCTATTTTAAAAAATAGCATTGCGCTTTGGAATTTTACTAACTTATTTGGTGACGTTGTTCGATTGAATACTTGTTATAGAAATACATAAATATTTTATTTTTTCTATCATTTAAATATTAGAATATTACTCCTAAATGTTAAATTAAATGTTTAATGAATTAATAAGTTTTTAATTTTTTAATATGTAAAATATTATTTATTTGTTCTAATAATGAGACCAAATTAAAATTAATTCATGCTTTAATTAACTCAAAACGAGAGAATTGCATGCAATTTCTCCTGAGTAATCGAGAAGCTTAGCGCACGTTTTGTCTGAGTGATTGCTCACAAATATTTTTCATAAATATATATGAAAAATGCGTGAATGCACACTCATTCGTTTGAGTGATGGAAGACTTATCGCATGTTTTGTCGGCTCTACTATTCTCTTCCGCACCTAAAAACAACCAACCAGCAAAACTACAAACTACAGTGACTCTAACTTTTCTCACCGTTTAATGAGAAATACGTAGGCACAAGAATGCGAAGACAAGTTCAATAACTTAGAAACTAACATTTTCTCTCTTTAAATATGTTTTTGTTAATATTAAGTAAATAAATAAAATCAAGTAGAAATAATTAGCATGCAACCAAACCATAGCAAACATGTTAAACTCTAGCTTAGAGAAGGTTCTCATTGAGTACAACAGAAGTGAGGGGTGACTAACATCTTTCCCTCACTTAACCGACTCCCGGACTCATATTCGGTTGCGATGAATGTCATATCCTTTCCTTTAGGTTTTCTCATTATTTCCTTTATTCTTTAGGAATGACTCTAGGACCACTTATTCAAAATCTTATAACCTACATGTTAGTGGATAAGAGATTAAAGACTTAGAACCATCCTATCATAGAGGCCTTTCCCGAATAAGGTGTTCTTTCCCCTAAGCCCATTTGGGGTTTCCTTATGTCCATAGAGGAAATTTTTGGAATGAAAAAATAATGCAAAAATGACCCATATAACACTACGTGTCGACTTGAAAAAAATTGTGCCAACCTATGCAAGACAATAGCTGCAGGCTTAAAAATGAAGTACATGTGCCGACATGAAAATTGTATGTGTCGGCACATGTGCATGTGTTTTAAAGCAAAAATGCTGAAGGATTTAATATTGAAGCACATGTGTCTAAGCATAATTCTTATGTGTCGACACATACTGAAGCTTAATTATCAAAATTCTTATTTTATGTGTCGACACATAGAAATCTTAGGTTGACATATAAATTTGTTTTTTAGTGTAGAAAATTGATTTTCATGATTGGGAACAATTTAAAACTTGTTTAAATGATTTCTAAGACTTCTAACGCAAGGAGTTCCATGTGACATAGAGATACCATCCAATATACAAAAATGCTAAGTTTTCTTAGTTTTGGTACAAAATATCTAATGGTGAAGTTGCACTCACATACTCTCCCTTTTTGATGATGACAAAACATGCGACGATGAATTCCTTTTTGTTATCGAAGGCTCCCCCTTACTTTGTGCTTCTCAACTTCATCTCGCATATACTTATCCCCCTTTGACAACATCAAAAAGAAAGAAGACAAATTGTGAGAAGTATCATATTCCAATATCAATACTAATTTATCACTCAAAGAATTTTTGTAAATAAGAGCATACAATTACATATCCCTATATATATATAATGATACAAAAATTAATAGATAACAAGCATAGAACATTATCAAACATGTAATGCAATTGCATGAATAATAATGAATGCGATGCTTGAGCAAGCTAATCAAGTTTCTTGTATAGAGTCATGATTACGTAACACATTCCAATGGAACTCCCAATGCCGCACACGTATGTGTCTTGCACGGTGAAAGAACATGTCACTACTCAATCTAAAATAAAAAATATTGCCATAAAATATGACTCAACTACAACAAGAACCATACGTGTAACATGCTTACATTCAACTCATGCACAAAGGCAAGAAATAATAATAGAAACACATATTTGTACATACAACAACAAACTTGTACAAATGTTAAAGAATTCATACACGAAGTTATTATAAGCATATACATTTAAAACACACAATGGTTATCAATGAATAATTTTGGAAATGAAAATTCATGGTTTTCATTATTTGAGAACATCTCAAGCACTTTTAACCAACAAGTAACATGCATTAAGAAAAAGTCTCACTTTTAAGGAGCAATAGAAACAATATTACCTCACTTTTGATGGAACAGAAGTTGCACTCACATAATATAAAATACTCAATAAAATGTTAAAACAAAAGCATAAAAGTGAAAGCATCATAATAAAGAAAGCAACACCAAAGACATTAATAATCTCCAATTCCTCATGTTTGTTAGAAAAAGGGTTTGGTTGCAAACGTTTTGTGAAAATATCAGGCGAGTTGATTTTCACTCCCAAATTGATCGAAACACAACATCCTCTTTTTCAACATGATCGCAAAGCTAATTCCTCATGCATGTGTTCATTCCTTGAATTATTTTATTTTGGAGTCCAAGAAAGTAATTTAACTTCCCATAAGACTCATTTCAAACACTTCCAGCATAAGCTTAGAGAACTCTTTAACAAGAAGCATGTTAGTATAATCAAATATGATATAATGTGAAATGTGTAATGCTTGATGTTTAATAAAGCTAAACATGTTTATGTATACATAAGTGTTATAAAATATATCCGTTAAGAATTATTTTTCAAATGAATACTCGTAATATATATATATATATATATATATATATATATATATATATATATACATACGAAATATTTCATATACTTAGATAAATAAATAAATAAATAAAAGAGAGAGTTTACTAACAAAGTGTAAGTTGAATCAATAGTACCTCTGTTCGCGTTAAAAGGTGACGCGCTAGAGGATGCGAACGTGAGTTCGGTTTCTCTGGCACGCAACGATTTAAATCTTTTGATTTGTTTATAAAGATGCCGCGAGCGTCAAGCTTTATTATTTTCAACACAAGAAAGATGATTTAATGATTATGAAAAAAGGGAAAGCTGAAATACCCTCAATTGATATTGGTATGCGTAACGACTAGCGCAAACTAGACGCAACGCATTGGGGAGATTCTGAGTAAGGGGGATTGTTATATAAAGGGAATAGATGGAGCACCCTAAATATATGTAGTTATCTACAGCTTTATATATGAATATGTTTGATATGTTTGTGTGTTTTAATTGCTATTTCTATGATTGGGAAAGTTTCTCCTTTGGATTTTAAGAAACAGTAGATTATGTGGGATTCTAGGTTTTGTTATTATTGTGCTCGCAAAGATCTATGGATCTTCTGCATACATATCCCCTAGTGGGAATCAGAGCATTTGTAGCTCGGATCTACATGGTTCTATGGTTTGTTTGGTCTGAGAGACAAAGAAATTTGCTCGGCAAGGATGAGACCTTGTGCCTACGTATTCTCAAAAGGATGTTGAGAAAGTCAGAGCAATCGTAGTTCCCACTTATGCTAGTGGAAAGCAACGGGATGTTAGTAAGAGAGATAAATGTCATCTTAATGAAAAATGTATCTAATCTATTTCATCACATACATTTTTGAAAAGTTTGATTGATTAAATCTTTCGTCGTAAGTATTAGGTGTTTTGCTTGAGTGTACAAGCGTTACCACTTACATGTTTAAGAAAGATGTTTGAAAAAGATGATTGAATCTTTTAACTGTAAGCATTGGGTGTTTTGCTTGGGTGTACAAGCGTTACCACTTACAATTAAGAGATGTTTTTGTTTGAAAAGAGTTTATAAAAAAAGTTTGAAAAAAAGTCTTTTTGACTGTATGTGATGTGATAGAGGAGATACTTCTTCCATAGAGATGATAGATGTCTAAATCTCGAGGAGAAATTGATTGGATTTAAAGGGATGCTTTTAAGAAGCCTGTGGGTCCTTGTATTGTTAGCCCAAGAGGAGGCATTTCGAGGGTCATCGAGGGTCCTTGTATGAAGCTCAAGAGGAAGCTATAGGGTATGGCTGGCTTTGGCTTGAAAGGGATTTCACCGAGAAACCATCCTTTTCTGAATAAGAGCAATTTCACCGGGAAATTTTACTCTCTGGGGGATTTGAAAGTGATTTCACCGAGAAACCATCCTTTCAGGATTCTATCTTAGCGCGGGTGATTCTTTGTATTGGAAGCCCAATAGGAGGCTTTTAAGATATTTCCTGTCTCTTTCATTGTATGATGCCCAAGAGAAGGCTAAACTCAATGAGGAGTTCTTTTGAACGAAGCCCAAGAAGAGGCTGACTCAACAGGGGAGTGTTTGTCTTATATGAAGCCTAAGCGGAGGCTAACTCTGCGGGGAGAGTTTCTTTGTACGAAGCCCAAGAGAAGGCTAAACTCTGCTGGAGATAAAATATCTTGTATGAAGCCCAAGCGGAGGCTAACCCATGCTGAGGATGGATTGTCTTGTATAAAGCCCAAGCGGAGGCTAAACTCAACTGGGGATGAGTTATCTTGTATGAAGCCCAAGCGGAGGCTAAACTTTGGGAACCTATTGATTAGTCTAATTGTTATGTTATAACTAGACAGTTTGTATAAACAGGTGTGTGTGTGTGATATGCATTCACAGGAGTTTATGAAGGAAATATAAATAATGCATGATGTTTATTTACAGCAGTTCATGAAAGAAAAATAAACAAGTGTCTGTGAAACGAACGTTTAAAATGAGCGCAACTTGATTATTCACAAGTTTGTACTGTGTACAAGGAAATGAATATGTACACGGACGAGTTTTTATGTACAAAGAAAGATGGATGTACATAGGAGGGTTGGGACTTACACCGTAAGGGAGGCCCATTGATTTGAAAGTAGTTTCACAGGGAATAATGCTCCTTTCAATACCAATGGTATTCAGTGTAAAATGTACAGATGAAACGGAAATGATTGATTGAAGTTTATCTGTAAAAGGTATCTGTATTATGTATAGATAAAAAGTATTTGAAAAAGAAGTATCTGTGTTATGTACAGATGAAAAGTTTGTTTGAAAAGTATTTGGTATGTATAAAGAAAATATATACACAAAAGACTATTTTGTTTGAGTATACACAAGTGATGTGAAAACAAACGATCGAAGTTTGTCTGTACTTGAGTATAAAAGGAGTATCTGTATTATGTACAGATGAAACTTTGTAAAAAAGTGTTTGACAAAAGTTTGATATGTACAAAGAAATATTATGTACATAAAAGAATGTTATGGGACTTACACCATGATGGAGGCCCATTGGTCAAAAAGAAATTTTACTCAGAAGAATTCTTTCTTTAGAACCAATGGATTTGGCGTATAGACAAACGAATGAAAACAAACGAAAGAAATTTGTTTACGTTTGAATATTAACAATGATAATTTGAGTATGTACAAATAAAACTAAATATGTACATAAATGATTGGGACTTACACCATAAGGGAGGCCCATGATCGATCGAGAAATTCGAGAGAAGACGAAATCAGTTTTATCGTTTTAAATCGGATCGATCATGGTAAAAGATGCAAGTTTGATGAAATGTTTTGAAAAATGATTTTGAAATGTTTTGAAATGTGAGGTTCATTTATGAAAAGTTTTGAAAAAAATCGGAAGTCGAAAACTTGAAAAATTCACCTTAAAAGGAGGTTTGAAAAGTGTTCAGAACGTCGTTTTCGGCTCGATTAAAATTTAATCAGATGAAAGTTTTTTCTGAAAATTTTTGCACTATCACAAAATAGATGTATTTATTGACAAGTGTTTAAAAAATCATCTCAAAATGAGAAGTTTTGATTGGTCAAAAAAGTTGTGAAAGTTTGATAAAAAAACATGAAAAAAATGGAAGAGTTGTAAAAAAGAATGGTCTTGATGGGTGTTGAACCCATGACCATGAGGTGGGACGCGTGGCAAGAAGACTTAAAGGCAAGCAGACAACCACTAGACCAAATGCTCTGGGATGCTTAGTGGACTAACACACGCGTTGATATAAGATTGGATTATTTGAATATTTGAAAATGAAGAACATCAAGAACACGCGCGTAATCCTGGGTTTCTTGTTTGATTTTCAGATTACCAAATCCAAGCTAGAATCTTCGTTTCTCAACGAAATTGAATGATATAAAAATGAAACTTGATCGATTTTGCACCACGAACATGAATATGTATGTTAATTTCATTTATTTTCATCCTAGCATGTTTTGATTTCTGAAAAAACGAAGAACCCTAGAATCTAAGAATCCAAATTAAATTATGTGTAGTTGATGATTGTTGGATTTTTTTGAGGGCTTTTGATCGTTAGGGGTGCAGAAAAAGATTGGCCAAGAGCTTTTTTCAATTGGTGCAAGGAATATGGATATCACAGTTCATATGCATACCTGGAAAAGTGAGGATCGAAATCGATGCTAGAGTGTTTCCAGTTGCTGTTTCTTGATCATTTGAGCTTCATCGGCATGTATGGAAGCTGTGATGATAGCCTGCTTGCCTTGAATCCTTTCCAATCAATCTAGCCAAGTCCACCTACAGTCAATTCAAAGTGAAACTCGAAAATGGGGTTAAGAGTGTTACAAATGGTTGTTCTTGATCTAGATCAACTCCATGATGTATATGGATCGTGTTTGGATGATCAGAACTCAAAGGAATCAAGCCAAAGTCCAAATTCGATTGCTATGGCAGTTTGGAAAAGTTTGAAAAATGAAAATGGAAATCTGTTTTTTCGCTTAGTTTAGTTTGATTTTAAGCTTTGAATAAGTTTGATAGTGATTATGCAACATGTGTGACACCAAAGAACTTCATGATTTTCACTGATTTTGTAAATTGCAAGTTTTTCAAAAGTTTATCATGTTTCTTGATTTGGAAGAAAGAAATGAGAAAGCATGATTCTTGCAATGCTTTGGTGTGAATTTGGACTTGAAATGTGATCAATTTATAGGCAAATAGGTTATGAAATGTTAGGCAAGTGTCCATGGCATTTGGTGATTCAAAGAAAGCTTAAGGGGCAAGAAAGTCTTTTGTAAAGGAAAAGGAACCTTCCTTTTTTCACCATGTGAGAAATTATCCAACTTGATTCAATCCTTTCAATTATTACTCTAGGCTAATATTTATCAGTTTGATGACTCATTTGGCAAGGTTAGAAAGCTTCTAGATGAAGAAAACTCAAAATGACCTATAATTGAAGTTGTGAACTTTGAAAAATCAAGTTTCATGGAGCCTTATGTTTCAATTTCAAAAGTGTATCTAGACTCCATGGATTTGAGAGTTCTTGGATATTTTGGAAAGATTTTTTCACAAGCTACAACTTTCATGTTTTGAGTTTTTTCAAATTCAAATTGGAACTAGGTGAAAAAATGGCTTGAAGTTTGAAAAAAGTAAGAAATTTCAACACTTAGAAAAATTTCTAAGTATAAAAACTTTTGACTTTTTTGTTGACTTTTTCAAATTCTTGATTTTTTATGATCATGATGGATCATTTGAAGTATTTTGATGATGGAAAAAGTTTTGTTTTGAAAAATTTGACCAAAAGTCAAAGTTTGACTTTTATGTGCAGATGAATTTTCATCAGATGTTTCTGAAAACGATATATGAATTCTGTGAACCTTTGTGATGTTTGGAATCCAGAAATTAGGTCAAGATGTTGTATCTAAGATATGATGATCAATCTCTATCCAAAAAAGTCAATCACTGCTCAAAAAATCAGAGAATGCCTATGCTTGACCAAAACCCTAATTGGTCGATCCTCGATTGATCTGTGAGAAAATTTGATATCTGAGGATTGAAGGCTGATGATTTGATCAAGATAGATCAAATGGAGTGAGAAAATCTCAAACCCTAATTGGTTAGCTTCTTGAATCGGATGAAAATCTGATGAAACCCTAATTTTGACCTGTGAATGCTATACCCGATTAATGCTGTCTGAACTGTTAGTTGTGCAATGATGCAAATGTAAGGTGGTATATTAGGTCAAAATTTGGGGTATGACAACCTCATCATACAACATGACGGAAGATGCGCTTTGCATTTCACAAGGAACTGAAATATTCTAACATTATAATAAAGTATTCTAACATTACAACAAAATTGTACAAATACTAGTGTAAATCGTCCAAGTTAGTTGTAAATATCATTATCTTTATATATTAATAATGTTTTAATTCAACAGCTAGCACTTTAATTTTATAACAGATCACGGTAAATATTTGCTTGTATTAAATTTAAACATTTATTTACCTAAGCAAGCTCAAATCCTACCATATAATTAATTTAATTAATTTTTTAAAGGTAAATAATTGCTTGTATATAATTTTTATATTAAATGTAAATTAATAATTATAATAATTATTAGATTATTTAAAAAATATCAGAAAAAATTAAATATAACAAACTAATTAATAAAAAAAACATTATTTTTGTAAGAGTCAAATTCTAATTAAAAGAAGAATATTAAGAACACTATATATATTAAACATTTATCTTTTGATGAATGAAATACATATGAATCTCTTTTAATTTTATTACACCTATAAACTTTTAACACATAAAAGAATAAAAATATAGAAAAAGTTTAAAAGATAAAGTTCTTATAGATAATACAATGAACATTTTAAAGTTAGGATGTTAAACTAAAAATCTAGATGGGAATGAACATATTGAATTGTTAACTGCTTGGAGTTATCAACATTAATTAAGCTGTACAGCTAGAACTTGGTTGACATACTTGTTTGGATATTAGCCACTAGATTTCTAATTATTGTCACCATTAATTAAGCTGTAGGACTAGACTTTGTTTCATCTACCTGATATATTTTGTTTTTGTAACATATACTAGATTTTCAATTATAGTTGTTACCATTAATTGCATCGATCTCTAGCATATAAATGACCACTTGCCAACATTAACTATTAAGTTGTACCACTTGAATGGTACTATATAACTTTCTATGAAACTTTTCTCGTGAAAAAGATATTTAATCCAAATAACTATGTTTTTTATATTTTTATAAAATATGATTTTTATTTTTATTTTGCATATATTAGATCTGAGGGAGACTCAATTTCATTAAATAAAAAAATTAATCAATATATCAATATTTTTAAAAAGATATTGTTCATATTTTTTTATTTATAAGGAAGAGGATCGGAAGTTATTACATTATTCTATTTACGGTAAATTTAGTAAACAAACACCATACTTTAAAAATGATTATTTTAGGTTCTACTAGTTAATCTTAAAACATATATGCACAAATTCTTGTGACTTTATTTGATTGTGTTGATGTGAAGTGAAACCTATTTTGATTTCTACTAAGTTTGAAACGTGAAGTTCGTAGAAAATAAAGAATTTCGATTTGATCGTAATATTGGTAAAAGTAAGACGGAAAAGTAGAAATAAAGTGCAAAAAAGAAAATTTAATGAAAAGTAAGATTGCTTAAAATATAAAGACAATGGTGTTCAGGATCATGTATTTTGCTCAGATTACTCATTTTCTGCCTTACAGTTGGATACTTTGAGTGGATGACTTTTCGTAACAATTTGACACCTTGAATTTTAACACTAGAACTCCTATTTAAACTAATACAAGATTAACTGTTTGTAACGACTTTCTCCTTAGAAATCGACATGTCTCTGTTGCATGCTTTTTGCCTCTGGATTTATCTCCGCGTGATCTTGCGGGTAAGACCAAAAAACAATTATTTTTCTCTTCTCCGCGCCAATTCAGTGATGTCAAAGTGTCATGCTAACTTTTACGTCGAAGTCCTGACTACACTCTTTGCATTCAAAATTCTTGAACAATTACTCCTGAGAAAAATGCTAAGTTGCAACTTCCGCCTTATACTTGAAGCTTCGACTTTTTGAATTGAAGGATTGTGTCAAAATCTTTTGAATCTCCATATTTTACTTAATTTACTCTGAACCTCTCTTCAAGGACGGAGCTATGTTTCTCCATGTGTGGGCTAGACCCCTACTAACAATGAAAATTAATAGAATGCCCACTAATATTAAAGAAATATTCACTATGTCAAACAAGCCTTTAGACAACGTTTTTTTTTTGCCTTTAGGCAACACTTTTTCCATAAGTGCTTCCTTAAGCCTACCTTAGGCAGCACTTTTTTAATCAAAAGCGTTGTCTATTGAACCTCCTTAGACAATGTTTTTACTTTAAGCAACGCTTTTAGAAGCGCTACCTAAGGCCTTTTAGAATTCCCTTATATTCTGTTTTAGGCAGCGCTTTCTTATAAAGCGTTGTCTAAAGGCCTTCTTAGGTAGCACTTGTGGTTTGAAAAGCGCTTTCTTATGTACTCTTAGACAACGCTTTTAGATAAAAGAGTTGTCTAATGTCAACATTTTTTTTTAAATATTAGACTTATTTTCACTTACAGAAAGCGTTGTCAATATATACAATAAATTTTTACCAGATTTTCACCATATTTTGCACCAGATAAATATGCACCAAATTTGCATATACAATATATATAAAATTGATGATGTATACAACAACTTGAAAATTGATGATACAACTTGAAAATTCTAAAATGCTAAATTCATGTTTAATCTACATATTTACTATCTTCGACAATTTCTAAAACACAAAAACAATGAACTTGTTACCTCTATCTTCTACATCTGCACCTATAACCCGAAACAAAACCAAAAGATTGAAATTCATACCATGATAATACAAAACTTAATTCGAATTTATACTCAAAACTCGAAAGTTCTACTCAAAATTCTCATAAATGAAAGAAAGACTATATACCTTATAAAATTCTCAACTGCATAAAGAAATGACACCATTCCTCCATAAGTTCATCTGATTGATCTTTTGAGTAATGAGCACACTTGAATTCGTCAAAGTACGACATAATAATATAACATAGTATGTGATTTAGTTAACACACTAAGCCATTTTATGAGAAATATTAAAATAATTCCTAAGTAAGAAATCCATACCGTGGGTGGATTCTCTATTCGGTCCAAAAGAATAGTTTCTTTCATAAACCTCAAGATGAAATAACTGCAATCTACACCATTACGCTGACGAGGACACTACACGTGGAAAGAAAATATGGATATATACCAGGATATAACCCTTAACTTGTTTTATCAAGTATCATCACTAATATAATCAAAATTATAAAAATATACCTCCACTATGATCCATGTAATATTGTTGGCTCTACTCTTTTGTACTTGAATATCTTATTATGATCAAAAAGCTTGTAGAACTCTATAATAAAATTTAAACGACTATTTAGAAAAATCTCACATAGATAAATAGATATACACACGAATATTTAGAACAATCTCACTTTTGTATCAATAATCGTCTTCAAATCTGTGTATGTTGTCCAATCATTATATAACAAATCTAGATAATATACAATTTCTCTTACAGGATTAATCGCATCCAATAACCAATGTCCCCAATAAGATTAAACAAATGTTAGATGGAAAGTTTCTACACAACATCAAAAAACAAAAAATTATAATAGATGAAGTTAGGATGAAAATCTTACTTATGGCCAGTATTATATGGTAAAAAGAATAACCTTTTCGTATCTTAGCTGGCCACAAATAAATCGAGTACATACACTATGACATCATCTACTTTTTTATGATTAACCATGAGTTGACGGTGTTGGGAGCTAAGGACGTGAATATTTCTTCCAGGGCGCATCACTTTGTCATACAGAAACCTTAAATAAATTGAGTATACCTGATGTATATAGCGATAACACTGAGGCCTAAAGTCAAATGTTGAAAACCTTGATCTATATCCTCTCTACCAATTTCTTCCATGTATTAATAACCAAAAATGTCTGCCTTCACAGGTATAAGAGAAGTACCACCAATCGGAATATCTATTATTCCTATGTATATCCGAAGGCACGACCTATATTGAGAAGTAGGTTTTTTGCTAGCCGAGGTCTTCTTTGCAACAACCTTTTTTGTGTGGAAATATTGCTAATCCCATGCTCCTTACCCCTACTGACTTGTTCAATCTCTTTAGCATGCATCTAAATATCATATAATTAGTTAGGTGAAGTATAAGATCAAGAATTAACATTTTCTATGCATAAATATCATATAATTGTGTTATACCTATTTTTTTGACGCAACTGACTTGGTTTGCCGCGTAATCCCCTTATCTTTTTATTTGGGCTTTGTTGGAGTCTAACATTTCCATGTAAAAAATGTACGTAAAATGCTCGTAAAAACTTTGAATACACAAAGGTTCATAATGGTTTTAAGCATACATCATCATCTACGCGAAAGAGGCTTGACAACCATGCAACATACGCACCTACTGCCTCTCCCACCAATGTTGCATCTGAAACATCGTATGGTATGGGTAATAATGAACCCCCTCTAAAGTAATATCAATTGATACTGTCAAATATCCAGCAGGGAGCGGTTTATGGTGAAGTACTTCTCCCAAAGTATTATGCACTTTCTCCTTGCCAACCATCCGATGAGTCGGTGAGGATAAATAGAGTAGACAGGGTGAAATGCCCTAAAACCAATAATAAATATGACATTGTTAATGTGTATATATATGTCTATTAAATAAATTACACTAATTTAATTTCAAAGTAATATATATTACCTCGAGAATTTTTGGTTTGAAATCACAATTGATACTATCTTTGTCAATAGTATCCTTGATCCTTGAACCTTGCCCTTCTTCCCGACGTCTTTCTTTATCCTTTTCAACTCATCAATTTTAGATTTTAATATTTATATCTCTTCCATCACTTCTTTGTTGCTATGAAATTTCCCCTTTTGCTTGTTACCCAAAGTGTAGGTGTAAGCCCTAGAGGTCACTACCTTTTGGTACTTGTATCGAATTATTTATTAATAATAAAAGGCTTTTCTTTATTATGTTTGCTTTTTGAAAATAATAAAGTCCCTAGAATAGTTAGTCTGTTTAATGCAATGTTAAGTGTGACTTAATCATGAGATCCATTAAACACAAGGAAATTATTCTTAAAGTATCCATAATCGAGCTTTATTGTGAAGTGGGATAACATTAAAGCATTGAGGTTATTATGAAGATAGACTGATGATCACATCACATGGATCATGGATAAGGAGTTATCAAGTCTTGACATAGGTATAAATATTAGGAGTAATATTTATACTGGATTGACCCGCTATGAGAATACTACATAAAATGTTATGCAAAGTGTCATAAGTTATTCTCATGGTGATAAGTGGTGTATACCACCCTTCGACCTGAAACCACCATGGACCCTAGATGTAGAGTCAAGGGCCTTATTGCTGATCAAACGTTATCTGTAACTGGATGACCATAAAGACAGTTGATGGGTACTTCACAAAGCATGCTGAGGGACATGAGTGACCTAGATGAATTTGCCCATCCTACGTAACGAGATAAATGTCTGAGGGCCCAATATTGAACTGGACAAGGATGACACGGTCTATGTCTTGTGTTCAATATAGACATAAGGGCAAAAGGGTAATTATACACACAAGTATTATCACGGAAAGGTTTTGTCAGATCACATGACATTTTCGTGACTTGGGTAGCAGTGATGTGTTGCTAGATACCGCTCACTGTTTATTATGTTAAATGTGATTTAATATAATTGCCAACGTCGCGGAAATCTACAGGGTCACACACATAAGGACAGATAAATAAGAGATAGAGTAAATAAGGAACACCGTAAGGTACGGTGTATTTAAGTGGAATACGAAATATGGTAAAGTACAACACGCTTAAGTGATATACGATAAATCATAATGTATGATATTCGTATGCTTTATTAGGCTTTTAGTTTACATCCTTTATTGGGCTTTTAGCTTGCAGCCCACACTTGTGGTTTTATAAATAGATCCCTTGTGCTGAAGCTTTTCACTTGATGAAAAATTCGCTCACTCTCTCACTCAAGGCTTCCATTCGTGAACAGCTAGCAATGTGATCGGGAGCGACCTGTTCGTGTGGAATGAGTAGAGATGTTGTCCTTTTTCAAAATTCGTGATCACAACATCAAAAATCGAAATCGCCACAAGAGGTAAAATAATCTATCACTGACCATGATCATTCGTAAGGATCAGTAAAGGAAAATTGTTTTCCGCTGCGTTTTATATCGAATTTTTCCTTCACAAAGATGTTTGAGTCACCCCAAATCCCTTACCCCTCACACTACCGGAGTACTCAGGAACGTTTAACACTCGACTAAGTAAGCTCCTAGAATCACGGTCTTCGCCTAGAGTTAAAGATTGAGATAGAATCTCCTGAAACTCATATACATATCTGTTACACCCCAAATTTTACCCTGCTATTTTTTTTACTTGCATTGTATTTATATTTTAAAAAATCAGTCATTTACTCATTGCATATGCATCATTCGTCGTATTTAAATTGATCAACAAAAACAATCTAAATCGATATTCACATCTTTTTTTAGTTATAAAATACCCGTTATTTCACTTCATTCATTTTTACCTCTCTGCCTGTTTATTGCATTGTCTCAAATTATTTATATGTCAATGATATCGATATTTCGGTTTTATAAACAGACCTTTAAAAGCGATTCGACACTGTGCAAAAATCAGCGGGGAAAGTATTTCAAGTTTTCATCTTTTACTCACTATTTTATAAATTTACGTATCGCGTAAATCATAAAAATGTGCTTTCCCTAATTTTTTGGTACATGTCGAAATCTCATTTTTAACTGTAAGCGTCTTAAAGTCGGGTATTCTTTATTATCATTTTATTTCGATTTTAACCATTTAGATAATTTTTCTTTAATTTACAAGACTCGTAGTTTATTTTAATGTACTAATTTAATTTTTTCGGATAATTTATTGTCCGAACCCTTATCATTTTTAACAATTTTAGGTGTCCAATTTTTATCTCAAAAAAATCAAACAAAAATACTTTTGGGCTTGTGATTTTTTAAGTGACCCATTTTTCTGGCCCATTTAATCATGAGGGGCATTTTTGAAATTTTAAAATAATAACTTAAACCTAATTTATGTTGTATATATATGAATGTTATGATTAGCAAAGGGGGAAGCAAAATTGAAAAGGAACATTGGGGAGCCAAATTTGGAAACATGAAACGGAGGTAGAGAGAAAAACACAACAGAGAAACAAAACACTCACTCCCTCTGCCTTCTCTCATTCACCGTAACTTCCCCAAACAACCACGTTATTTCCTTCTTCCTCCGTTCTGCATCCATTTCCTTCATCATCTTCCGTCTTCCTCACCACATCACCGACCACCACCACCTTCACCGTAGCTCAAACCAGCCGCCGTAACCCCCCTTCATTGCTCTCTTCTTCGCTACATCCCGTCACGCCGCTACCTCCTTCTATTACTCACCTTTCCACAGCCATTCCCTCTGTCTTCTCACCAGCCGCTCCCAAACGCAGCTCACACTCAACCTCCGTCGTCCCTGTTCTTCCCTTCATTATCGCTGCTTCTCACCATCGTCAACCTAACCCCCTCTTCTTCTTCGTCACCGCTGCTGCCGAAACAACATCATCATCCATCGATTCAACACCTCCACAAACCTCACAGCCGCGATACACCATCAACAGTGACAGACCTACATTCAAGGAACTCGTCGGTAAGATCAGTTTCTTTGCCTCTTTCTTATGATAATTTGTTCTGATTTGTGTTACTTGGTTTAAATCTCGATAGTTGTTTCTCAATAGCTGCATTAGAAATGTTATACTTGTATACGTTCGATTTTTGAATAGCGATTATGTTGATATAGTTGTCTGGGAATCATGAATTTGTTGTTGTTATGCTGCCGAAAATGTGATAACCTGTAAATTTAGTGTCTGTTTACTCTTAACCGTATTGCGATTTTTGTTTGTACTTTGATTTTGAATTTTGCTAAATTTGAGTTTTCGATTTGGTAATGGATTAACGTTTGTGTAATTCCGATGAAGGTAATGGTAATATTGCGTTTATTCGCGAGGAACCTAGCCGAGAAACTACGGGGGCAGCTTTATTGTTGTGCCCTTTGAGGCAATTTCGAACGAGAATATTTGTCGTAAAATCATTTTTATCGCTATTCTCAATTAAGGTTCAAACCGTGTTACTATGCTAGTCATATTTCAATTTGAATTGGAATTGCAAGTGAAGTAAGATTAGTGTAGTTTCGATGAAGTTACGATAATGCCACGTTTATTCGTGTAAAAATCAAACCGAGAAACTATTGGGATATTTATTGTGTTATTCTCGCTTATGTTCAATGGAATTTGTGATGAGTGATCTCTAGGTAGCTTCGGGTTTTGATGATGGTTTAATATCGATGTCGCGTCTATTCGCGTAAGATTTAATCGAGAAACCGTTGGGACACCGTGTAAATATGTTACTCCCATTTAATTTTCGAGTAGAATTTATGGTTGAATGATATTTAGGGTTGGTTTCGATGATGGTTTATTCATTAACCGTGTTTAATCGCGTATAAATCTAACCGAGTAACATGTTGGGACATCGCAAGTTGTGTTACTATCATTTTAATTGAAGTTGTAATTGGTTGATGTTCGGATTTAGTTCTGATGAAGGTTTAATGATGATTCCGCGTTTATTCGTGTGTACATCTGAAGCAACTCGATTTTCAAAAATCATTTAAATGAATTTTCAAAACAATGAAACCGCCACCTAATTTTATTTGTTCTAAAAAGAACGGGAAAATATAGATAAAACCCACAGAAATCGGATAAGGCGGTCTACAAGACCAAAAAGGATGGATTCGAGAGTCGGTTACGCAAGGGGAAGGTATTAGCACCCCTTACGTCCATCGTACTCGATGGGACCCATTTAGTTCGAAATGTGTTTGTGTGTGTAATCGCTAATTTCTAAGTCATGAATAAGAAATAAGAAAAAAGGGGTTAACGAGGGTTTCACTCCCTTATATCTCCGGTGTTTGGGAATTTGAAACAAGGCCTGTACATCGTTAGCAGGGTTTTTTACTCGAAAGCAATAACGTTTTAGATTCTTAGTAAATTATTCGTCATCCTTCCTACAGAGGTGTTGCTTTATTAATAAGAGTTGAATATCAAAAGCATAGTAAAACAAATAAGAGTGAATACGAATGGATCAATTCAAGACAAACATATTCGATGCATTATGATTAGTATTCAGAAATGAGCAAGTTTTGCATACAAGACAGTACTGAACAAAACATGAAAGATTACAAATGAGCATGCAAGATGAAACTAGAAATCTCCATGTTGAGGAGATTGGTCTTCGTATGGATTTCTTACTTCAAAAGATGCATTTTGTAATTGTGGCGTTCTCTGAGTCAAAAGAGAGTTCAATTAATGCGTAGGCCCTCTGGAGTGAACGTGATTGCTTTGGAATCAATGAGTTTCTGAACTGTGCCTTTGAAAAGATTACATCCTTTAATTGTATGGCCAGGTGCCCCAGAATGGAACTCACAATAGGCATCAGGATCATATCCCAAAGGATACGGAAAAGGAGGCATTCTGAGCTCCTTTAACTCCACCAAAGAGTGTTGGAGTAGGTGAGTTAGCAACTCACTATAAGGCATAGGGATTGGATCATGCACTTTTCTTGGCCTTATCAGATTCTTCCCACCTCGTTGCTGACGATTTTGTCGATAAGCTTGTTGTCGAGGAGCGTTATGCTGCTGGGGAGCATACTGACCTGGTGTTTGGCAAATAGTTGCAGCACAGATTTGTGGAGCACACAGATTTGAATTAGCTTTTGTAACTTGATTAGGAATCTGAAATAGAGGGTAAGCAAGAGCTTCTTCCTCGTCCTCGAAAATTGTACTTGCCTCTTGATCAATTTGCTCTAGAAATTCAGAAATAATAGCAACATCCTAACTATTACCCATCTTGAGACCACGCTCAATTCGTTCCTCTACAACAACCAAGTGTGAAAATGTAGAAGTACATCCATCAATCAAATAGGGACCCTGCAAGGTATTGGAGAACATCTCAATGAGTTCTCCTTCCAAAAGAGGAGGTTGAACTCTAGCAGCTAATTCTCTCCATCTCTGCGCATACTCTTTGAAAGATTCTTCAATCTTTTGAGTTAAACCTTGGAGTTGAATTCTGGTGGGAGCCATGTCCCTATTATAGTCGTACTGATTGATAAAAGCTTCAGCTAATTCCTTCCAAGTTTGGATGTGAGTTCGTTCAAGCTGAGTGTAACACTCGAGAGATGCTCCACTGAGGCTATCTTGAAAAACGTGCATGAGGAGCTTGTCATTTTCCGCATAGGGAGCCATCTTATTGCAATAGGCTTTAATGTGGGTGATCGGACTAGAGGTACCCTTATACTTCTCGAAAGTGGGGACTTTGAACTTTGCAGGAATTTTGATACCAGGCACCAAGCACAAACTAAGAGCGTCTAAACCAAGGGAATCACGACCCTCAATAGATTTCATCCTTTTCTCAAGGAGGTGAAGCTTTTTCTCAGACTCAGTCTCTTCAATCGGAAACCTGAAGGTGTCAAACAAAGACTCGAAGATACCCTCATAGTGAGGAGTTCCATTGACATGCATTTGAACGGTGTTTTTGTCATTTTGATCTGAAAGGACCTCCATGTGGTTAAGACCAACACCTGGTGGATTAACATGATCAGTAGTAATAACTTTAGACCTCTGAACAACTTGCTTCGACTCTTCTTGTCCAATGGCGAGGTTCTGGATAATCTCCATGAATTGATCCATCTGGGTATCTATACGAGTATTCATCGCAGCCACACTTGCCTGAAGTTGATCCATGACGACGACGATGTCAGGAAATCAATATTGCAGTCTTGAGATTCTGGATAAGAAGCCAAGTTGAAATAAGTCCTCTTGTTGAAATGCATGATGATGCATGAATGATATGAGAGAAATAAACTCCTTTTTTATTGATGCAAATGGAATGCAACATGATGATAATAACAAGTTCACAGAGCCGTGAATCAGGGATGGTATTGGTAATTAGAACAACTTATTTAGGTGGGTTCCTACGATAGGATAGCTCTAGGCTTCTACCCAATAATCCCGAATAAGGTGGTTTTAATGTTTTTTGCTAAATGTTTCTTGGAGTCTTAAATCCCCTTTTAACAAATATTATCATCGCGCGAGAGGCCTACATGGTGACAGTATTTGCAAAAGTATACTCCAAGAAACGGCTCTTAACGGGATGCTCGAAATCCAAAATTTGAGCGTTTGGTCTCGGTTAGGACAACATGAACAAACTTAGAGTTATAGGTCATTTGTCCAAAGATTGATGTCCTGCGCTATCGCGGGCCAACAACCTCCTTAAAACAACCAACTCTAAGCCGAAGTCTTCGCTTCGGGCCAACAAGACAATGGAGTCAGGTGGACCTAGGCTACGCAACCCCTCTATTCCTAAAAGGTGACCTAGACGCCTGGGTAGTGGGCTTATCAATGTATCAATGCCCATGAATTCCCATCACAATAATATATCAACAGATTAATATATCAACAAATTAATATATAAAGCATAGAGAAAAATAAGCAAATAAACAATAGATAAGCATAAAGAAGAAAGCGATAAACAAACACACAAACATGCGAAGAACTAAACTAGGGTTGACTCGCTTAGTCAAAAAAAGTTTTTTAAAAAAGTCCCCAGTGGTATTCCCAGTCAGAGTTCCCTCAAGAAATTCTTCTTGTTGTTGTTATCTGCATTTTTGACCCTGTGTCGGTCTCTCACATCATTCAAATTCAATTCATTTACCAAGCGTCTTGCTTTTTTGCAATTTTTATTTTGGTATTCTTACCCGTGTTTGCCTCTGTCGTTAGAGTGTGAGCAAGAGTCGGTGTCTAACCTTTCTTGCTTATCGGTTATTTGAGTATCCATACTTGGTGTGTGGTAATTCATGTAATTGCCTCTCTTAAAGAAATACACCCCGCCTTTGGCCTGAGGGATATTGTATTTCTTGCATATTCGCAAACTTTCAAAGTCCAACATAGCCTAGCAATCCTCGCTAGAGTCTCTTTTGGTTGGCCTTTTTCCCCGTAAATTCGTCTTCGATCGACGATTTTACCATTCTATATCTTTTCCCCAGTGAAGTCGCCAACTGAAGACACTCGATTTTCAAAAATCATTTAAATGAATTTTCAAAACAATGAAATCGCCACCTAATTTTATTTGTTCTATAAAGAACGGGGAAATATAGATAAAACCCACAAAATCGGATAAGGCGGTCTACAAGACCAAAAAGGATGGATTCGGGAGTCGGTTACGCAAGAGGAAGGTATTAGCACCTCTTACGTCCATCGTACTCGATGGGACCCATTTAGTTCAAAATGTGTTTGTGTGTGTATTCGCTAATTTCTAAATTATGAATAAGAAAAGGCGTTTGTTTATTATTATTTTGAGAGTGGAGTGTACAATCGTGTAATAAACATACAAGCGGATAACGTAATAGCGGATAATAAAAGAAAATAAATTAACACACAATACAAACGGAATTTAAATAATTATTAGTATAGATTTTTTCTACTTGATAAAAAATCAACTAATAATTTAATTGATAATTTAGCAAATAAAAACTATCTTATACTAATTATTATTTAATATATTATTATATAAAAAAAAACTTGCATGATATTGAACTTTAAATAGAGAGTTAGAAATTGGCCTGATTGGAGCTTTAAGTCTGGGGGTGCAAACAGCAAACTGAGCCCAAGCCCAAAAGTGCTGCTGGATCTTGTATGGGTGCTTCCATGGATCATAATGTGGTCCACCATTCTGGAGCGTCGGATCTGGACCTTGACAGATCTGATGGCCTATGGAAGAAGGGTGCAAAGCTGGTACCATGGGTGTACCTACACCAGATTTTCGAACAGGCCACACAGACGATGACAAGTGTCACCGCCTGGACTAAACAACAAAGCAAAGAACTAAACATCCTATTAAGCTATATTAATCTATGTCTTACTAATTAATAAAAATGTTAACCATAAATTAAATAAAAATAAAAACTGATATTTAAACTAATATTATTTTTTATGTATTAATTAACTAAACAAACACTAATCTTAAGCATTTTTCTAGACTAATACTAAATTATGTTTTAATAAGATAAACTTACCAGAAAAATAATAATCCTAATTAAATTTGTTTTTATTATAACTTAAACAATAAATTAAAAAAACTAATCCTAATTAATCTAATACTAAAACCAACTTAAGTTTTTTTCGTAAAAAAATAAATTATCAAAACATCAAAACCCAGAATCAGACCTCTCGTCCTCTCAAACGTTTTGGCTTCTCATCTTCTCCTTTTCACGATCCTCTCTCTCGCGCCTCTCGAGCCCTCCGTTCTCTCACCGCCGCTCCGATCTAGGAACTCGATGTCCCTCTCTCGTCTCTCAGTGATTCTCGCCGCGATTTCCTCACTGGGTTCATCTCCGTTCTCTCATCGCGACCCTTCGCCGCGATTCGGTCGTCGTCTCTCACGCATCTCTCTCTCTCACTCGATCTGTTCCATTAATCATTATTGGATTTCTGGAAAAAAAAAAACAAGTTTGATTGCTGTGTTTGCAGGTTGGGAAAGGAAAGGGGGTGAAACCCTAACTTCTATTTGAGCAGAAACGGTGATGCTATGAGGAAAATGGATGCTTGAAATACAATAATAAACAAAGAAAAGGAAGGTTGTGGGATTTTTTCGAGGTCTACACGGCGGCGGACGGCGGCGGACGGCGGCCTGTGACTGCAACCCCGGTGAGACCTTTCTGTATACCTTACTCTCTGCTTCTGTTGCCTCGTTATATCTCTTTCTGAAGGATCTCTTCTTTTGGAAAATGATGATCTGAGCTTTAGGGTTTGTAGCCGTTTTAGGGTTTTTCGAACAGTAGCCTCTTGTGTTAAAGTCTTCAATGCTTAAATACTGTCTGAGTTAGGGTTTTGCTGGTTCTTGTTATTTTGATTTTACAAGAAAAAGGCCTTGCGAAAATGCTTGATGGGCTTCCATCATTTGCATTGGGCTCATGATTTCTGACTTTTTTGGCTGTTTTGATGTGTTAGACTGTTATCCTGTTATGATCGAAACCCTCGCAACCTGATTCTGAAAAAAAGATCCTAATGATGAGATAAAAACAATGCATTGTCTTGCATTTTGCTCATGTTTATGTTTGAAATCTTTGATCATTTGCTTAATTATTTCTTTTCTTGTTTCATATAACTCGGGCATTGGAATGATGAAAGCAAAGTGGCGAGGACGAACTCTAGTGAGGCCTTGGCACAACAATCAAACATGGAGGAAAGCATACTTGAAAGAATCGGAAGGATGGCTCGAGAATAAAGTCATCCACGAAGAAACTTGCATATGACGGATTTACAAATAATTAGGATGTACTAGTATTATAGGAAACTTGTAACCTATCATTTGCATTTAAAGTCTTGACAAGTTGTAAAACATGTATGCTCATTCTTGTACTCTTGTAAAACCTTAGAGTAATTCAAAACTCTTGCAATTTTATGAACACAAGATTTGGTTATTATGTATCAACATGAGTTTTAGTTTTAGATCTTCAAATAATACCAATGCGATTTCCATCGTTGTAGCAATTTGTGTATGAAAATTGGAAATTCGTGATGAACCAAAACATTCCAAAAATTTGTCATGAACCAAAATTAATTTGGTTAAAACAAACTAAGTTGAAATGTTGATTAAAATACGCGCCTAAAATCCAAATCAATCCACAATTCCAATCCGTATTCTTGAATCAAACGAGTAGTAACATGGTTGTTGTATTTTTAGAACTTGAACCCTCTAGTATACAAAACTTGAGAATTAAACTCTAAATACAAAGATGGTTTGATGGCTTAAATTTTAGAAACACTTGAATCCCTTTGAATTTCCCGGCCACAAAGCTTCCATGTTTATCCGTTCATGTAGAAATTCCGAGCCTTTTGCCACTTGAAACAAAAATTGAAACTCTAAGTTTCCAATAAAATTCTTGATCCAAAACTTTAGTCAACTTGACGATTTCATGATTCTTTAAGAATTGAGCGATAGATTCCACTTGAAATTAATGGGATTATCACCGCATTTCCAAATCGAAACATATTCGGTAGTAGAGAAAGATTTGAAACCAAACGAATTCCATAAGGAAACTTCTAATTTTTATTGAATGCCTTGAATCTCGTGGGCGACGAACGCGACTGGAAAAGATCTAAACATGCGGCAACTTGACATTCGTAAATCTTGTAAACAAGTCCTCTGGATGAATATTTTCACATACATCAGCTATTGCCAAGAACGAACAGAGTTGGCGAGCAAACCAAATGCACTAGAACTTGAATTATTGGTCAATAAACGGATAATCATAATCCACCCTCTTACATCTTGAACAATGAACTCGAAACGACAGCAAATCCCAAACTAGTGATGAATTGATCTCTTGAATCAGGAGGTAATGATATTCAATATAACAAAACTTCCGTAGTTCCATCAAGAAAAGACCACTCATTGCAACAATCAAGCATCAAGCCCCGAAAACCGATAAATACGAAAGGAAAAGATCCAGTAATAAACCTCGTCGTTTTCAAACATCCCAGATTGGTGGAAAGCGCCACATCTTTTCTGCTTCACGGAAAATCTTTGGGAATCAACTCCAATCCGTAACCATAGAACCAGTGGTATGAATGCATGTGAGTGTCATGATAAATGAAGCCTAAACCAGATAAAACCGAGATAGTAGGGCAAATTTTGGGGTGCAACGGTTTGCCAAACACCAGGTCAGTATGCTCCCCAGCAGCATAACGCTCCTCGACAACAAGCTTATCGACAAAATCGTCAGCAACGAGGTGGGAAGAATCTGATAAGGCCAAGAAAAGTGCATGATCCAATCCCTATGCCTTATAGTGAGTTGCTAACTCACCTACTCCAACACTCTTTGGTGGAGTTAAAGGAGCTCAGAATGCCTCCTTTTCCGTATCCTTTGGGATATGATCCTGATGCCTATTGTGAGTTCCATTCTGGGGCACCTGGCCATACAATTGAAGGATGTAATCTTTTCAAAGGCACAGTTCAGAAACTCATTGATTCCAAAGCAATCACGTTCACTCCAGAGGGCCTACGCATTAATTGAACTCTCTTTTGACTCAGAGAACGCCACAATTACAAAATGCATCTTTTGAAGTAAGAAATCCATACGAAGACCAATCTCCTCAACATGGAGATTTCTAGTTTCATCTTGCATGCTCATTTGTAATCTTTCATGTTTTGTTCAGTACTGTCTTGTATGCAAAACTTGCTCATTTCTGAATAATAATCATAATGCATCGAATATGTTTGTCTTGAATTGATCCATTCGTATTCACTCTTATTTGTTTTACTATGCTTTTGATATTCAACTCTTATTAATAAAGCAACACCTCTGTAGGAAGGATGACGAATAATTTACTAAGAATCTAAAACGTTATTGCTTTCGAGTAAAAAACCATGCTAACGATGTACAGGCCTTGTTTCAAATTCCCAAACACTGGAGATATAAGGGAGTGAAACCCTCGTTAACCCCTTTTTTCTTATTTCTTATTCATGACTTAGAAATTAGCAATTACACACACAAACACATTTCGAACTAAATGGGTCCCCGAGTCGATGGACGTAAGGGTGCTAATACCTTCCCTTGCGTAACCGACTCTCGAATCCATCCTTTTTGGTCTTGTAGACCGCCTTATCCGATTTCTGTGGGTTTTATCTATATTTTCCCGTTCTTTTTAGAACAAATAAAATTAGGTGGCGGTTTCATTGTTTTGAAAATTCATTTAAATGATTTTTGAAAATCGAGTTACTTGATTGGCGACTTCTTTGAGAATTTTTTAAATCTTTTTGACTAAGCGAGTCAACCCTAGTTTAGTTCTTCGCATGTTTGTGTGTTTGTTTATCGCTTCTTTCTTTATGCTTATCTATTACTTATTTGCTTATTATTCTCTTTACACTTTATGTATATTATTTTGTTGATATATTATTGTGATGGGAATTCATGGGCATTGATACATAGATAAGCCCACTACCAGCTTCTAGGTCACCTTATAGGAATAGAGGTTGCGTAGCCTAGGTCCACTGACTCCATTGTCTTGTTGGCCCGGCGAAGACTCGGCTTAGAGTTGGTTGTTTAAGGAGGTTGTTGGCCAGCGATAGCGCTGGGACATCAATCTTTGGACAAATGACCTATAACTCTAAGTTTCTTCATGTTGTCTAGCCGAGACCAAACGCTCAAATTTTGGTTTAGTATCCCATTAAGAGCCGTTTCTTGGGGTATACTTTTACAAATACTATCCCACGTAGGCCTCTCGTGATGATAATATTTGTTAAAGGGATCTGAGACTCCAAGAAACATTTAGCAAAAAAACATTAGAACCACCTTGTTCGGGGTTATTGGGTAGAAACCTAGAGCTGTCCTATCGTAGGAGCCCACCTAAATAAGTTGTTCTGATTACCAATATCATCCCTGATTCACGTCTTTGTGAACCTGATATTATCATCATGTTGCATTCCATTTGCATCAATAAAAAAGGAGTTTATTTCTCTCATATCATTCATGCATCATCATGCATTTCATTCATTTCAATCAAAGGACTCATTTCAACTTGGCTTATTCGAATCTCAAGGCGCAGGCGATTTCGACATCATCATCATCATGGATCAACTTCAGGCAAGTGTGGCTGCGATGAATACTCATATAGATACCCAGATGGATCAATTTATGGAGGTTATCCAGAACATCGCCATTGGACAAGAAGAGCTAAAGCAAGTTGTTCGGAGATTCGGAGTTGTTACTACTGATCATGTTAATCCACCAGGTGTTAATCTTAACCACAAGGAGGTCCTTTCAAATCAAGATGTCAAAAACACCGTTCAAATGCATGTCAATCGAACTCCGCACTATGAGGATATCTTGAGTCTTCGTTTGACACCTTGATTTCGATTGAAGAGGCGAATCGAGAAAAGCTGCACCTCCTTGAGAAAAGAATGAAAGCTATTGAGGTCGTGATTCCCTTGGTTTAGACGCTCTTAGTTTGTGCTTGGTGCACGGTATCAAAATTCAAAGTTCAAAGTCCCATTTTCGAGTATAAGGGTACCTCTTGTCAGATTAATCACATTAAAGCCTATTGCAATAAGATGGCTCCTATCGGAAAATGACGAGCTCCTCATGCACTTTTTCAAGATAGCCTCGGTGGAGCATCTCTCGGTGGTACACTCGGCTTGAACGAACTCACATCCAAAGTTGGAAGGATTTGGTGAAGCTTTTGTCAATCGATCGACTATAATAGGGACATGGCTCCACGAATTCAACTCAAGGTTTAACTCAAAAGGCGAGGAATCTTTCAAAGAGTATGCGAGAGAGATGGAGAATTAGGTGCTAGAGTTCAACCTCCTCTTTTGGAGCGAGAACTCATTGAGATGTTCTCCAATACCTTACAAGGTCCTATCGATTCTTTGGATGTACTTCGTTTTCACACCCTAGTTGTTGTAGGCGAGCGAATTGGCGTGGTCTCAAGATGGGTAACATTCATGATGTTTCTATTGAATTCCCAGAACAAATTGATGAAGAGGCAGGTACAATTTTCGAGGACGAGGAAGAAGTTCTTGTTTACCCTTCATTTCAGATTCCTAATCAATTGACAAAAGCTAATTCTCGGTAAGGATATTGAACACATATAGGGAGCATATGTCAGGTAAGGATATTAGACATATACCGGAAAGAGACCGACCGAAGACGACTCTAACAAAGGTTTCGAAATATACATGCCCGGTAAGGATATTGGACACATAAAGATCGAATATATATGTTCGGTAAGGATATTGAACACATATAGGGAGCATATGTCAGGTAAGGATATTAGACATACACCGGAAAGAGACCGACCGAAGACGACTCTAACAAAGGTTTCGAAATATACATGCCCGGTAAGGATATTGGACACATAAAGATCGAATATACATGTTCGGTAAGGATATTGAACACATATAGGAAGCATATGTCAGGTAAGGATATTAGACATACACTGGAAAGAGACCGACCGAAGGCGACTCGACAAAGGTTTGAAATATACATGTCCGTAAGGATATTGGACACATAAGATCGAATATACATGTTCGGTAAGGATATTGAACACATATAGGAAGCATATAGGGTAAGGATATTAGACATACAGGAAGAGACCAGGCCAGAGGCGACTCGACAGGTTTGAAATATACATGTCCGGTAAGGATATTGGACACATAAAGATCGAATATACATGTTCGGTAAGGATATTGAACACATATAGGAAGCATATGTCGGTAAGGATATTAGACATACAGGAAAGACCGAAGAAGGCGACTCTAACAAAGGTTTGAAATATACATGCAGTAAGGATATTGGACACATAAAGATCGAATATACATGTTCGGTAAGGATATTGAACACATATAAGAAGCATATGTCAGGTAAGGATATTAGACATACACTGGAAAGAGACCGACCGAAGACGACTCTAACAAAGGTTTCGAAATAATACATGCCCGGTAAGGATATTGGACACAAAGATCGAATATACATGTTCGGTAAGGATATTGAACACATATAGGAAGCATATATCGGGTAAGGATATTAGACATACCTTTGGAAAGAGGCAGGCCGAAGGCGACTCTAACAAAGGTTTGAAATAATATGCCGGTAAGGATATTGGACACATAAAGATCGAACATACATGTTCGGTAAGGACATTGAACACATATAGGGAGCATATGTCAGGTAAGGATATTAGACATACGTAAGAATGAGACCGACTAGAGCAGACTCACTGGGGAAAAGATATATGGAATGGTAAAATCGTCGATCGAAGACAAATTCACGGAAATAGGCCGGACAATGGGGATCTAGCAGGATCGCCCAACTATATTGGACTTTTAAAGGTTACAAATGTGCAAAATACAATATCCCTCGGACCAAAGGCGGGGTGTAATTCTTCAGAGTGGCAATTATATGAATTACCACACAAGTATGGATACTCAAACAATTGAGAAGCAAGAAAGGTTAGACACCGACTCTTACTGCTCTCTAACGAGAGAGGCAAACAGGGTAAGAATACAAAAATAAAATTTGCAAAAGCGCTTGGTAAATAAATTGAATTTGAATGATGTAGGAGACGACAGGGGTCAAAAATGGAATAACAACAATAAGAAGAATTTCTTGGGGAACCATTAGGAATACCACTTAGGGATTTTTATGGATAAACTTCTCTTCGGAGACGCAAAAGGTACTCGAGGAAGACTTTAATCTGGCCTATGCTTAGATGCATGTTTGAGATTATTATTTTTTGGCGTAATGCTCCATATCAATGGAAATGCTACGCTTTTTGAGGATGCTATGCAATGCAATTATGCATGTTTTGATATTTTGTCTAGGACTAAAGGCAATTGTGAACTGCCGAGGGAGCAAAAACCATCCATGAATTGAATATAAATCATCTGGTCTTGGTCAAAGAGATGATAGTCTGGACTCCGACAAGGGGATTGTAGAATAGAAGCATCAACTCTCAATGATCTACATCACTGGGGAAGTAACTCTTAGAGATTAACATTCATCTGGGATGCCAATCATGTTGCGTAGAGTTCCTGATTTAAATAATGCTGGATTGCGAGCTCTTGCATAAGAGGGGTCGACAACATCTTCTGGCATAAGTGAGCCTTTGAGAATGATCTTGTTGGTGGGAACCGTTCTTTGCGATCTTCCACGTCGGGGAATGGTGATAACATTTGAGGGCACACATATACCATAGATAACTCTTGTTTGAAAGAAAGAATCCTCGTCAGTTGACCGATGCCCATGCGCATGATGCCCTTTCATTCTAGAATCTTTGCATAGCGAAAATGTAAAGCGGAGACATAACAATAATTACGCTTTCTGAGATCAGCTGTTTCATTCGTTAATGTGGTGTGCGAAATTCGAGTAACCCGAGAAATTATGCCACGTGCCATTGGGGCGCGATGTTTTATATCGAGTTTATTAAAAATATCGGACGTTGTTTTACAAACAAAGCAGTTAAAAACATGAAAATAAAACAGAGATAAGATAATAGAAAAACACGGTTTGGATGAAAGTAATTTTATTGATTGATTAGCCGTAAATGAGCATTTACATCAAAACAAATCACGAAAAGGCAATTGCTTATACATCAAAGCTAAAGAAAAGGTGACAATAAAATCATGGATTTTGTCGAACCACGAATCGCCATACCCTTCACAACTTCAACATCCCTTAACATCGAGTTATACGAAATATAGATTAGACTAACCCTCAATCCCTCGGATTATCAAGTGATTGTAGAAAGCTAACCAAAACATGTGTCGTGCAGATCGTAGCCGTTCGCTTTGAATCCCTAATTTTTGCTGGACCGCCCTTTCGATTTTAGGGATACCCTTTTTGCCCAAGCCCTTCGGGTTTTGACTTGCGGGTGGACAATCTTTTGTATTTATCCTAACTTTTGCAGAACCTCTTGATTCGTCGGGATGCCCTTATTTTGTAGGCGGTCAACCTAACGAGTCTCTTTTATCAAGTATTTTTTGACTACATCTGCATTGATCGGGTGAGAAATCCTCTTCGTCCATAGTCGCGAGCAACATAGCTCCTGCGAGACAACTTTCTTCACAACATACGGTCCTTCATAATTTGGAGCCCACTTGCCCGGCGTCCGTATTGTTGGGAGGCAAAATTCTCTTGACCTGAGTCACTGACTTGGAAATTCGAGGACACTCTCTTGTCGAAAGCCACTTTTCATCGCTTTTGGTATAGTCCATGACAAGCAGTATCAATCTCTTCTCGTCAATGAGATTCAATTGATCAATGCATTACGAACCCATTCAGCTTCATCGAGTTGCATCTGTTAAAATCCTTAAGGAAGGAATTTCAACTTCCAGGTGGGGCCTTCATACCGTATACCAGGAGAAGGGAGTTGCCCTGATGGCGTGCGTATTGAAGTGCGATAGCCGTGCAAGGCATATGGCGCATCTCGTGCCAATCCTTGTAAGTGACAACCATCTTACTGCAATCCTCTTGATATTCTTGTTTGCCGCCTCCTGCACCATTCATTTTGGACGATATGGAGAAGAGTTATGATGTTTTATCTTGAAGCATCACGACTCTTTCATCATTTTATTGTTGAGATTCGAGCCGTTATCGATAATGATCTTCTAGGGACCCCATAACGACAAATGATATTATGCTTGATAAAGCGATGTGACCACTTGTCTAGTAACACGAGCATAAGATCTTGCCTCGACCCATTTGGTAAAGTAATCGATGGCAACAAGGATGAGCGATGTCCATTAGAAGCGGTGGGCTTAATTTCTCCAATCATATCAATGCCCCACATTGCAAGGGCCATGGAGAAGTCAAAACATTCAACGAAGAAGGTGGCACATGCATCTTATCGGTGATTTGACATTTATGCGAGTTACGGCGTGGTTGTGATCATTCTCCATGGTGGACGATAAGCTCTCAAGATCTTCTTGGCCATGGTGTGCCCACTAGAATTCGTCCGAATGAACCTTCATGAATTTCTTCTATAATCTTATTTGCTTCGTTTTTATCCATGAGCAAAGCAGTCATAGTTCCTTTTGTACAACACCCGCATTGAGGAAAAATTTGGCAGTACTTGCGAGCCTTCTTATCAGCGATGGAAGCATCATCGGGGTATTCTTTCGTCTCGAGATACTTTTGATGTCATAGAACCAAGGTTTTCATCGCCTCCACTTCATAGCGAGCAGCGGCTCATCCAACCTCATTATAGTGATAGGCGGGGCATCATTCGCCCTCGACCTTAAACATGGATGACGAGTAATAAAGCATGCCAAAGGTGTTCTCTCCCTTGGGATGTGATCAAAAGTGATCTCGTCGAAATAAGGGATCAACTTGAGACATGCTCGGTATGGAATCAAATTGGTGGCGGGTCTCCCAATCTCAGATTGATTTGACTAATTACGAGCGGAATCTCCGTATCTGACTAAGATTTTGATTCTCGGATCAATGGTGCTAATTCCAAAATACAAGCTTAGGTACTCGGCCACGTTATTGGTGCAATCAAAGCAGTTACGGCGTTGAATGGAATATGGCAAATTCGAAGAAGTGATAGGCGTAACACCATTTCTAATCGTTTGAGGCTCCATCGAATGCCATCGTCCACCATGAGCCGGGCTCGGGTCCTTCTTCAGGCCGGGAATGTTACAATCTACGATATACATAATGTCCTCATGAGAACTCAAACTTCATCGGTGATAGTCATCATCTAATGGTTGTTGGCGAGATAGTGCGCCACCACACTACCTTTGATGGCCTTGAGTAGTGTATTGGATATCATATTGATCGGGATCATTTGCCAGCGGGCTATCCTTCCGTGAGGCCGGTTTCTCAAAGATATACTTTATCGGGTCCATTTTGGAGATCAAGAAAGTAGTGTGAGTCAACATGTCTTTGTGTAGTCGTTTCTTGCCCGTGCGAGTGCACAACAAGTCTTTTCAATAATGAATACCTCGATTCACGTGCATGAACTTCTTGCTCAAATAGTATATGGCGTGCTCTTTTACTTTGTCTCATGTTGTTGAGCACCTGACCATGGAATTCTCGACACGGTCAAGTACATAATCAGCGGTCTACCTTCCACAGGGTGAGAGAATTGGAGGCTCTTGTAGGTACCTCTTTATCTTGTCGAATGCCGTCGACAATCGATCGTTCCAGGTTGTTGGATTCTTTCTTATGACTTGAAAATGGGCTCCACGAGGGCTGTGAGATGAGAAATGAACTAGCGATGTAATTGGTCTTCCCGAAACCTCGCACTTCCTTTTACATCCTTGGCTCGGCATCTCGTGTATCGCTTTTATCTTTGCGGTCGACCTCAATCCCTTTCTTGCTCACAATAAAGCCTAAAAGTTTCTGATCTCACCCAAGGTGCACTTACTTGGGTTCACCTCGGCTGAACTTCCTCGACCTCTCGAATAATTTCAACAAGTGAACGGTGTTCTTCTTACATGCGGGACTTGGCGATCATATCATCAGCGTAGACTTCAATCTCTTTATGCATCATATCATGAAAGGAAGTAACCATAAGTGCGATATGTTGCCCTGCGTTCTTGAACCAAAGGCATCACCTTGTAGCGAAAGTCCCCATGGTGTAATGAAAGTAGTTTTCTCCATATCATTGGGCGCCATCTTAATGCGGTTGTAGCGAGAAACCATCCATGAAGGAGAATACTTTGGCTTGAAGCGGTATTATCGACCAAAATGTCGATGTGCGGGAGAAGAAGTCATCCTTAGGGCTAGCTCTATTGGATCCTATAATCAACACACATCCTTACTTTGCCGTCTTTCTTGATCTTTGGTACAATGTTTGCAACCCATGGGGATAAGAAACAACTTTTAGGAAACACCTTCCATCTTCTTGAACCTCTTCTTTGATTTTCTTGACATTTACGGATGTGTTACGAAGCTTCTGCTACTGGGTGGGCAGCCTTCTTTGAGGCAATTCATGCATAACGATGTCGATATCTAACCGGGCATATCTTCATAAGACCAAGCAAAGATGTCCACGTACTCATGTAGCATTTCGACAAGCTTTTGCTTAACTCCATCTTCCAAAGCTGCCCCGATCTTGACCTCCTTTCGAGCATCCTTGGTTCCTAGATTGATCACTTCTAGAGCCTCTTGGTGCGGCTGGATGACCTTCTCTTCTTGCCTCAACATCCTGGCTAATTCTTCAGGTAATTCACAGTCCTCTTCGGCTTCCTCTTCAGCTTGATAAATCAGTTCGTCGAAATCATAATGAGCCACGGCGGAATCATCGTCGACAAAATCCGAAATCAACGAAGGATCGCATCTGCGTGGTTGGTAATTTTATTTTTATTATTATTATTATTATTATTTTTAATTAATTTTTTTAATAATAAAATAAAAAGAAAAGGACAAAAAGTTTGTATAAAAAGAAAGTAAAATTTGATATTGTCACCTTTTTAAAGAATAAGTGAAGAAAAACAAAGAGAAAAATTTGAATGCAAAAGGGCGTCCTTCATTAATGATAAACTTGAAAGTTAAAAACATGGTGGCCTAGCATGATCACTACGTCTTGGGCATAACGTAGGAATTATGGCATGACATAAAAAGAAAATTACTCTTCAAAGCGGGTAACCACGACAGCGTCTTCAACCAATTTGAGCTCACGTCAGGAGCAGTTGGGTAGATCCATTTGTCCACATCATAGTCACCGTCGCTTCACCATCAATTGCATCAACATCTTCAATCTGGATTCCACCTTTGACAAACTTGACGGAGAGACACCCTTTGCTCATTGGGGTGGAAGCGGGACCTTCATTCAGGGAGCAAACCGAACCCTCTTGTCCGTGGGTATGAGCTCAGCACTCTTCCCACCCGAGGATGTCGACTTGACAATAACTGAGCTTGCTTGTAGGATGCCATGGAGACTTCGCCTTTTTGCAAAGGATCTTGTCGTGATCTTGCCTCAAAGCACGGCATGGAGTTTCATGGATCTCTCCTTGACTTGACATATCGAAAGTTGCTCGGATGGTGACGACATAATCTTCTTCACCATAAATGGTGACCACCTTCCATTAATTAAGAACTTGACTTTTGGTGCAAGGTGGATGTCCGCACCAACCCATGAATCGAGGCGTCGAGCAAACAACGATGGGAGGATTAATATCCATGACAAAAAGTTGCATCAAAACACGGGCCTACCTTAATAGGCAAATCCACCTCGCCAAACAACGACCTCTTGACCCATCAAATGCCTTAACTATCAAATCGGATCTCGGCCTGACCCCTTCATAGTCGAACTTCAAGAGTAGACTTGGAAGAACATTGAGGATGATCCCGTGTCAGCGACACAGGATAAAGTAGTTCTCTATCTCTATGGAAGCGTGTCGCGCTTTGTTATGCTTCCTTCCCTCGGGAGGTAAAGTCGATCGTAAAGAGACCATTACTTGCGAAATCTTGTTCACAATGCCTCCAATTGGTTAGCAAGATTTCTTGGGGAACAAAGGCGTTCCCAACAGTGCATCGGAGGCGTTGCGGTGAGGCTCAGAATCCTCAACAAAGCTAAGATAGAAATCTTGGCGGGCGTCTGGCCGAGGCGGTCGATTATCTTGTAATCGCTCTTCCTTATATACCTCAGGTTCTTGACATCTTTGGTCAACTCGGGGCTCGAGCAGGTTACGAAATCTTTAGTGTTGACTCACCCCAATCATGACTCCTTTCCCTTTGCTTTAGCCTTGGCCAAAGCTTGAGACTTTCTCAACTAGATTGGGTGGAGAGAAGATTCGTCCACTTGAGTAATCAGACTTTCTTGACAATATCAAGCACTACAGGCTCATTTCCTTGATCTTCTTTTCATCGGACTTTCCTTCTTCAAAGGTCTTCACATTCAATTTCTTGCCGTCACGGTAGTACTCGGACCCATAATTCCACGGGATGGCTTTTCGCTAGTGTGGTCTTGGACCGGCAAGTGATGATCACGGAGGTTTCTTAGTCGGCCGGGGATTGTAGCAGGAATCCTTCTAGAAGTGGCGGGGTAGTAACCCGTCGACCTCATCTTGACCGTACGCATCAAACACTTTATGGATGAATTGAAGAGTCCCATCGATGTCAAGCGGAATCTCGTTTCTCGAAATCATCCTGACCTTGACTTGGATCAAACATCATTTACAACCATCATCACAACGGAAATCTCCTTTCAACAACAATTGCTTCTTTATCAACCACAGGGTTGGTCAAAACATTAACATCCATTATCGGGTTCAAACCTCCATCTTCAAATTGCATTACAGTTTCCACCATGAGGAGGTAAAGGGTCTTTGAATGACATTAGGGGTGGGAGGAGGTCCAAAGTTGATTGCCTCAGTCAGCGAGGTTGAAACCTTGTATTTGAAAGCGTCTGATTCTCGATAGAATGCCCACAGGCATTGGAGTAGTAAAGGCAACGAGCATTCGCATTAAAATATTTTGGCGAGTTATCAGATTGATCTTATTTGCTTGACTCAATCATATTCAAACTTTGCAAATGAGCAAAAACATCCGCATAACACATTGTGAGGGATCAAACTTCTTCACGGGTCTCGGTGGTGGTTGTCTTGGAACAACATCTTGTTTTGGAATGCTAGCGGGAATAGTTATAGCGGCAACTTGGCGTTGAATTCTCGGCCTTCTCTTTTCCTCTTCGCTCATCGATCGCTCGACTAGCCTTCTTTCTTCTTACGGTAACCACCAAAGACTTTTGGTGCCACCAACTGATTCTTGTCGGTACCAACATCCTGAATCTTTCCTAACTTAATCCCCATCTCAACTCTTTCACCAAACATCACCATGTCGTGAAATCTTGGTCGGTGCAAGAGGCATAGTATGGCCCATCTAGTGTGCTGTAAACATTTCCACCATCTCGTTCTACCATAGGGGTTGAACTTTAGCAGCTACCTCGCGCCACCTTTGCGCGTACTCCTTGAAAGATTCAGTTTTCTTTTGAGCTAAATTGTGCAACTGGGTTCTAGTAGGTGCCATGTCAGTGTTAAAGCCGTAGTGTTGAACAAAAGCTACAACCAACTCTCTCCAAGTTCGCACAGGGAGCTATCAAGGCCTATATACCAATCAATGGCCCATCGGTCAAACTATCTTGAAAAAAATGCATCAAGAGCTTCTCATCTTTCGTATAAGCAGACATCCTCCTATAGTAATACCTCAAATGAGTTTTAGGACAAGAGTTTCCCTTGTACTTGGAAGCTCGGGATTTTGAATTTTGGAGGAATCTTCACTCCTTGAACCAATCCCAAGTTGGACATGTCGAAACCAAAACTTCACGATTCTCAAAGGCTTGCATGCGCTCCTCGAGCATCTTGACTTCGATCGACATTGGTTCTTGACATTGGAAAACCAATCCTCAAAGTTATCCTCCTCGACACAGGGGGCGAGGAATACGAATAGTCCTACACTGGTGGAGGAACCATCTGAGCTCTGGCTGTTGGCGATGAGTGGGGGTAGGTGGAGGAGGAACCACCAACATGATCCATTTGAGCGACTGATTCTCGGTAAGATCCTGAAGCCGGTGTTGACTTCAAGCTAATTCGGAGAAAGCATTCCCATGAGGGGAGGAACAAGCTGCGGTTTCTTGATGAGTGGTGCGCGGGCCTCACAACGAGCTCTCGACTCCTCTTGTTGCGAGCCATGTTTTGAATTATCTCCATCAATTGCCCTACACAAGCATCCATTCTTGTCCCTAGGAAGCCATGTCGACTTCCATCTTCTCCATCAATTTCTTCAAGTTATTTCTTGTCGGTGCCGATGAGCAGCGAAACATGTAGTCTCGTGCATGGAGAAAAAAATCAGCGGTAAGATGGTGATCTCAATACCTGTTATGTATGATATGTTATGGGAGGATGTGCATGCCCATGATATGTTTTTACATTTATTTTCGAGGGACTCTTTGAAGACTCGTTAGTTAACAATAAGCATTAGAGAAAAGGCGTTAAGCGCAATTCAACGAAATCTCATAGACAATCAAAATGTTAGAGTGCGACTACAAGGATGTTCAAGTTCAATCGAGCAATAAGATTCATACTTGAATTTAAATCATTACATTAATAATTAGATTCAAATATTGAGATAAGATAAGTTGCTAAAAACTAGAAATCTGTCACGATGAGGCTTAATCTCTAGTTTAGCCTTGAACTGTTCACCACATCTTGACAAAGGAAGAGGAAATCGCTCACAGCCGGAGGTATCGGGTTGCCTTGAGGTCTTCTAGGGCCAACCTGAGTCTCCAAGGTACGTCAACAATCAAATGGTTACACATGTCAACCATCCCACTGTACTTCCAATAGAAATGCCCATTCTGCTCTTCTAGAAAGGACACCAGTTCATCCTTTTCATCTAACAGACGACTCAGCTTTTGGATCTCATCAATACAACCTTGGCATTGCTCTCTAAGGCCTTCGTAAGCATCCCTATTGCTATCTCTTTCTTCCCTCGTAATGTTCAGCTCTTGAACTTTTTCGGCTAGTTCAATCGCTTCCAATTCTCGGGCGATGCAGACTTCTTCTTTTGCAGTTATCTCATTCTCTAGCATTTTATTGGTTCGTGTTAGAGAAGCTTCTAATTTTGAAATCTTTGCTTCGAGACGTGCTTTCAATGCTCTCTTTTCTCCAATGACCTTTTCTTCATCTAGATAAGCAGCCCATTTGTTCTTGGCGGTCTTCAATTGTCGTGGAGGTCCCTTGCCCCTTGCGGCCTCCTCAGTCTTTAGAACATCTCATGAGAGCTCTTCATCCTCTTCATTACATCTTCTTCTTCCGCTAATTCTTCTTTTACCTCCTTGAGATTGGCTTCCAAATTTTCAGCTCTGAGAAAAATGCGAGAATTAGAGCTTTGTAGCTCCAATCTTTCCTCCTCCATCTTCCTGATAATTTCCTGAAGCCTCATATTCTCCTCTATCGGCACATGAGTGATTGCGGGTTCGGGATGATCAAAGGTACCTCCACAAAGTAAAGGCGGCTTGATTTCTTGAACTCTCTCTATCACCCGGCGATAAGATCTTCCATCAATTCCGCCCTCTTGATTAACTCTCGGCTTTCCTATGGATTTGATCCCAAGCTCTTGGATCTTCAATACTTCGTTGCGGTCCTTTTTACCAAGTTCGTGTACAATGAAGCTTTCCAAGTGCTCGAGCCTTGGTTCATTTTCCATCGGATACCCCGATTGTCTTGTTGCAAGTCTTGGGTTATAATTGATGCAACCCATGGACCCAATCAAAGGAACATTAGAATACCCACCACGGTGGTGATAACATCAACGAATCCCGACACGGAGAATGCCACACACATATCATTAGCGAAGCCAATTTTTGAGACCAAGATAAGTTTCTCGGGATCTTCTCCCACGGTCCGCTCACGAGGGATATGAGATGTCAACCATAAATACGGTGGAGAACAACCGAGAACTACCCCTCGCTTCGAGATGTCTCTCATGGAGATGGTAAAGAACATTAACCAACGGTGCGAGCAGGTTCTTTGACATGAATATGCCAATAGCGACGGCTCAAGTAACCAATTTCATTAGTTGGAAACAAAACCACCCCAAAGATGAGCAAAGCAAGAATGGAGTGAAAGTCGGCGATCGTCTTGAACACTCGAACTTAATAACTTATCCTCAAGTTTTGCTAAGAATACCTTTATACGTAATCCAGGTGCCACCTCCCTTACGGAAGAAACAAGCGGCACTACCTTAGCCTTATCAAGTCTTGCCCTATGTTGAGGAAAAGTGTAGTCCTTCAAAGGCCAATTAAGAATTCTCTCGAACTCTTCAATGGTAGGAACAAGCTGAAAGTCTTGGAATGTGAAGCATCGAAGAGGAGGATCATAGTATTTTGCCAAAGCAATCAAAGCTTCCATGTCCACATTGGTAGTCAAAAGATCTAGGATGTTCCCAAACCTTTTCCCAAAATAAGCTCTACTGATAGGCGAAATTCTTTCACTTTGAGTTATCAGCCTCCCCAACTTCAGCTCTTTGAATTTGAGACATGGAACGATCTTCACAGTTGGATTCATTCTTCCTTTCTGCTTACTGCACCAACAAAATCTATAAGGTTCCCTGAAAATAAAAGTTATATGCTAAATGGTTTTGTGCAAATGTATGCAATGCATGTTGCAAATTAAATAAAGCTGGTTTATAGGATCATCCGGTCATGGTTTCGACGTCTACCCAACAATTCCCCGGGTAAGGCTAATCTTATGTTTTTGGCTAAATGTTTCTTGGGGTCTCAGATCCCCTTTTAACAAATATTATCATCGCGCGAGAGGCCTACATGGTGACGATTTGCAAAGTATACTCAAGAAGCGGCTCTTAACGGGATGCTCGAAATCAAAATTGAGCGTTTGGTCTCGTTAGGACAACATGAACAAACTTAGAGTTATAGGTCATTTGTCCAAAGATTGATGTCTGTGCTCGCGGACCTCCTCCTTAAACAACCAACTCTAAGCGGGTCTTCGGCAGACCAACAAGACAATGGAGTCGGTGGACCTGGGCTACATAACCCCTCTATTCCTAAAGGTGACCTAGAAGCCTGGGTAGTGGGCTTATCTATGTATCAATGCCCATGAATTCCCATCACAATAATATATCAACAAATTAATATATCAACAGATTAATATATAAAGCATAGAGAAAAATGCAAATAAACAATAGATAAGCATAAAGAAGAAAGCGATAAACAAACACACAAACATGCGAAGAACTAAACTAGGGTTGACTCACTTAGTCAAAAAGATTTTAAAAAAATTCCCCAGTGAAGTCGCCAACTGAAGCAACTCGATTTTCAAAAAATCATTTAAATGAATTTTCAAAAACAATGAAATCGCCACCTAATTTTATTCGTTCTAGAAAGAACGGGGAAATATAGATAAAACCCACAAAATCGGATAAGGCGGTCTACAAGACCAAAAAGGATGGATTCGGGAGTCGGTTACGCAAGAGGAAGGTATTAGCACCTCTTACGTCCATCGTACTCGATGGGACCCATTTAGTTCAAAATGTGTTTGTGTGTGTATTCGCTAATTTCTAAATTATGAATAAGAAAAGGCGTTTGTTTATTATTATTTTGAGAGTGGATTGTACAATCGTGTAATAAACATACAAGCGGATAACGTAATAGCGGATAATAAAGAAAATAAATTAACACACTATACAATAGAATTTAAATAATTATTAGTATAGATTTTTCTACTTGACAAAAAATCAACTAATAATTTAATTGATAATTTAGCAAATAAAAACTATCTTATACTAATTATTATTTAATACATTATTATATAAAAAAACTTGCATGATATTAAACTTTAAAGAGAGAGTTAGAAATGGGCCTGATTGGAGCTTTAAGTCTGGGGGTGCAAACAGCAAACTGAGCCCAAGCCCAAAAGTCTTCTTGGATCTTGTATGGGTGCTTCCATGGATCATAATGTGGTCCACCATTCTAGAGCGTCGGATCTGGACCTTGACAGATCTGATGGCCTATGGAAGAAGGGTGCAAAGCTGGTACCATGGGTGTACCTACACCAGATTTTCGAACAGACCACACAGACGGTGACAAGTGTCACCGCCTGGACTAAACAACAAAGCAAAGAACTAAACATTCTATTAAGCTATATTAATCTATGTCTTACTAATTAATAAAAATGTTAACCATAAATTAAATAAAAATAAAAACTGATATTTAAACTAATATTATTTTTTATGTATTAATTAACTAAACAAACAATAATCTTAAGCATTTTTCTAGACTAATACTAAATTATGTTTTAATAAGATAAACTTACCAGAAAAATAATAATCCTAATTAAATTTGTTTTTATTATAACTTAAACAATAAATAAAAAAAAACTAATCCTAATTAATCTAATACTAAAACCAACTTAAGTTTTTTTCGTAAAAAAATAAATTATCAAAACATCAAAACCCAGAATCAGACCTCTCATCCTCTCAAACGTTTTGGCTTCTCATCTTCTCCTTTTCACGATCCTCTCTCTCGCCTCGAGCCCTCAGTTCTCACCGCCGCTCCGATCTAGGAACTCGATGTCCCTCTCTCGTCTCTCGGTGATTCTCGCCGCGATTTCCTCACTGGGTTCATCTTCGTTCTCTCATCGCGACCCTTCGCCGCGATTCGGTTGTCGTCGCTCACGCATCTCTCTCTCTCACTCGATTTGTTCCATTAATCATTATTGGATTTCTGAAGAAAAAAACAAGTTTGATTGCTGTGTTTGCAGGTTGGGAAAGGAAAGGGGGTGAAACCCTAACTTCTATTTGAGCTGAAACGGTGATGCTATGAGGAAAATGGATGCTGGAAATACAATAATAAACAAAGAAAGGAAGGGTGGGATTTTTTCGAGGTCTACGGCGGACGGCGACCTGTGACCGCAACCCCGGTGAGACCTTTCTGTATACCTTACTCTCTGCTTCTGTTGCCTCGTTATATCTCTTTCTGAAGGATCTCTTCTTTTGGAAAATGATGATCTGAGCTTTAGGGTTTGTAGCCGTTTTAGGGTTTTCGAGCAGTAGCCTCTTGTGTTAAAGTCTTGATGCTTAAATCTGTCGAGTTAGGGTTTCTTTGGTTCTTGTTATTTTGATTTTACAAGAAAAAGGCCTTGCGAAAATGCTTGATGGGCTTCCATCGTTTGCATTGGGCTCATGATTTCGACTTTTAGTTGTTTTGATGTATTGCTATCCATTACGATATCTTTGGTGTTGGATCTTGTTTATGGTAAAATGTTGCGAAATGATGTCATCCTTGCTACATGTAAAGTTTACTGTCTTTGTTATGCAAGCGAGTTATAACCTTTTCCTCTTCTTCTACACCTCTCTTGAACCAAGGGTTAAGCACTCTTGAGGATTTGTAGTAGTGAGTTTTATGGCCGGTGATTTGCTATGAGGCCGGTTGGTTATGATCGAAACCCTCGCAACCTGATTCCGAAAAAAAGATCCTAATGATGAGATAAAAACAATGCATTGTCTTGCATTTTGCTCATGTTTATGTTTGAAATCTTTGATCATTTACTTAATTATTTCTTTTCTTGTTTCATATAACTCGGGCATTGGAATGATGAAAGCAAAGTGGCGAAGACGAACTCTAGTGAGGCCTTGGCACAACAATCAAACATGGAGGAAAGCATACTTGAAAGAATCGGAAGGAGGGCTCGAGAATAAAGTCATCCACGAAGAAACTTGCATATGACGGATATACAAATAATTAGGATGTACTAGTATTATAGGAAACTTGTAACCTATCATTTGCATTTAAAGTCTTGACAAGTTGTAAAACATGTATGCTCATTCTTGTACTCTTGTAAAACCTTAGAGTAATTCAAAACTCTTGCAATTTTATGAACACAAGATTTGGTAATTATGTATCAACATGAGTTTTAGTTTTAGATCTTCAAATAATACCAATGCGATTTCCATCGTTGTAGCAATTTGTGTATGAAAATTGGAAATTCGTGATGAACCAAAACATTCCAAAAATTTGTCATGAACCAAAATTAATTTGGTTAAAACAAACTAAGTTGAAATGTTGATTAAAATACGCGCCTAAAATCCAAATCAATCCACAATTCCAATCCGTATTCTTGAATCAAACGAGTAGTAACATGGTTGTTGTATTTTTAGAACTTGAACCCTCTAGTATACAAAACTTGAGAATTAAACTATAAATACAAAGATGGTTTGATGGCTTAAATTTTAGAAACACTTGAATCCCTTTGAATTTCCCGGCCACAAAGCTTCCATGTTTATCCGTTCATGTAGAAATTCTGAGCCTTTTGCCACTTGAAACAAAAATTGAAACTCTAAGTTTCCAATAAAATTCTTGATCCAAAACTTTAGTCAACTTGACGATTTCATGATTCTTTAAGAATTGAGCGATAGATTCCACTTGAAATTAATGGGATTATCACCGCATTTCCAAATCGAAACATATTCGGTAGTAGAGAAAGATTTGAAACCAAACGAATTCCATAAGGAAACTTCTAATTTTTATTGAATGCCTTGAATCTCGTGGGCGACGAACGCGACTGGAAAAGATCTAAACATGCGGCAACTTGACATTCGTAAATCTTGTAAACAAGTCCTCTGGATGAATATTTTCACATACATCAGCTATTGCCAAGAACGAACAGAGTTGGCGAGCAAACCAAATGCACTAGAACTTGAATTATTGGTCAATAAACGGATAATCATAATCCACCCTCTTACATCTTGAACAATGAACTCGAAACGACAGCAAATCCCAAACTAGTGATGAATTGATCTCTTGAATCAGGAGGTAATGATATTCAATATAACAAAACTTCCGTAGTTCCATCAAGAAAAGACCACTCATTGCAACAATCAAGCATCAAGCCCCGAAAACCGATAGATACGAAAGGAAAAGATCCAGTAATAAACCTCATCATTTTCAAACATCCCAGATTGGTGGAAAGCGCCACATCTTTTTTGCTTCACGGAAAATCTTTGGGAATCAACTCCAATCCGTAACCATAGAACCAGTGGTATGAATGCATGTGAGTGTCATGATAAATGCGAAGCCTAAACCAGATAAAACCGAGATAGGAGGGAAAATTTTGGGGTGCAACAACATCCAACCGAGGAACTTTGAGGGCAATGTATCGTTTATTTTGAGCAAATTCGAGTAAGAAAGTCATTTTATTTCAAGTATATTTGAGTGAATAGTGGCTGCCTGGATTATGATTGCTTGATCTTGGTTGGCTTTGAAATCAATTCTCCATGCTTCGACTTTGTGAATAATATCTTGTTCATGATTTCTTTAGTTTCAATTACAATCCGTTGCTTATCCATGTACATAGTTCATGTTAATGTCATTTTTGATTTTATTTCTTTGTTACTAATGCATATTCTAATTTATCGCAATTTTATTTCTGTTATACCACTATGCTACTAATGTATTTGTTACTTGTGAAGAGATATCCAAAGATCATTCCAGGCATTCAAGAATAATCCAAGCATACATTTTATACTGTTGCATTTATATACTTTTTTTTTACATATGCTGTTTATTTATATTTATGATACTATTTAATATTTAGTAATGTGTATCTAAAATAGTTAGTATTTTATTTTTATACTGTAAATATGATTATACATAGTATTTTTATTATTATACTTAGTATTGTAAATATATATTATATACATATAACTTTTATTATTATACTTTATTTATTCATTCGTAAATAAGTTCGAATTATATTATACTAATCTTCTTCGTATATCAATTTCTTAGAATTAATTTCTATAATCTATTCTAATTAATAAAATAAAATGAAATAATTAATATTTAAGTTGCACAGCATTTAGTTTCCGTTTGTATGCTTTTAACATAATCAATTTACCGTTTTCTCTTTAATTTTAATTTATCCTCATTCGAAAAATTGTATCATAATCCCCGTGTTGCGTTGTAAATAATGTACCGCTATCTATTTTAGTTTACCGTTTAAATCCTCATTTATAATTGATGTATCCCTCTCCCAAAAAACAAATCTTGTAATAATTATTTAGTTCACATTTATTTTATTTTTATTGTCACTTACACAACACAAAAAAAAACATTTTTAAACTAATAATTGTAAATCATTTTTAAACCCATAAGTTGACAAAGCTACGAAGCGTCGCGATGACCACACATGCACACATGTACGCTTGATACTGGGCCTTCTTACAGTGAACCTATTTCGGTCAATTGTTCCAATTGGTCGTCTTAGTAGACTAGCCCACTTTGCTTGTACACATGTAATTTAATTGTTTGATACTTAGGTTGGCCACCTTGTATGGGCTTTGTCGATTTTATTTGTTATTTACAATTATTCCGATCCTCTTCTCATCTCTATAAGGGTTCCATAGTAAGGAATAGGCTTGGCTATTTTTGAAATTCCTGGCAGCAGATACGTGATGTCACAGAGAATGTTATGACACAGTATCTAACACTCTTGCTCACACTCTAACGACAGAGGCAAACACGGGTAAGAATACCAAAATAAAAATTGCAAAAAAGCAAGACGCTTGGTAAATGAATTGAATTTGAATGATGTGAGAGACCGACACAGGGTCAAAAATGCAGATAACAACAACAAGAAGAATTTCTTGAGGGAACTCTGACTGGGAATACCACTGGGGACTTTTTTAAAAAACTTTTTTTGACTAAGCGAGTCAACCCTAGTTTAGTTCTTCGCATGTTTGTGTGTTTGTTTATCGCTTTCTTCTTTATGCTTATCTATTGTTTATTTGCTTATTTTTCTCTATGCTTTATATATTAATCTGTTGATATATTAATTTGTTGATATATTATTGTGATGGGAATTCATGGGCATTGATACATTGATAAGCCCACTACCCAGGCTTCTAGGTCACCTTTTAGGAATAGAGGGGTTGCGTAGCCTAGGTCCACCTGACTCCATTGTCTTGTTGGCCCGAAGCGAAGACTCCGGCTTAGAGTTGGTTGTTTTAAGGAGGTTGTTGGCCCGCGATAGCGCAGGACATCAATCTTTGGACAAATGACCTATAACTCTAAGTTTGTTCATGTTGTCCTAACCGAGACCAAACGCTCAAATTTTGGATTTCGAGCATCCCGTTAAGAGCCGTTTCTTGGAGTATACTTTTGCAAATACTGTCACCATGTAGGCCTCTCGCGCGATGATAATATTTGTTAAAAGGGGATTTAAGACTCCAAGAAACATTTAGCAAAAAAACATTAAAACCACCTTATTCGGGATTATTGGGTAGAAGCCTAGAGTTATCCTATCGTAGGAACCCACCTAAATAAGTTATTCTAATTACCAATACCATCCCTGATTCACGGCTCTGTGAACTTGTTATTATCATCATGCATTCCATTTGCATCAATAAAAAAGGAGTTTATTTCTCTCATATCATTCATGCATCATCATGCATTTCATGCATTTCAACAAGAGGACTTATTTCAACTTGGCTTCTTATCCAGAATCTCAAGACTGCAATATTGATCTCCTGACATCGTCGTCGTCATGGATCAACTTCAGGCAAGTGTGGCTGCGATGAATACTCGTATAGATACCCAGATGGATCAATTCATGGAATTATCCGAACCTCGCCATTGGACAAGAAGAGTCAAGCAAGTTGTTCAGAGGTCTAAAGTTATTACTCGATCATGTTAATCCACGGTGTTGGTCTTAACCACATGGAGGTCCTTTCGATCAAAATGACAAAACACCTTTCAAATGCATGTCAATGGAACTCCTCACTATGAGGGTATCTTGAGTCTTTGTTTGACACCTTGAGTTTCCGATTGAAGAGGCGAGTCCGAGAAAAGCTTCACCTCCTTGAGAAAGGATGAAAGCTATTGAGGGTCGTGATTCCCTTGGTTTAGACGCTCTTAGTTTGTGCTTGGTGCCTGGTATCAAAATTCCTGCAAAGTTCAAAGTCCCCACTTTCGAGAAGTATAAGGGTACCTCTTGTCCGATCACCCACATTAAAGCCTATTGCAATAAGATGGCTCCTATGCGGGAAATGACAAGCTCCTCATACGTTTTTCAAGATAGCCTCAGTGGAGCATCTCTCGAGTGTTACACTCAGCTTGAACGAACTCACATCCAAACTTGGAAGGAATTAGCTGAAGCTTTTGTCAATCAGTACGACTATAATAGGGACATGGCTCCCACGAATTCAACTCAAGGTTTAACTCAAAGATTGAAGAATCTTTCAAAGAGTATCTTGTGAGAGATGGAGAGAATTAGGCTAGAGTTCAACCTCCTCTTTTGGAAGCGAACTCATTGAGATGTTCTCCAATACCTTGCAGGTCCCTATTTGATTGATGGATGTACTACATTTTCACACTTGGTTGTTGTAGAGGAGCGAATTAGCGTGGTCTCGAGATGGGTAATAGTTAGGATGTTGCTATTATTTCGAATTTCTAGAGCAAATTGATCGAGGCAAGTACAATTTTCGAGGACGAGGAAGAAGCTCTTGCTTACCCTCTATTTGATTCCTAATCAAGTTACAAAAGCTAATTCAAATCATGTGCTCCACAAATGCTGTCTGACTATTTGCCAAACACCGGTCGGTATGCTCCCCGGCGATAACGCTCCTCGACAACAAGCTTATCGACAAAATCGTGAACGAGGTGGGAAGAATCGATAAGGCCAAGAAAAGTGCATGATCCAATCCCTATGCCTTATAGTGAGTTGCTAACTCACCTACTCCAACACTCTTTGGTGGAGTTAAAGGAGCTCAGAATGCCTCCTTTTCCGTATCCTTTGGGATATGATCCTGATGCCTATTGTGAGTTCCATTCTGGGGCACCTGGCCATACAATTAAAGGATGTAATCTTTTCAAAGGCACAGTTCAGAAACTCATTGATTCCAAAGCAATCACGTTCACTCCAGAGGGCCTACGCATTAATTGAACTCTCTTTTGACTCAGAGAACGCCACAATTACAAAATGCATCTTTTGAAGTAAGAAATCCATACGAAGACCAATCTCCTCAACATGGAGATTTCTAGTTTCATCTTGCATGCTCATTTGTAATCTTTCATGTTTTGTTCAGTACTGTCTTGTATGCAAAACTTGCTCATTTCTGAATACTAATCATAATGCATCGAATATGTTTGTCTTGAATTGATCCATTCGTATTCACTCTTATTTGTTTTACTATGCTTTTGATATTCAACTCTTATTAATAAAGCAACACCTCTGTAGGAAGGATGACGAATAATTTACTAAGAATCTAAAACGTTATTGCTTTCGAGTAAAAAACACCCTGCTAACGATGTACAGGCCTTGTTTCAAATTCCCAAACACCGGAGATATAAGGGAGTGAAACCCTCGTTAACCCCTTTTTTCTTATTTCTTATTCATGACTTAGAATTAGGTGGCGATTTCATTGTTTTGAAAATTCATTTAAATTATTTTTGAAAATCCAGTTGCTTCAGTTGGCGACTTCACTGGGGAATTTTTTTAAAATCTTTTTGACTAAGCGAGTCAACCCTAGTTTAGTTCTTCGCATGTTTGTGTGTTTGTTTATCGCTTCTTTCTTTATGCTTATCTATTATTTATTTGCTTATTATTCTCTTTACACTTTATGTATATTATTTTGTTGATATATTATTGTGATGGGAATTCATGGGCATTGATACATAGATAAGCCCACTACCCAGGCTTCTAGGTCACCTTTTAGGAATAGAGGGGTTGCATAGCCTAGGTCTGAAGCAACTCGTTTTTTTCAAAAATCTTTTTAATTTGAATTTTCAAAAAAAAACAAAGTGAAATCGCCACCTAATTTTATTTGTTCTAAAAATAACGGGAAAATATAGATAAAACCCACGGAAGAAAAGGATAAGACGGTCTACAAAATTAAGAGACATAGGTTCGGGAGTTGGTTATGTAAGGGGAAGGTATTAGCACCCCTTACATCCATCGTACTCGATGGTACCCATTTAGTTCAAAGTGTGGTTGTGTGTTAGTGTGAAATTTTTTACGATCTTCTAAATTTAAAAATAGAAAGAAAGAGAGGAGAAATGTTTTTTATTTTTGAGTTTGGCACGGTTTCGTAAGGTGCCTACGTATTCCCTCGCAATGGGAAAGTCAAAACTCCGTAGTTCCTCTAAAAAATAATTGTTTGTTGATTGATTTTAAATGAAAAGACAAGTCGTCATTTTTAAAGGAGAAGACTCGTCTAACGTCCACAAGATGTGATAAAGAATAAAGGACTACGCACCAACATGAGGGAGGGTTTGAGAACACCTCTAGTACTCAGTGTGAAGTCGAAAACCTTGGGAATAGAGGAAGAAACATCTCAATTATAAATGAATCATGTCTAATCTTGAAAAGGGTTTAAAGGTAAATGGTGCTTGGAGCGCACAAAAGATATTGAATGTGTTGGAATTGATTTTAAATTGTGGATGACAAGTACCAAAACGTTGGGATATCCTCTAACGATTCAATACTCGAGATTGGTGATTGAGGTCAACCGGTCATCTCTCATCCAAAATCTTTATTATGAAAAGAGTGAGGTGAAACAAAGTTCACTTTTATTAAGTGTATGGAATAAAGTATTTAAGTCATTGGGTTACCCTCTAATGGCCCAAATACTTTACATTTTAATTAAATCGTCGGGCTATCCTCTAACAATTTAATTAAATACCATAGCACTATTTTTTTGTTTAGAACATGGATTGAAAATAACTCGACGTTGGATCGAGGTTTGAGAAGAAGACTCGAGTTCACTTTTATTAAGTGTATGGAATAAAGTATTTAAGTTATTGGGTTACCTCTAGCACAAATACTTTACATTTTAATTCAATCGTCGGGTTGTCCTCTAACGATTTACTTAAATACCATAGCACCATGTTTTTTTTGTTTTGTAGAAAATTGATTTTTGAAAAATAACTCGACGTTGGATCGATTTTATTGAAGTTGTTTTAAATGCTTGGTGAATGGAGAAAGAATAGGATCGAGATAATTGTAAATCACAAATAAAATCGACAAAGCCCATACAAGGTGGCCAACCTAAGTATAAAATAATTAAATTACATGTGTACTAGCAAAGTGGGCTAGTCTACTATAACGACTAATTGGAACAATTAATCGAAATAGGCTCCCGTGAAGGCCGGATCAAGCGTACATGTGTGCATGTGGTCATTGATGCTCGTAGCTTTGTCGACTTACGGGTTTAAAAATGATTTACAATTATTAGTTTAAAAAAGATTTTTGGTTTTGTGTAAGTGACAGTTAAAAAAAAATTAAAATAAATGTGCATTAAATTATTACAAGAATTGTTCTTGGGAGAGGGATACATCAAATGTAAATGGGGATTAAACGGTAAAATAAAATAGAAAGCGTTAAAATTATTTACAACGCAACAAGGGGATTGGGATACATTATTCGAATGGGGATAAATTGAAATTAAAGAGAAAACAGTAAATTGATTATGTTTAAAGCATACAAACGGAAACTAAATGCGGTGAAACTTAAATATTAATTATTGCATTTTATTTTATTATATAGAATAGATTATACGAACTAATTCTAAGAAATTAAATAATATACTTGTGTTCATACATATTCAAAAAATTAAATTGAATTAAAAAAAGTTAAAATTGCAACACAAAGAAGATTGATATAATTAAATTCGAACTTATTTGCGAATTAATAGATAAAGTATAATAATAATAATAGTATGTAATATATTTACAATACTAAGCATAAGAAATAAAAATAATATGTATAAATATATTTACAGTATAAAATATAAAATAAAATAAAAATGCAAGTATATTGTATGTACATTATTAAATATTAAATAAAAATACTAATATGAATATTAAAATGCTAATGATAAAAGTTTAGGTATGCTAAAAGAAATTGAAAGTTCCGATCAATCCTCGGATGTCTACACAAATAGCAAACATATTAGTAGCATGGGTGGAAAATAAAAATAAATGAAATGCAATTGCAATATAAATTAGAATACGATTAGTAATATAATCGGACGAAGTTCGTATAATGTACATGAATGAGATGAAGAATTAAACAAACGGTCATTCGAATATTTAAATACACAAATGAACTAAAATCAAAGAAAGTTCAAATTATAATAAAATCGAAACATGGAGAATTAATTACAACGCAAGTTAGTGTTAAACAAGACAACACCGGGCAGCCACTATGTTATCAACTATTCTTGAAATAAAATGACTTTCTACACAAATTCGCTCAAAATAAATGATATGTTGCCCTCAAAGTTCCTCGGTTAGATGTACACGCGAAATAACGCGGTATTATCGTTAAACCGTCATTGAAACTATTCTTGGATATTATTTAAACAAAAACTACAATTGAAATTAAAATGAGAACAAGAGGATACTCTAATGGTTTCTCGGTTAGTCTCTACGCGAATAAGCGCGGAAACTAAATCACCTTCATCAAAACTAAACACATATATACAAAATCGACACGGTTTGCACTTTAATTGAGAATAGCGGTAAAAACGATGTTACAACAAACATTCTCGTTCGAAATCGCCTCAAAGGGAATAACAACAAAGCTGCCCGCATAGTTTCTCGGCTAGGTTTCTCGCGAATAAACGCAATATTACCATTACCTTCATCGAAACTAAATCCAAATTCAATTAAAATTACAAAACACGATATTCCAACATGTTTCTCGGTTAGATTTTCACGCGAGTAAAGCGGTATCATTGTCAAACCATCATCGAAACTAAACAAATACATCTTTATTCACAACAACTCCAACCGAATCTTAAGACAAGAACAAATTAAAACAAAATCAAGATAACTATCATGATGATAATCTCAACATACGTAAACGGCATGGCATCCAACTCTATGATTCCAACAAAACATCCACAGTTCAAACGGATCTAGCATAGATTTCTTTTAACATCACAAAACTTGGATCTATCGGCGGCATAACAAATTCAAAATATATCACATTTTCGACAATAATAATGTAGGAGAAAAGCGACATCAAGGCATAATAGTGTAGAAGAAATGGGCGACATCAAGGTCCCTATTTCTATGATCAAAAACCGAATATGAACATAAAGCGAAATTTATCAGGGATCATCACACTCGAACTCATAGTTGATTAAAATGAACAAACATAAGGCAAGCAATTAAAATTAAGGTTAAAGAGATGAGTCAAAATGACAGAGAGTAAATCGTCTGTGGAGGGTGTGTTGTTCGGCTAGTCTGGGAGAAATAGGGAATATGAAGGTCTGTCGAGAGAGACACGGTGGCTCGGTGATGATGGAAGGTGAACAGGGTTACGGAAGCGGAGGTGGTGACGATGGATGAGTGGAGTGCGAGACAGTGTGAGTGAGAACAAGGAGAAGCGCGGTGATGAATGAAGGGGCGAGGGGCGGGATGTCGAGACAAAAGAGTTTGAAGGTGAAAGGTGTTGTTGTGAAGAAGCAAGTGAGCAGGATTGACCGTGAATGGTTGATGATGATCGTCAACGATGGGTTGAAGGATGAAGATGGGTGGTTAGGGATTCGGGTGAGGCGTGAGGAAGCAGATGGAATAGGGTGGTGGTGTTACGGTAATGGGTGAGGTTCGACAGAGGAAAAATGGGTGAGTGACGAAGAAGATGAGGGTTGTTCTGTGAAGCTGTTATGGGATGAGAGAAGAAGACGGAGGGAACGGAAAGGATAGGGTGTCGCGATGAGACAGTACGGCTGGGTACAGATGGGGTTATACGGCGGTTGGAAGTAGCGAGAGACAAAGGGGGGTTGAGAAACGGGACCGGGGTTTGTAATGAACAGGGCAAGGAAGGTGAGAAACAGGGGTTTGTATGGTGAGGTGTGGGCCGATGATGAAGGAAACAGAAGTGATGGAAGGAGTAGCGTTAGAGCAGCGAGTGAAGGGAGTTGTGAAGGTTATGGTGAGTAACAAAGGGGTAGCAGAAGGAAATGGCAGTGAGACCGTGAAGGTGGTTCGGTGATGTAAGGTGTGTGAAGAAGAAGATGAGAGTTTTTTTATAATTTGTTTTTGTTTTCCGCATCAGCCGTTTTAACTCTTTTTCAAAATTGGCCTCTCTCCCAACAGCAAGACTAACATACATATATATACAATACAATTAGGTTTTCCAATTTTTTTAAAATGCCAATAATACCCCTAATAATAAATTGGGCTACAAAGCCCAAAAGAGCAAAAATTTATCTATTCAAAAGAGTTTTTGTTTTGATTTTTTTGGAGACAAAAATTGGACACTTAAAATTGTCAAAAACGGTAAAAGTTCGGACAATAAATTATCCAAAAAAATAAAATAATTACATTAAAGTAAAATACAGGTATCAAAGATTGAAGAAAAATTATCAAAATAATTAAAATAGAAATAAAATAATAATACAGAATACCCGATTTTAAAACGTTTACGGTTAAAAACGAGTCTTCAAACTTTATCGAAAAATCGCGGAGAGCACATTTTTATGATCTACGCGACACGTGGATTCATATAGCAGTGAGTAAAAGATGAAAACTTGAAATATTTTCTCCGCTAATTTTCGCACAGTATCAAATTGCTTTTAACAGTCTGTTTATAAAATCGAAATATCGATATCATCGACATATAAATAATTTAAAAATCGATGCAATAAACAGAGAGAGAGGTAAAAATGCATGAAGTAACATAACAGGTATTTTACAACTAAAAACGATGCAAACATCAATTTAAACTAACTTTTGGTCAATTTAAATACGACAAAATGATGCAAATGCAATGTGTGAATGACTGTTTTTTTTTTTTAAATTTTAAATATAATGCAAGTAGAAAAATAGCAGGGTAAAATTTGGGGTGCAACAAGGTCCACCTGACTCCATTGTCTTGTTGGCCCGAAGCGAAGACTCCGGCTTAGAGTTGGTTGTTTTAAGGAGGTTGTTGGCCCGCGATAGCGCAGGACATCAATCTTTGGACAAATGACCTATAACTCTAAGTTTGTTCATGTTGTCCTAACCGAGACCAAACGCTCAAATTTTGGATTTCGAGCATCCCGTTAAGAGCCATTTCTTGGGGTATACTTTTACAAATACTATCGCCACGTAAGCCTCTCGCGCGATGATAATATTTGTTAAAAGGGGATCTGAGACTCCAAGAAACATTTAGCAAAAAAACATTAGAACCACCTTGTTCGGGGTTATTGGGTAGAAACCTAGAGCTGTCCTATCGTAGGAGCCCACCTATATAAGTTGTTCTGATTACCAATATCATCCCTGATTAACGTCTTTGTGAACCTGATATTATCATCATGTTGCATTCCATTTGCATCAATAAAAAAGGAGTTTATTTCTCTCATATCATTCATGCATCATCATGCATTTCATTCATTTCAATCAAAGGACTCATTTCAACTTGGCTTCTTATTCAGAATCTCAAGACTGCAAGACTGATTTCCTGACATCATCGTCATCATGGATCAACTTCAGGCAAGTGTGGCTGCGATGAATACTCATATAGATACCCAGATGGATCAATTTATGGAGGTTATCCAGAACATCGCCATTGGACAAGAAGAGCTAAAGCAAGTTATTCGGAGATTCGAAGTTGTTACTACTGATCATGTTAATCCACCAGGTGTTAATCTTAACCACAAGGAGGTCCTTTCAAATCAAGATGTCAAAAACACCGTTCAAATGCATGTCAATGGAACTCCTCACTATGAGGATATCTTCGAGTCTTCGTTTGACACCTTCAGATTTCCGATTGAAGAGACTGAATCTGAGAAAAAGCTGCACCTCCTTGAGAAAAGAATGAAAGCTATTGAGGGTCGTGATTCCCTTGGTTTAGACGCTCTTAGTTTGTGCTTGGTGCCTGGTATCAAAATTCCTGCCAAGTTCAAAGTCCCCATTTTCGAGAAGTATAAGGGTACCTCTTGTCCGATTAATCACATTAAAGCCTATTGCAATAAGATGGCTCCCTATGCGGAAAATGACGAGCTCCTCATGCACTTTTTTCAAGATAGCCTCAGTGGAGCATCTCTCGAGTGGTACACTCAGCTTGAACGAACTCACATCCAAAGTTGGAAGGATTTGGATGAAGCTTTTGTCAATCAGTACGACTATAATAGGGACATGGCTCCCACCAGAATTCAACTCCAAGGTTTAACTCAAAAGACCGAGGAATCTTTCAAAGAGTATGCAGAGATGGAGAATTAGCTAGAGTTCAACCTCCTCTTTTGGAACGAGAACTCATTGAGATGTTCTCCAATACCTTGCAAGGTCCCTATCGATTCTTGGATGTACTTCTCGTTTTCACACCTAGTTGTTGTAGTGAGCAATTGAGCGTGGTCTCAAGATGGGTAACATTCATGATGTTTCTATTGCTTCTGAATTCCCAGAACAAATTGATGAAGAGGCAGGTACAATTTTCGAGGACGAGGAAGAAGTTCTTGTTTACCCTCCATTTCAGATTCCTAATCAATTGACAAAAGCTAATTCAAATCTATGTGCTCCACAAATTTGTGCTGCAACTGTCTGTCAAACACCAGGTCAACATGCTCCCCAGCAACAGAATGCTCCTCGACAACAAACTTATCGACAAAATCGTCAACATCGAGGTGGGAAGAATCTAATAAGGCCAAGAAAAGTGCATGATCAAATCCCTATGCCTTATAGTGAGTTGCTAACTCACCTACGCCAACATTCTTTGGTGGAGTTAAAGGAGCTCGGGCCACCTCCTTTTCCATATCCTTTGGGATATGATCCTGATGCCTACTGTGAGTTCCATTCTGGGGCACCTGGCCATACAATTGAAGGATGTAATCTTTTCAAAGGAACAGTTCAGAAACTCGTTGATTCCAAAGCAATCACGTTCACTCCAGAGGGCCTACGCATCAATTGGACTCTCTTTTGACTCAAAGAACGCCACAATTACAAAGTGCATCTTCTAAAGCAAGAAATCCATACGGAGACCAGTCTCCTTAACATAGAGATTTCTAGTTTTATCTTGCATGCTCATTTGTAATTTTTCTTATTTTGTTCAGTACTTTCTTGTATGCAAAACTTGCTCATTTCTGAATACCAATCATAATGCATTGAATATGTTTGTCTTGAATTGATCCATTCGCTATCACTCTTATTTGTTTTACTATGCTTTTGATATTCAACTCTTATTAATAAAGCAACACCTATGTAGGGAGGATGACGAACAATTTACCAAGAATCTCAAACGTTATGCTTTCGAGTAAAAACCCTGCTAACGATGTATAGGCCTTGTTTCAAATTCCCAAACACCAGAGATATAAGGGAGTGAAACCCTCGTTAACCCCTTTTGAGCCTCGAAGTAGGAGTTTATTTCCTATTCAGAAAAAACCCTTATTTTTTTTAAAACCTGGGGCAGGGTAGTGTTCAGTTAATTTGATCGAGCGTTCAAACTCATCAAGAGTGCGCATCCAAGGATACAACAATGGTTATCCTTCAAAAGGTTGAGGAAGGTCAAGCCTTAATGCTCAACCTTCGTCTATCAACAGTGTGCATCGAAAGAGGTTGAAACCGTAATGGTTATCTCTCGCACAGGAAATCAACAGATGATGATACCATAATTGTTATCTCTCATCCGCCAAGGATTGAAGCAGTCACATTCACCTCCAATCAAACAAGGGTGCAAGATCACACGACTTGTTCAAAAGAAAAGTGAAAAAAGTGACAAAAAGTCCGCTAAGTCGAAACTTCATAATAAGTCGCTTAGGCAAAAATGGCAAAAGAAAAGAAAATAGAAAAGAAAGGGATTACAAAACAAAATAAAATCCTCATCAAAAGAACAAAGGCGTGTGATCAAACACCAAAAGCAAAAGGTGAGTGACTGTCGTGTCCAAGAAACCTCAGTGTTTCCTCAACCATCATAAACTTCTCTCAAGAGATGAATGCTCGCATCAAGTTATCTGAACCTAGGATTGGAGAACATCACGGAGAATGGGAGGGCACCAAATATTTTGAGCCTAAAAATCTTTTTTCTAAAAACCCGTGAACCAAACCACGTTATAACCCTTAAAAGTCCTAATTGAAGCATGGGTTAACTCGAAAGCAAACTTGTTACAAGAATACGGTAACCTGACTCCTAGGAGGCTTGCTAAACATTTGAGTTGGTATCACTCAATCTTTTACAAAATATTTCAATGTTTCGATATCTTTTCAATAAAAGTTTATTTAACTTCAAGACAAACATGAACTTTGCATTAGAATTATCATTCGTAGAATAAAATATTCTTTGCATATAGATAAGTGCTTAAACATCAAGTGAGCTTGCATAATGAGCATCAGACGGATAATTTGATTGTCCTGAAGGACATGTTGCTTCATGTATTTGATTGAGCACAAAGCAGTTCGAGTTGAGAAGTAAGGTTGTGAAGTAGCCTACTTTCCAGATGTAAGTTAATCACCATGAGTAGGTGATATCTTCAAAGTTCAGTCAATCTGGGGCATTTATGTCGAGATTCAGAGAACCTCTCAAAGTGCTAAGCAATCAGGGGCAGTCATCCGAGCAAGGTTGAAACCCTCTTTACCTTTGGTTAGTCAGGGGCAATGTTTCCAAGTTTATAATATTAGGGCAGATTATCTTGATGGTACAGATCTCAGGAAGCTCTCTCGAGGCTATTTTCTTCAAAATCCCTACAGACTGGGGCAAAGCATTATGCAGGGGCATTCCTCCACCTCATAGTTAATCAGGTCAAGTCCAGGTGCAAGCTAAACAATCATTGAGTTTGAATGGCATGTCAGGAAGTCAGGATCGTCATCCTTAGCACATCAGAGATCTAAGTTTGTGTTGGATTTTCTCCATCAGAAGTTAAGGATCATTATCTCCAATTCTTGGTAATCAGTTTCCTTCAACAGAAGTCAGAAGACAAGAGTCTATCCTCTGAATTCCAACAAATGTCTTTGCTTCGACACATTGCATATAGTAATCATCATTGCATTGCATCCTCAAAAATGCGTAGCATTTCCATTGATATGGAGCATTACGCTAAAAAAATAATCTCAAACATGCATCTAAGCATAAGCTAGATTAAAGTATTTCTCGAGTACCTTTTGCGTCTCCGAAGAGAAATCATTCAATTAAAAAATCCCCAAGTGGTATTCCCAGTCAGAGTTCCCTCAAGAAATTCTTCTTGTTGTTGTTATCTGCATTTTTGACCCTGTGTCGGTCTCTCACGTCATTCAAATTCAATTCATTTACCAAGCGTCTTGCTTTTTTGCAATTTTTCTTTTGGTATTCTTACCGTGTTTGCCTCATCGTTAGAGTGTGAGCAAGAGTCGATTGTCTAACCTTTCTTGCTTCTCGGTTATTTGAGTATCCATACTTGGTGTGTGGTAATTCATAATTGCCTCTCTTAAAGAAATACACCCGCCTTTGGCACGAGGATATTGTATTTCTTGCATATTCGCAAACTTTCAAAGTCCAACATAGCCTAGCAATCCTCGCTAGAGTCTCTTTTGGTTGGCCTTTTTCCCCGTAAATTCGTCTTCGATCGACGATTTTACCATTCTATATCTTTTCCCCAGTGAAGTCGCCAACTGAAGCAACTCAATTTTCAAAAAATCATTAAATGAATTTTCAAAAACAATGAAATCGCCACCTAATTTTATTCGTTCTAGAAAGAACGGGGAAATATAGATAAAACCCACAAAATCGGATAAGGCGGTCTACAAGACCAAAAAGGATGGATTCGGGAGTCGATTCGCAAGGTATTAGCACCTCTTACGTCCATCGTACTCGATGGGACCCATTTAGTTCAAAATGTGTTTGTGTGTGTATTCGCTAATTTCTAAATTATGAATAAGAAAAGGCGTTTGTTTATTATTATTTTGAGATTGGAGTGTACAATCGTGTAATAAACATACAAGCGGATAACGTAATAGCGGATAATAAAAGAAAATAAATTAACACACAATACAAACCGGAATTTAAATAATTATTAGTATAGATTTTTTCTACTTGACAAAAAATCAACTAATAATTTAATTGATAATTTAGCAAATAAAAACTATCTTATACTAATTATTATTTAATACATTATTATATAAAAAAACTTGCATGATATTAAACTTTAAAGAGAGAGTTAGAAATGGGCCTGATTGGAGCTTTAAGTCTGGGGGTGCAAACAGCAAACTGAGCCCAAGCCCAAAAGTGCTGCTGGATCTTGTATGGGTGCTTCCATGGATCATAATTTGGTCCACCATTCTGGAGCGTCGGATCTGGACCTTGACATATCTGATGGCCTATGGAAGAAGGGTGCAAAGCTGGTACCATGGGTGTACCTACACCAGATTTTTAAACAGACCACACAGACGGTGACAAGTGTCACCGCCTGGACTAAACAACAAAGCAAAGAACTAAACATCCTATTAAGCTATATTAATCTATGTCTTACTAATTAATAAAAATGTTAACCATAAATTAAATAAAAATAAAAACTGATATTTAAACTAATATTATTTTTTATGTATTAATTAACTAAACAAACACTAATCTTAAGCATTTTTCTAGACTAATACTAAATTATGTTTTAATAAGATAAACTTACCAGAAAAATAATAATCGTAATTAAATTTGTTTTTATTATAACTTAAACAATAAATAAATAAAAACTAATCCTAATTAATCTAATACTAAAACCAACTTAAGTTTTTTTCGTAAAAAAATAAATTATCAAAACCCAGAATCAGACCTCTCATCCTCTCAAAAGTTTTGGCTTCTCATCTTCTCCTTTTCACGATCCTCTCTCTCGCGCCTCTCGAGCCCTCCGTTCTCTCACTGCCGCTCCGATCTAGGAACTCGATGTCCCTCTCTCGTCTCTCGGTGATTCTCGCCGCAATTTCCTCACTGGGTTCATCTCCGTTCTCTCATCGCGACCCTTCACCGCGATTCGGTCGTCGTCGCTCACGCATCTCTCTCTCTCTCACTCGATCTGTTCCATTAATCATTATTGGATTTTTGGAAAAAAAACAAGTTTGATTGCTGTGTTTGCAGGTTGGGAAAGGAAAGGGGGTGAAACCCTAACTTCTATTTGAGCTGAAACGGTGATGCTATGAGGAAAATGGATGCTGGAAATACAATAATAAACAAAGAAAAGGAAGGCTGTGGGATTTTTTCGAGGTCTACACGGCGGCGGACGGCTGTGACATGACCAGTGAGACCTTTCTGTATACCTTACTCTCTGCTTCTGTTGCCTCGTTATATCTCTTTTTGAAGGATCTCTTCTTTTGGAAAATGATGATCTGAGCTTTAGGGTTTGTAGCCGTTTTAGGGTTTTGACAGTAGCCTCTTGTGTTAAAGTCTTCATGCTTAAATCTTTATGCGAGTTAGGGTTTCTTTGGTTCTTGTTATTTTGATTTTACAAGAAAAAGGCCTTGCGAAAATGCTAGATGGGCTTCCATCATTTGCATTGGGCTCATGATTTCTGACTTTTCTGGTTGTTTTGATGTATTAGACTGCTATCTGTTTACGATATGATGGTTTGTTGGATCTTGTTATGGTAAAATGTTGCCCGAAATGATATCTGTCCTTGCTGCCCTGTGTAAAGTTTCTGTACTGTTATGCCAAACTGAGTTATAACTGCTTTTCCTCTTCTTCTTTCTACACCTCCTACTGTGAACCAAGGGTTAAGCACTCTTGAGGATTTGTAGTAGTGAGTTTTATGGCCGGTGATTTGCTATGAGGCCGGTTGGTTATGATCGAAACCCTCGCAACCTGATTCCGAAAAAAAGATCCTAATGATGAGATAAAAACAATGCATTGTCTTGCATGTTGCTCATGTTTATGTTTGAAATCTTTGATCATTTGCTTAATTATTTCTTTTCTTGTTTCATATAACTCGGGCATTGGAATGATGAAAGCAAAGTGGCGAGGACGAACTCTAGTGAGGCCTTGGCACAACAATCAAACATGGAGGAAAGCATACTTGAAAGAATCGGAAGGAGGGCTCGAGAATGAAGTCATCCACGAAGAAACTTGCATATGACGGATTTACAAATAATTAGGATGTACTAGTATTATAGGAAACTTGTAACCTATCATTTGCATTTAAAGTCTTGACAAGTTGTAAAACATGTATGCTCATTCTTGTACTCTTGTAAAACCTTAGAGTAATTCAAAACTCTTGCAATTTTATGAACACAAGATTTGGTTATTATGTATCAACATGAGTTTTAGTTTTAGATCTTCAAATAATACCAATGCGATTTCCATCGTTGTAGCAATTTGTGTATGAAAATTGGAAATTCGTGATGAACCAAAACATTCCAAAAATTTGTCATGAACCAAAATTAATTTGGTTAAAACAAACTAAGTTGAAATGTTGATTAAAATACGCGCCTAAAATCCAAATCAATCCACAATTCCAATCCGTATTCTTGAATCAAACGAGTAGTAACATGGTTGTTGTATTTTTAGAACTTGAACCCTCTAGTATACAAAACTTGAGAATTAAACTCTAAATACAAAGATGGTTTGATGGCTTAAATTTTAGAAACACTTGAATCCCTTTGAATTTCCCGGCCACAAAGCTTCCATGTTTATCCGTTCATGTAGAAATTCTGAGCCTTTTGCCACTTGAAACAAAAATTGAAACTCTAAGTTTCCAATAAAATTCTTGATCCAAAACTTTAGTCAACTTGACGATTTCATGATTCTTTAAGAATTGAGTGATAGATTCCACTTGAAATTAATGGGATTATCACCGCATTTCCAAATCGAAACATATTCGGTAGTAGAGAAAGATTTGAAACCAAACGAATTCCATAAGGAAACTTCTAATTTTTATTGAATGCCTTGAATCTCGTGAGCGACGAACGCGACTGGAAAAGATCTAAACATGCGGCAACTTGACATTCGTAAATCTTGTAAACAAGTCCTCTGGATGAATATTTTCACATACATCAGCTATTGCCAAGAACGAACAGAGTTGGCGAGCAAACCAAATGCACTAGAACTTGAATTATTGGTCAATAAACGGATAATCATAATCCACCCTCTTACATCTTGAACAATGAACTCGAAACGACAGCAAATCCCAAACTAGTGATGAATTGATCTCTTGAATCAGGAGGTAATGATATTCAATATAACAAAACTTCCGTAGTTCCATCAAGAAAAGACCACTCATTGCAACAATCAAGCATCAAGCCCCGAAAACCGATAGATACGAAAGGAAAAGATCCAGTAATAAACCTCATCATTTTCAAACATCCCAGATTGGTGGAAAGCGCCACATCTTTTTTGCTTCACGGAAAATCTTTGGGAATCAACTCCAATCCGTAACCATAGAACCAGTGGTATGAATGCATGTGAGTGTCATGATAAATGCGAAGCCTAAACCAGATAAAACCGAGATAGGAGGGCAAATTTTGGGGTGCAACAACATCCAACCGAGGAACTTTGAGGGCAATGTATCGTTTATTTTGAGCAAATTCGAGTAAGAAAGTCATTTTATTTCAAGTATATTTGAGTGAATAGTGGCTACCCGGATTATGATTGCTTGATCTTGGTTGGCTTTGAAATCAATTCTCCATGCTTCGACTTTGTGAATAATATCTTGTTCATGATTTCTTTAGTTTCAATTACAATCCGTTGCTTATCCATGTACATAGTTCATGTTAATGTCATTTTTGATTTTATTTCTTTGTTACTAATGCATATTCTAATTTATCGCAATTTTATTTCTGTTATACCACTATGCTACTAATGTATTTGTTACTTGTGAAGAGATATCCAAAGATCATTCCAGGCATTCAAGAATAATCCAAGCATACATTTTATACTGTTGCATTTATATACATTTTTTTTTACATATGCTGTTTATTTATATTTATGATACTATTTAATATTTAGTAATGTGTATCTAAAATAGTTAGTTTTTTATTTTTATACTGTAAATATGATTATACATAGTATTTTTATTATTATACTTAGTATTGTAAATATATATTATATACATATAACTTTTATTATTATACTTTATTTATTCATTCGTAAATAAGTTCGAATTATATTATACTAATCTTCTTCGTATATCAATTTCTTAGAATTAATTTCTATAATCTATTCTAATTAATAAAATAAAATGAAATAATTAATATTTAAGTTGCACAACATTTAGTTTCCGTTTGTATGCTTTTAACATAATCAATTTACCGTTTTCTCTTTAATTTTAATTTATCCTCATTCGAAAAATTGTATCTTAATCCCCGTGTTGCGCTGTAAATAATGTACCGCTATCTATTTTAGTTTACCGTTTAAATCCTCATTTATAATTGATGTATCCCTCTCCCAAAAAACAAATCTTGTAATAATTATTTAGTTCACATTTATTTTATTTTTATTGTCACTTACACAACACAAAAAAAACATTTTTAAACTAATAATTGTAAATCATTTTTAAACCCATAAGTTGACAAAGCTACGAAGCGTCGCGATGACCACACATGCACACATGTACGCTTGATACTGGGCCTTCTTACAGTGAACCTATTTCGGTCAATTGTTCCAATTGGTCGTCTTAGTAGACTAGCCCACTTTGCTTGTACACATGTAATTTAATTGTTTGATACTTAGGTTGGCCACCTTGTATGGGCTTTGTCGATTTTATTTGTTATTTACAATTATTCCGATCCTCTTCTCATCTCTATAAGGGTTCCATAGTAGCGAATAGGCTTGGCTATTCTTGAAATTCCTGGCAGCAGATACGTGATGTCATAGAGAATGTTATGACACAGTATCTAACACTCTGTTAACAATTCACACAGTTAATTTAAAACAGCAGTAAAGAACACAATCAATTGTTTACCCAGTTCAGTGTGTAACTACACCTACATCTGGGGGCTACCAAGCCAGGGAGGAAATTCACTATTAGTAGAATTAATTCAAGAATAAACCAACCAGTTTATCTCCTTCACTTAAGACCTACCTAATGTAACTTTAATCTAAGTCCTACTTAGACCTGAGTTCCTACTCAATCCCCCTCAATCACAACAGTGATATCAACCTATTGATTAATTGAATTGTGAAGACACTCTTCAATAAACACACTTGATTTTGCTTCAAAGCTTTAATCAAGAGACACAACACTCGTGCTTCAAAGCTTTGAGTGATAAACAACCCTTACAACCAAATCCTAGTCCAAGGCACTTATCAATTGATAATTGCTTGGCTCACAAGAGTAACTGGAATACACAATTAACAACCTGCTAAATCTTCAATACAGTCCAAGAGGCGCAGCAGCAGAGTAAGGGTTCTATTCCTATTATAGAAGCAGTCCTGTAACTTCAGTTTTGGGCTTCCATAATAATAGGTAGGGTTCACTTAATTAATCCTAAAGACTTGGTCTTTTTAACAAACCAATTTAGGGTTAACTAAGATTAACCAACCAGCCACGTGAGCATGTAATCCAATAACATAAATCATAATAAAAACAACTCAATAAACATCCTGAAAAGTCTCAGGAAAAGTGAATCTGCAGAACAGCAAATGTCACATAGAATGTCATAACATCGGTTATGACATCAGTTAATCTTCTGCAGAATTCCAACACAACAGTTAGCTTCCAGTCTGAGCTGTACTTGAATCATTCTTCTTATGCAGAATTTATCTTCAAGCTCTGAATGTCATGACATCAGTCAAGACATTGTCATATCCCTAGTTTTACCAAAAATTAATGCCAACATAAAAACACTTACAAACTCCCCCTTTGGCAAATTTTTGGCTAAAACAAACTAAGCTATCAAAGTACTAATGCAGCAGAAAAAAACCAGACTAAGCTAACCAAGCTAAATACCAGAGCCTATAAAGATAAATTCTACCCACAATTGCCCACAGATTCTTCTCCCCGTTTTTAGCCACAAAGGGTCCAAAGGTACCAGCACAATTTCCCAACATTCATTAAATAAATAAGTACCAATCAGAGTTAAATATTACACCTCGGACAAAAAAAAATACAAATATCCAAAACAACCAGAATTAAAACAAGCAAAATCAATAGCAAAAGCAAATAATCAACAGCAGCACAGGATTACAAATCAAGAACTCTCTTCTCCAGAAGAGGCATTGTGGTATGTTGCATCTTCTGAACTGCTACCAGCACCAGTTACATGATCAGCATCAGCATCTTCATCCAAGTTTTCAGCAGAAGCATCACCAGCTAGCCCTTCATCCTCAACCTCTGTGTCTTGCTCCTATTCCAGTGTAGAGATCAGCTCTTCAAGACTTTGCTTTCTTGCTTCAAGCTCCTTGCAAGTTGCTTTCAGCACAGCAATGACATTTGCCTTTTGAGAGTTAGCCTTGACATTTGATGTCTCAGCAGATGTCATGACAATGTCTGGGACATGCTTCCCTTGAAATAGCTTATAGTGAAAACCAAGGGCAGGAGCTCTTTTACAGATTGAATCTCTATCAACTAAGATATCAGGGTATTGATCAATTATAATACCACACAGGAGGGAGGGAAAGGCTATTGGTCCTTTGATTGCATAACTGTCAGCATGTTTTAAGGTTTGCTCAAAGATGTAAGTTCCATAATCAAATTTTGCTTTTGTACCAACAGCAAAAATGAACCTGCCCAGACCAATGGAGATGGTTGACTTGTGATTTGTTGGAACCCAGTTTGCAGCACCTATCTTGTGAAGAATAGCAAACTTAACACTCAGTTTGCTGGCAGTCAATTTTCCCTTCATTGGCCAATGTTTCACTTGCTTAGCAGTGATTGTTTGACAGACTTGATTATCAGTTTCTTCAAGCTCAGGTTGAGCATCATCTGATCTTCCCAAATACTTGTTGATCACACTTGGGGAAATTTCACTTTTCTCCCCCTGACAAACACATTCTTGAAATCTGCTGACCTTCCATCAGCACATCCATTTGTCAGGTTCACAATGAACTCCTCCACCAAAACATCATAATAGTTAGAAAACTTCACCACAATTTTCATTAAACCAGCTTCCTTGATCAGATCTATAACATCCTTGCATTCAAGGGCACTCTTGTTCAGTTCCCTTTCTAGAGAAATTCTTTTCAAACACACATATTTCCACCTGCTAGCACTCTCAGGGTGGTGGAAAGAAATGTTATCAATAGCCACTTCAGGCACTTTGGGCAGTTTACCAAGAGATGGTTTCTTCCTGGGTTGAATGTCTGAGACATTCTCTTCAACATTAAAATTAGAATCCTCATCAGTTTCTGAGGGTTCAGGAACCTTTCTCTTCTTAACAATTGGGGTTCTCTTTGGTCTAGAGATACCTCCAACAGACTTCACTTTACCCTTCCCTTTGGAAGTTCCAGCCTTGTTGTCCTTACCAGATTTTTCCTCAGCCTTACTCTCAGCCCTAGGAGACTCATGACCAACTTTAGCAACCTTCTCCTTGGAAGGACTCTGAGAGACATTTTGCTTCCCTTTTCTTTTCATCATCCTCTTAGCAATGCTATAATTAACACTAGCAATGAGGTCATTATCAGAGAAAACTTCATCCAGATCAATGACTGGAGGTTCCACAACATTTTCAGAGTTTTTCACTGGAGAGTTTTCCAGGTTGTCCTCAATTGGTTTCTCTGGAGTTTCTTCAAGAATTCCATCAGAGATATCATCAGCAGAAATAACAGGGGACTTATCAGTGATATCAGCAACACATTTTTCAGGGGATTCTTCAAGAATTCCATCAGAAATATCATCAACAGAATTCAGAGGGGACTTACCAGCAACAAATTTTCAGGGGATTTATTAGAGGGTTCATTATCAGGATTCCCAGGGGTTTTCTTAACATTATCATCAGATGTCTTGACATTCTCTGTGACATCTGGATCAGTTGCTAAACTAGGGCTAGCAGATTCTTGATTTAATGGAGCGAAACCCAGACGCGAGAATGATTCTCATTTAGAATCCTAGTGACTATTCTAGCTATGGCTTGATGAACATATCTAGAACCTTCCCTGTTTGCTATTTCAGGAGGAACAGAGGAAGTTGGTTCAGTGGTCTTACCAGAAGGAGATGCTTGGGATCTTCTTGCATGTCTGGTGCGTAGTTTCTTGACCCTCCCGGATCGGTTGCCATGACACGTGAGGTAACCTCCGAATCTCGGTGAATTGCTTGACGTTGCCTAACCCGAGTCGGTGGGAGATGGAGAACAGTTCCCTTGATGATGAAGAAGAGGATGACATGCTTTGTTGAGACATTTTGTGGAAGTGAGAAAAAATTTGTGAGAGAGTTTGGCGTGTACGTAGAAGGAATGGAGTATGATGCATTCAAATGAACAAATTGAAATATATATATGTCTCTTCCTATTCTTGGACTTTTGAAAAGTAAGAGGAAATAATTAATTAGCCGCTTAGAATTAAATGAAATAAAGTCTCTTCCATTCCTTGTTGTAAGCAATGTTAATTGCTACAACTCTTCATATTAACAAATACCAACTTGCCCTTAAATTCTCAATGATTAGCATCAAGAGCTTTAGTAAAATGTCGACGATTGAAGTTCGGTGGCTACATGCTCCAATTTAATCACTTTTTCTTCCACAAGATCTCGATGAAGTGATGTCTAATGTCAATGTGCTTAGTCACCTATCTTTGAATAGGATTTTTGAAATATTAATAGCACCAGGTTGTCACGAGTACAATGTCATGACATCACTGTGACATTATTAGTCGACATACGCTTCATCCGGACCATTTGAGAACAAGCTGCTACCGGTGCTATGTATTCAACTTATGGATAAAGACACACAATTTTGCTTCTGCTGAACCAAGAAACAAGATTGTTCCCCAGAAAGAAGCATCCTCCAGAAGTGCTTTTTCTATCATCAGCACTACCAGCCCAATCAGTATCACAATAGCCAGACAGAATTGGTTCACATCTATGATAATACAGCATACCATAATTGTACGTTCCACTCACATACTTCAGAATTCTTTTCACTTGATTAATGTGACTTACTTTAGGTTCAGCCTGATATCTTGCACATACTCCAACAGAAAAGGCAATGTCAGGTCTGCTGGCTGTTAAGTACAACAAGCTTCCTATCATACTTCTATACAAGCTTTGATCAACATTTTCTCCACTTGTGTCTTTGGACAACTTTAAATGAGTAGGAGCAGGAGTCCTTTTATGGCTGGCATTTTCCATCCCAAATTTCTTCACAATATTCTTTGCATACTTGCTTTGAGATAGAAAAGTTGAGTCTTCCATCTGTGTGACTTGTAGTCCAAGAAAGTAAGTCAATTCTCCCATGAGGCTCATTTCAAACTCATCTTGCATTTGGTTGGCAAAATGTCTCACCATTTTATCTGACATTCCTCCAAACACTATGTCATCAACATAAATTTGAGCTATCATTATCTTTCCTCCTTCATTCTTGACAAAGAGAGTTTTGTCCAAACCTTCTTTCCTGTAACCTTTATCAATAAGGAACTTTGTCAACCTTTCATACCAAGCTCTAGGAGCTTGTTTCAGACCATATAAAGCTTTCCTCAATTTGTAAACATGATCAGGAAAGTTAGGATCCACAAATCCTTTAGGCTGTTCTACATAGACCTCCTCATTTAAGTAGCCATTTAGGAAGGCATTTTTCACATCCATCTGAAACAGCTTGAATTTCAGAATGCAAGCAACTACTAACAGTAATCTGATTGATTCCAGCCTAGCCACAGGAGCAAAAGTCTCATCAAAATCAATCCCTTCAACTTGAGTGTATCCTGAGCAACAAGTCTTGCTTTATTTTGGTGACAACCCTTACGCATCGGACTTGTTCTTGTAGATCCACTTTGTGCCAATGATGTTTGTTCCTTCTGGTCTAAGAACTAACTCTCACACTTCATGTTGTTTGAACTGGTTCAATTCATCTTGCATTGCTCCAATCCAGTATTCATCAGTTAGAGCCTCTTTGACATTCTTTGGCTCACTCTTTGACACAAAACAAGAGTTTGAGATAATTTCTGGATCTTGTAAGGACTCCGATTAGGATCTCCAATGATGAGTTCCTTTGGATAATCTTTCGAATTCGATGGAAGGATCTTTGTTAGCTTCCTCTGGTTCGAGACTTTGGTGAAGTAAGGGAGGCACATCATCCTTATCAGATACTTATGGTGATGTCTCAAACAATGTCTCAACATCATATGGGACATTGTTTTCCTCATGGTGATGATCAACTATGACATTAATAGACTCCATCATAACTTTTGTCCTGGAGTTGAATACCCTATATGCTCTGCTGTTTGTAGAATATCCCAGAAAAATGCCTTCATCACTTTTAGAGTCCATCTTTGTTCTTTGATCACGATCTGTCAAAATATAACATTTGCTACCAAATACATGGAAATATTTCACAGTAGGTTTTCTTCCCTTCCATATTTCATAAAGGATGGAGGATGTTCCCTTTCTCAAGGTGACCCTGTTGTGAACATAGCAGGCTGTATTCATAGCTTCAGCCCAAAAATGAATAGGAAGTTTCTTAGCATGAATCATTGCTCTGGCAAATTCCTGTATAGTCCTATTTTTCCTTTCCACAACTCCATTTTGTTGAGGAGTTATAGGAGAAGAGAACTCATGATTGATTCCTTCTGAGGAACAGAATTCATCAAACTTGTTATTCTCAAATTCCTTTCCATGATCACTTCTAATTCTGACAATGCAGCCTTCCTTTTCTCTTTGAAGTCGTTTGCATAATTCTTTAAAGACATCAAACACATCATATTTTTCCCTGATGAAGTTTATCCAGGTGAATCTGGAAAAATCATCCACAACAACATAAGCATATCTTTTTCCACCAAGGCTTTCAACCTGCATAGGGCCCATCAGATCCATGTGCAGCAGCTCCAGCACCTTGGAGGTGGTCAGATGTCTTGACATTGGATGTGACATTTTGGTTTGCTTTCCAACCTGACATTCACCACAGACTCTCCCTTCATCAATATGAAGTCTTGGAATCCCTCTGACAGCCTCCACGGATATGATCTTTTTCATCCCTCTAAGATGCAAATGACCAAGCTTTTGGTGCCACAGTTTCACCTCATTTTCATCTTTGGCTGTATAGCATACAAATGACAGATTAGTGTTCTCCGACTCCCACATGTAATAGTTGTCCTTTGATCTGACTCCTCTCATAACCACTTCTTGTTTTTTATTGATTACAAGGCATTCAGACCTGGTGAAGTTGACCTTGAATCCCATATCACATAGTTAACTTATGCTTATGAGATTGGCAGTCAAACCTTTTACCAACAACACTCCATTTAGGTTTGGAACTCCATAACAGTCTAAGTTTCCAACACCTTTGATTTCTCCTTTAGCTCCATCTCCAAAAGTAACAAAACTAGTAGTATGAGGTTTGACATCATTCAGAAGGTTCTTGATTCTAGTCATATGCTTAGAGCATCCACTGTCAAAGTACCAGTCTTCCTTGGCAGAAACTCTAAGGGAGGTGTGAGCTATCAGAGCTGCAGTCTTCTTCTTCCACTGTTGAGTGTATGGTACCTTGTTGGTCTTAGGCTTGACATAAGGAACCTGATTAGGATATCCGTCTAGTCTATAGCAAAAAGGCTTTATGTGTCCAAACCTTTCCACAATAATGACATCTCCATCTTTGAAACTTTTTCTTCATGTTTCTCGATCTTGATGTTGAACCCAATGTTGTGACATCCTTTGACACTGGTTTATTAGGTCATTCTTCTTCTTGTTATCAACAAATTTCTTTGCGATCACATATCTGAACCGACACATTTCTGCCTTATGTTGTGACATCTTCTTTGACATTGGTTTGCAGGCCTGTTCTTCTTCTTGTCACCGGCGGGTTTCTTTGCGACCACATATCCTAGACCATGCATATTTCACATTTTGTCGATGAAGGATTTCTTCCAACTTATCAGTTCCAGTTGTCAGAATCTTGACAGACTTGGTCATCTGATCAAGTTTGGAGTTCAACACTATAATTTCACTATTGAGATGACTTATAATAGCAGTGTTTTCCTTCCTCTCAGCCTCCAACTTCACAATTAGCTTTTCATTTCTCATTTCTGACATACTTGACACTAATACAGACTTCTTGTAAGTTTCAGCAAGCTCTTCAAATGTCACTTCCTCATCACTGGAATCATTATCAGAGTTACAAACTCCAGAGAGAGCAGTAACAAGTTTGGCAACTTCTTCTTCAGATTCACTTCCTGAGTCACCATCAGACCAAGTGACAACCATTCCTTTCTTTTGTTTCTTTAGAAAGGTAGGACATTCAGCTCTAATATGCACATATCCTTCACATCCATGACATTGGATTCCTCTGCTTTGACTCCCCTTTTCTTCAGACTTGGATCTTCTGTTGGAGTCATAGGTTTTGCTAATGTCAGATGGAATGTTCTTGACATTGGACCTTGACTTTGGATCAATTCTCTTGATGAGCTTGTTGAACTGTCTTCCAAGCATAGCTATTGCTTCAGATATCTTCTCTTCATCATCCTCCTTGCATTCCTCTTCAGTATTGGATACAAGGGTTATGCTCTTGTTCTTCTTGTCAACATTGTCACTGATCCCCATCTCAAATGTCTGAAGTGATCCAATAAGTTCATCAACCTTCAAGGTGCGGATATCCTGGGCTTCCTCTATAGAAGTCACTTTCATTGCAAACCTCTTAGGCAAGGATCTGAGAATCTTTATCACCAGCTTTTCTTCTGGCATCTTTTCTCCCAATGCTCCTGAGGTGTTGGCAATCTCCAAGATGTTCATGTGAAACTCATGAATGGTCTCATCTTCCTTCATCTTCAGATTCTCAAATTTGGTAGTGAGCATCTGAAGTCTTGACATTTTCACCTTGGAAGTACCCTTATGAGTGGTTTTGGGAGTGTCCCAAACATCCTTGGCCAGTTCACACTGATGTACTAGTCTGAAGATATTTCTGTTAATTCCATTGAATAAGGCATTCAATGCTTTAGAATTGCCCAGTGCTAGCTCTTCTTCTTCTTTGCTCCATTCTTAAACTAGTAGTCCCATCTTTCTCAAGCTTGGTAGGATGTTTCCATCCTCTATTAGCAGCTCTCCAAGCTTTAATGTCCAGTGACTTCAAAAAGGAAACCATACGAGGTTTCCAGTAATCATAGTTAGATCCATCCAGAATGGATGGTCTACTTCCAAATCCTCCTTCCTTGTCCATAACGCCAGAAACTATTATCCCTAGATCTCACCTAGAAATAACAGGCAGAGTGCCTGCTCTGATGCCAATTAAAATTCCTAGCAGCAGATACGTGATGTCACAGAGAATGTTATGACACAGTATATGACACCCTGTTAATAATTCACACAGTTAATTTAAAACAACAGTAAAGAACACAATCAATTGTTTACCCAGTTTAGTGTGTAACTACACCTATATCTGGGGGCAACCAAGCCAGGGAGGAAATTCACTATTAGTAGAATTAATTCAGGAATAAACCAATCAGTTTATCTCCTTCACTTAAGACCTACCCAATTCAACTTCAATCTAAGTCCTACTTAGACCTGAGTTCCTACTCACCCCCTCAATCACGGTGATATCAACCTATTGATTAATTGAATTGTGAAGACACTCTTCAATAAACACACTTGATTTTGCTTCAAAGCTTTAATCAAGAGACACAACACTCGTGCTTCAAAGCTTTGAGTGATAAACAACCCTTACAACCAAATCCTAGTCCAAGGCACTTATCAATTGATAATTGCTTGGCTCACAAGAGTAACTGGAATACACAATTAACAACCTGCTAAATCTTCAATACAGTCCAAGAGGCGCAGCAGCAGAGTAAGGGTTCTATTCCTATTATAGAAGCAGTCCTGTAACTTCAGTTTTGGGCTTCCATAATAATAGGTAGGGTTCACTTAATTAATCCTAAAGACTTGGTCTTTTTAACAAACCAATTTAGGGTTAACTAAGATTAACCAACCAGCCACGTGAGCATGTAATCCAATAACATAAATCATAATAAAAACAGCTCAACAAATATCCTGAAAAGTCTCAGGAAAAGTGAATCTGCAGAACAACAAATGTCACACAGAATGTCATAAAATCGGTTATGACATCAGTCAATCTTCAAAATTCGGCCTGACGATTAGCTTCAGTCTAAGCTGTACTTGAATCATTCTTCTTATGCAGAATTTATCTTCAAGCTCTGAATGTCATGACATCAGTCAAGACATTGTCATATCCTAGTTTTACCAAAAATTAATACCAAAATAAAAACACTTACAATTCTCTCGAGATTGATCAAGTCTTTCGGCTTGATTGATCATAACCTGATTCTTTCTCCATTCACCAAGCATTTAAAACACTTTCAATAAAACTCGATCCAACGTCGAGTCTTCTTCTCAAACCTTGATCCAACGTCGAGTTTGTTTTCAAAATGTTTTCATAATAAACTTGGATGATTTTTGTTTAAATCGTTAAATGGTAGCCTAATGGTTTAAACAAATTTGAAGTCTTTAGATTGTTGGATGATAACCCAATAAGATAAAATTTCTATCCATGTCAAAAAAGCTTGAGCGATATTCAATTAAATTGTTGGATGATAGCCCGACGATTTAATTTAATTGGAAGTCTTTAGGTTGTTGGATGATAGCCCAATAGACTAAATACTTCTATCCGCATTAAAATAATAAAGTGACATTCGTTTAAATTGTTGGATGATAGCCCGCGATTTAATCGAATTTAAAATCTTTAGGTTGTTGGATGATAGCCCAATAATTTAAATATTTTATCTCACTCAAAACACCAATTTCATAATAAATTTTTGGGATGAGAGATGATTGGTTGAGGTCACTCGCCAATTTCTAGTATTCGAATCATTAGATGATAGCCTAATGTTTCGATACTTGTCATCCACTACTTAAAATCAATTTTAACACATTCAATATCTTTTGTGCGCTCGAGCACCTTTTACCTTTAAACTCTTTTCAAGATTAGACATGATTCATTTATAATTGAGATGCTTCTTCCTCTATTCCCAAGGTTTTCGACTTCTCCACTTGAGTACTAGAGGCGTTCTCAAACCCTCCCTCATGTTGGTGTGTAGTCCTTTATTCTTTATCACACCTTGTGGGCGTTAGACGAGTCTTCTCCTTTAAAAAATGACGACTTGTCTTTTCATTTAAAATCAATCAACAAACAATCATTTTCTAGCCGAACTACGCCGCTCTGACTTTCCCATTGCGAGGGAGTAAGTAGGCACTAAGTCTTACGACCAAAGGGGAGCAAAAATAATAAAAACATTTCTTCTCTCTTTCTTTCTCATTTCAAACCTTAGAAGATCGTAAAATTTTCACACTAACACACGACCACACTTTGAACTAAATTGGTACCATCGAGTACGATGAATGTGAGGGGTGCTAATACCTTCCCCTTGCATAACCGACTCCCAAACCTGCATCTCTTAAATCTCGTAGGCCGTCTTATCCTATTCTTTTCTTTCGTGGGTTTTATTCGATATTTCCCCTTTCCTTCTTGGAATAAATAAATCTCGGTGGCGACTTCATTGTCATTTTTTCTGTGTCGATATCATTATCGAATATTATTTTTTCCGATAGTCCAGGTCGACAGTTTGGCGACTTCACTGGGGAGTTTAATTTCACATTCATTTATTTATATCATATTTAATTTTTACTTGCGTATTTTCATTTTATTCACATTCCTATGTTAAATTTAATTTTCATTCATATCTTTTGCATTTCTCGCGCATTTTTCTATAGTATTTTGGTTTAAATTTTTCATCTGATTATATTTTCTTTTTAAGCAATTTATATTTAAATTTTTACTAGCATTGTGATAAAATATAAAAAAAAATCGCGTCTTTCAATTTTGATGGTTATTTAAATTTTTTATTTTTAGTATTATAAAAATTATATTTATAAAATATATATATATATATATATATATATATATATATATATATATATATATATATATATATATATATATATATATCTTTATTTAATTTAGAGTTTAATTTTGTTTAGTTAATATAATTTATAATTATAAATATGTAAATACGTAAGCAGGTCTGTTTGGTCTTTTTACCAGACCTAGAAATTTGGATAAGAGTTGTTTGGCTATAAAGGAGGCGACAGAAAACCAATAAAACAAGGAGTAAAAAAAACGGATGAGGCTATCAGAAACTAACAAACACAAATTAAAAAAATCTCTTCGTTGTTCTTTTCCTTCAACCCTTATTCACCTTGCCTCAATCTTCCTTCATACCTCCCCTGTCATCCTCATCACATACTCCACCGTCTTCCCTCACAAACTCACAGCTCACCTCACACCCTACCGCCGTAATACTTTTCTCGACAGCTCCATACATCCACTCTTCTTCATCGTGAAACCCCCATCCTATCTCATCCCTTCACTCCGACACTACCTTCCTCACACCATAACCCTCAACCGCGTCCCTTCCTCTCTTCTTCAACCTCCCTGTTCCGACCGCGGCCTCCATTCCAACAACCCCTTCTCTCACTCCCTCACCGTCTCAGCCAAACCCCCTTTGTTTCTCCCAACAAACATCGCCTCAAACACCATCATCCTCTCTTCCCACCGTGTCTCACTCTATTCTCACCTTCTACTCACCAGCCACCGCCTTCCTCCCCTCGTCGCTGTTCTCTCTGTAACACACTTCCTCACCTTCTCCGTTCAACTCCAAACAACAAACAGCCGCTACTCTGTTCACCTAACCCCTCTGTAAATTCCATCATCAGAACAACAACATCACACTCCTTCGTCACAGAACCACCAGTTCTGTCCTTCTTCTCAAGCTGCATCCTCTCTGCCGTTTCAATCCGCAAGCAGCAGACATCCACCTCTGCCTCGCACCAGCTCAGAATCGGTTCCTTCGTCATCATCACGTTTTTAGCTTCTTCGGTAAGATTTCGAGTCATTTCGTGCCCTTATACATAACTGATGTGGCTAATCCATGTGAAAACAGTTTTGATGTTATGATGGTCTTGTGACTCAATCGGTTGAAATAGATTATATGATGAGCTATTGCGTCTGATTCTGTTATTTTGATTTTATTTTGTGATGATCTCTGGAAATTGTGTGAGTTATGCTAAAAAAAAATTGTGACAGGTTTAAAAACTGAGTTATGCTAAAAATGTTGTGACAGGTTTTAAAAAAATCTGTTTAGAAGAAGTTTTGGTCAGTACCTTGGTTGCATTTGATGTTTGAAAATGATTGAAATCCAATTTGTGATATTGTTGTATTTTCGGTAGCGTTTGTATTTATTGGAGTCTTTTTAAACACTACTTATTTCTTATAAGTTGCTGCCCGAATTGTTAATCATATAAGTTTCCGGGATCAAATTCAATGATATATCATGTTTTTTTTAGAGACGTCGATGACATCTTGGTTGTGTTTAAGTTGAGATTGAATGAGGATACATTTAGATGTGGCATCGTTTGTGTGTTCTGTTTATTTTGAGTATGTTCGAATCAAATACTGTTGAGCATGGTTATGGTTATTAAGTTGTTGTCCGGTTCTTGATTTAGTTGATTATGGCTTTATTCTAAACGTGGTTCATGCTTATAAGTTCGATTTGGATTGTGATATGAGCAAATGCTATCTAGTTCCGATTTCCAATGAATTGAAATGTGTTTTGAGTTTGTTTCAAGACTTTAAATTCATGAAGCTTGTGGTCGCACTTTACATCTTTACGACTTTCTTGTTAATCCATAAGTTGTGATTTGATTCATGGTTATGCATGTATGATTAGTTTTCTAATTGTGAAGCCTGTTCGATAATACATGTGATTCTACAAGTTTCGTTCAATTTTTATCTTGCAATTACTAATCATATTCTAATTTTTATTGCAATTTCATTTTATTTCCATTTGATCTCACACTCATGCTACTAATATGTTTGCTACTTGTGAAGATATCCGAAGGTGGTTCAAGCATACATTTTCTATTAGTGCATCTATATACATCTTTTTACATATGTTATTATTTATATTTATGTTACTATTTAATATTTAGTAATGTGTATCTAAAATATTTAGTATTTTATTTTTATATCGTAAATATGATTATACATAGTAATTTTTATTATTATGCTTAGTATTGTATATACTATATACATATTACTTTTATTATTATATTTTATATTTTATCATATTCATTCATAATAAGTTTGAATTACATTATAATAATCTTCTTCTTATAGCATTTTCTTAAAATTAACTTTTATAGTTTATTCTAATTAATATAATACAAATACTTCTATCCGCATTAAAATAATAAAGTGACATTCGTTTAAATTGTTGGATGATAGCCCGACGATATCGAATTTAAAGTCTTTAGATTGTTGGATGATAGCCCAATAATTTAAATATTTTATCTCACTCAAAACACTAATTTCATAATAAATTTTTGGGATGAGAGATGATTGGTTGAGCTCACTCGTCAATTTCTAGTATTCGAATCATTAGTTGATAGCCTAATGTTTCGATACTTGTCATCCCCAATTTAAAATCAAACTCATTCAATCTTTTGTGCGCTCGAGCACGTTTTACTTTTAAACTCTTTTCAAGATTAGACATGATTCATTTATAAATGAGATGTTTCTTCCTCTATTCCCAAGGTTTCGACTTCTCCACTTGGTACTAGAGGTGTTCTCAAACCCTCCCTCATGTTGATCGTAGTCCTTTATTCTTTATCACACCTTGTGGACGTTAGACGAGTCCTCTCCTTTAAAAATGACGACTTGTCTTTCATTTAAAATCAATGAACAAACAATCATTTTCTAGCGAACTACTCGACTTTCCCATTGCTGCGAGGAGTACGTAGGCACTAGGTCTTACGACCAAAAGCAAGCAAAAATAATAAAAATATTTCTTCTCTTTCTTTCTCTTTTTAATCTTAGAAGATCGTAAAATTTTCACACTAACACACGAACACAGGAACACATTTTGAACTAAATGGGTACCATCGAGTACGATGGATGTGAGAGGTGTTAATACCTTCCCCTTGCATAACCAACTCCCGAACCTATATCTCTTAATTTCGTAGACCGTCTTATCCGATTTTCGTGGGTTTTATCTATATTTTCTCGTTCTTCTTTTAGAACAAATAAAACTAGGTGACGATTTCATTGTTTTGAAAATTAAATGATTTTTGGAAAACGAGTTGCTTCAGTTAGCGACTTCACTGGGGACTCTTTCTTAAGCGAGTTAACCCTAGTTTAGTTCTTTGTGTGGTTGTGTGTTTATTTTACTTTCTTCTTCGTACATTATCTTATGTTTATGTTTCAGTTATTTTTTTCTATGCTTTATTTATTATCTTGTTTATATATCCACTGTGTGGGAATTCTTGATGGGATTATTTATGCATAGATAAGCCCACTACCCAGGCTTCTAGGTCACCTTTTTAGGAATAGAGGGGTTGCGTAGCCTAGGTCCCTCTGACTCCAATATCTTGTGGATCGAAGCAAAGACTTCGTTTTAGAGTTAGTTGTTTTAAGGAGGTTGTTGCCCCGCATGATAGTGCAGGACATTAATTTCTAGACAAATGACCAATAACTCTAAGTTTGTTTATGATATCCAAACCTGGACCGACCGCTCAAAAGTTTTTAAGTATCCTATTAAGAGCCATTTCTTGGGGTATACTTTTACAAATACTATCGCCATGTAGGCCTCTCACGTGATGATAGTGTTTGTTAAAAGGGGATTTGAGACTCTGAGGAACACTTAGCAGAAAACCTTAAAACCATCCTATGGGGAATTATTGGGTAGAAAGCTTAGAGCCATCCTATCGTAGGAACCCACCTAAATAAGTTGTTTGATTATCTGTATCATCCCTGTTTCACGTTTCTATGAACCTGTTACTATCACTATGTTGCATTCCACTTGTACATGTGACATTTCATTTCATCACATCTTTCGCATTGATGACATTACATTTTAGTGCATCATCTGCATATTTCATGCATACATTCTAGTTGTCAAAATCACTCATTTCTTCTGTCTCCATCTTTAGTTGATTGTCTACCGTCAATCTGATTCCTTTGCACAAGTATGGAACTAGAGCCAACGTCAAGAGAAGAATGGAATACCAAGAGCAACACAATGCAGAAGTTCGAACAAAAATCGATGAGTTGAAGTCAGGCATGACTAAACTTACCGAAATAATGCAAGTTCTGATCGCCAGAGGTGAGCAGCCTCAAAGGACTATAATTTCTGAAGTCTCAGTTGCTGTTGTTGATCCTCAGTCTTCTCAGATGCCAGTTACTACTTGGCCAGAATTTGGGTTACCTCGGAATTACGTTCCACCAATTGCAACTACTCCAATGGTTGGTGAGTCTTCCCGACCAGTTTTCCAGGCTCCAGTTTTCACTGAGCCTCAACCGATCATTCATACAACACCTTATCAACCTTTCGTTCATCAACCTGTTGCCCAAACTGCTTATGGGAATCCTCCTTTTGATTACCGTGCTGACACTCCCCGAAGTGTGAGTCAAGGAGATTTTGATGAGCTTGAAGAAGTCCGCGAGCAATAGCAGACTCTGGAAAGAAGGATGAGAGCTATGGAAGGAAACGATGTCTTTGGTATTGCTATAGAGAACATGTGTCTTATTTCTGATCTGATTATGCCTCCCAAGTTCAAGACTCCTGATTTTGAGAAATACAAGGGGCACACTTGTCCAAAAAGTCATTTGCTGATGTACTTCAGGAAAATGTCTGCTTATACGAGGAATGACAAGCTTCTTATCCACTATTTCCAAGACAGCATGAAGTGGAGCTTCATTGAAATGGTATATGGGACTTGAGAAAGACCATATTCAATGCTTCCAAGATCTGATTAATGCTTTCATGAAACAATACCACTACAATCTCTACATGGCCCCTGATCGTCATCAATTGCAAAACATGTCTCAGAATGATAATGAATCTTTTAAGGAATACGCTCAACATTGGAGAAAGTTGGCCTCACAAGTTGAACCACCTCTATCTGAGAAAGAGCTCACAGGCTTATTTATGGATACCTTGTCTCCTTTCTATTGGGAGAAGATGATTGGTAGTGTGTCCTCTCACTTCACATATTTGGTGACTATTGGCCAAAGGCTAGAAGAGGCAATTAAGAGAGGAAAAGTGTCTGTTGCTGGTGAACCCTCCGTTGTTGTCAAGAAATCTTTTGGAAACTTCCATAAGAAGAAAGATGGTGAAACTAATGTTGTCTCGATTGAAAGAGGAGGACCTCTCCGTAGGCCTCAATATTATGACCAACCACATGTAGATGTTGTCACTCCCGCAATCAAGGCTCAACCAATCTAGATTCCCCAACATTAGGCTGGTGGACAAAATTAGAACCGCAATGCAAGGAATAGGACTCAGTTTGACCCTATTCCAATGACTTACACTGTATTGTATCCTCACTTGGTTGAACTAGGTCTAATCACAACTAGACCTCTAACTCCTCCAGATCCTCTCCCAGCCGGATTCAGGTCTGATCTTCATTGTGAGTTCCATCAAGGAGTTGCCCGGCCATGATCTGGAAAATTGCTATGCACTAAAGGCTAGAGTTCGAGATCTAATCAGAAGACAGGAGATAAATTTTGGAGATCCTCCGCCAAACGTTATTAATAATCCGTTGCCAGGAAAAAGTGGCTGAAGAATGGGCCAGAATATCTCAAGTCACCTCATAAAGCCAGTGTTTCAGACAGGACAGCTCATCCTTGTTGATGATTAGTCACTAGGCCATGTTTCTTTTCTATTTGCATTTTCCCTTGTTTATATTAAATTATTGCTTTAAAATCTTGTTTGTAATTTCATGTTAATTTTAATGAAATGAGCATTGCACTGTTTTGATTCAAATCATTTACATTTATCGCTTTCAAATATATATTTTCCCTGTTTAATTTCTCTACCGAGCTCTTATTTTTGCAAAGATTGGAGGGAGGATGATAAAAACAAGATACCCATAATTGATGTTGGTATGCTTTCAAATAAAACTTTGTTGATGATATACAGACATTGTTTCAATTCCCAAACACTGGAGAAATAAGGAAGTTAAACCTTTGTCAACCCCTTCGAGCCTAGAAGTTGGAGTTTCTTTCGATACGAAAAAAACCCGTTTTAACTTGAGGCAGGGTAATTCTCAGTTTAATTCGGATGTGCATTCATTCAAGACGCCTTTCAATAGAGGTTGTATCCAATCAAGTTTCCTTCGCACGCGTCAAAGAAGTGTCGAAGATATTCCTCAAATCAAAAGAGATGATGATGGTTCTCCGTAATCATGAAAGTCAAGCAGTCACTGTCTTTCCAAGAAAAATATATCAAAAAGAATAAAGCCGCCAAGTTAAACTTAAAAGGCAACTTAGGCAATCAATTGGGGCATCCTGCTGACCGTAATCTTAAATGGAACGGTTTAAGAAAAAGTTAGGGATGACAAATTCAAAAAAGAGTTGACAAAAGTCCTCAAACAGCAAAATGTTGCAAAAAAAAGAAGTGACTGCTATCAGTTTCTGCGCCATCATCACTATCAGTGTACAAGTTCAAAATCTATTGGAACTTAAATGCACAATCTGATTTAACTAAGCATAGGACTGAAGAACATCACGAAGATTGGGTTGGGTACAAATAAATTTTGAGCCTTTATCCTTTGTTTCTTAAACCGTGAACCAAACCACGTTACAACCCTCAAAAGACCTAATTGAAGTCAGGTTTCTTTTGAAAGCATACTACAACAAGGTTGCGTAATATGACTCTTAAGATTCTTGCAAATCATTTGTCTTGGTATATCCATACTTTTGTTTTTTCTCTTTCACTCTTAAATTTTTAAACCACTATGTTTTAACCAGTGATCCATTTTCTATACAGCAATTACATCATCTCAAAATGATTTTTATTTCAAGACTTGTGCATGAACTTTGCATTAAATTTACCATGTTTGAATAAACAATTTTTGCTTGCAAACAAGTTTTCCTCATCAAGGAAGTCCAAACTGTTGAGAAACTTGGTCAGTGATCCTAATCAGGGGCAAATATCTTTCGGATCCTGTTATGAATCAATTTGAGATTTATTGCTCAGTGTAAGTCTTTATAAGAATTGTTTTAATCAGAAGATCACTTCCAAGACTTATACCGGGGCACTCTTTTCCCTCAGTCATTTCAAGAATTGAAGCCATGATCAGTTTATTTCCATCAACGTTCAACTAAAGCCATGATCAGTTTATCTTCAACAATCAGCTAATCTGGGGCAACCCCCGAGCAACGCTTTAGTCCTTCCTCCAAGGATCATCATTTCAATACAATTTACAAGGGTGTTAGAAATGTCTCTCAAGACATTTTTCTCTCTAAGCAAAGTTGGCAGAGTTCTCCGTGTTGAGGAATCAGAGTTCCCATCTTACCTCCATAAAAGAGTCAATCTCCGTTGTCATGAACATCTGCATTTACATACTACATGCATAGATCATTCATATATCATATATCATGCATCACAAAATTCAATATCATTTCATATCAAGAGTGTTTTATCCTCATTTGCATTTCTCGAGGTCATGTTGTAGTCAATATCTTACCTTGCGGTCAAAGTCCAACTTACTTGGTACCTACTGTTGCACCCCAAAATTTGCCCTCTTCATTTTGTTAATAAATAATTGGCTAGCACTTAATCAATAGGTGCATTGCATACATATCATTCGCGTATTAACCAGGGGTTCCTGATTTTCCAATCGTATGAACTTGTACAGTTCTGAAGAAGAGGTTTGGTTCCAGAAGCTGAATATATGAGGTTCTGTTATTTCAAGCATCCTCTCAATACGCAAGATATGCATGTCCAGAAGCTTCTGATTATTATCTCGCGAGTTAAGGTTTTGGTGTTTTGATCGCCTATCAGATGGATATTGATTACAGTTTCGAGCTACAGTGTGTTGTGGTCGAATATTTGAGCCCAAACTGATTCTATGGTCTTCTATAAGTGGTGAAGTATCTGTATGCGGCTTATCGATCCGCGCGATTCATCAGAAAATCAAGGACGGAAGGATAAAATGATATTTGAGCGCGTGTATCAAAAAGTCAACAAAAGTCAAAGTTTGACCGGGTGGAACTTGGGGTCGAAATTATGGTCAAAAGTCAAGATTCAAGAAAATACGATCATTTGTTGAGAAAAATCGGAAGAATCGGGTGAAAATGAGGTTTCTTGCAATTTTAAGTAATCTTAGACTTAGAAAATTTTTCTAAGTTTTAAGCACTTTGTGTTCACGGAGCCATGCTGCCGCATCCGTATCTTGCCCGTCTGTGGTCAAAAGTTTGTGAATTGATAGTCGTTGGAAAGAGCGTATTTCGTACTCCGACTTTGTCCTTGTGAAGATTTTTCCAGAAATGCCCGAATTTCGAGTTATAAAGCTCCGAAGTTTGAAGTTCACAACTTTTGAAGTTTTACACTTAGTGAAAATTTTGAGTGTTATTAACATGTTCGAGTGCTCGACTTCGGAGGTATTTTGCACGCATTTCAAGGCGTCGATTCGAGTTGAGTTCAAAATCAAAGTTATTCATTTAGCGGCAATCTACAACTTTGCTGAAGAAATCGAATCCATTTGGGAATCGGATAAAAAATTACGAAGCTCGGAAGTTACGGTTTATCACTTCTCAAAAATTCAACACTTAGAAATATTTTGAAGTGTTTGTTTCTATACTCAAGCTAATAGTTTCGGGTTCGATTTCATCATAGTTATCAGCTCCGAATTAAAAAGTGTTAAACTACAAAGTTGTTCATCTCACGGCTATCTATAACTTTGTTGAAGGAATCGAATTCATTTGGGACTCGGATCGGAAGTTATAAAGCTCAGAAAATAAGAATTCGTCATGTTTGCAATATTCGAATAGTTGTTGGGCGCATATTCAGGGCTGTTTTTGTCATTGATTCGGTCGCCGCACGGAAAAACTTCGAACACGAAAGTTGGAGATTGTCATTTCCGCTACAAGTTTCGTTGACGAACTTTTTCATTTCGGATGTCGGAGCGGAAGATACGGAGCACCGTAGTTTGCAGTTTGTAGCTGCCAAAACACAAGACAACATATGCGTTTTTGCCAAGCATACGGAAGCATTTCATCGAACAGTTTTTGTGCACATGTTTGAGGCTGTTTTCCCGTCGATTCGATCGCCGCACGGAAAACTTCGAACACGAAAGTGGGAGTTTGTCATGAACTCTACAAGTTTCGTTTAGAAACTTTTTCATTTCGGACGTCGGAGCCGAAAATATGGAGCGCCGTAATCGATGGTTTGAAATTGGAAATTGGTTGGATGTCATGCACAAAACTTGCCCAGCCCAGCCAGGACTTTCATCGAACGGTCATATGGCAATTTTCAAACACTTTTTATTCGATGATTAAGGCTTCGTTCGGATTTTTGTCGAACTATAAAGTTGTTGTATCACGCGCGAGCTTTCCAATGGTGTCGAGTTCACGTCATTTGGTCGAGTATTGGAAGAGTTATAGATCTGTAAAGTGGGGTACATGGATTGATGTAATAGACACAACACTTAGAGAGAAATTCTCAGGTATGCAAACCAGTTTGTGATGCCGTGATTTCAGGGCTGTTTTAAAGCAAGCTACGAGCCTCGAATCGAAAAATTCCGAACACGAAAGTCGTTCATGGAAGTGTATTCTACAGCTTTGATCTTGGTATTTTGTGTTAAAAAAGCTCGCATTTTGAGTTATAAGATCACAAAGTGGATGCCATGGCATTTTTTGGAGGCCAAGCCAGACTTCTTGCATACAGGCACAAAGGGAGATTACGAAAGGGATCTCACTGGCAGGGGCTCCCTTGGGCTTGTCCTTCTCTTTCTTGCTTTCGCTGGATAACAAACTTCAACCAGAATATAACAGACTTCGGACAAAAAAAACCGGGGCTGGCTTCCACGATGCTCTCATTTTCTAACAACCATTCTTGATACTCACTCTCTCAATAAAAAACTCCTGCTCTTTTCCTTCTCACTCACTGTGACAACCTGATGAGCACAAAAACCTCTCTTCTCTTCTTTTCTAATCTCTAAAAACCATCATCATCAGCTCTCGACCACTGACCTTGTGTTGTGATTCTCTCTCACCAACCCGATTCTCTCGTCCTCACGCACGCAGCAGTCTTCACTCCTCTCAACCTTCATTCTTTCTCCCTCGCGCTAACCTTCCCCAACTCCCTTCTGTTCTCCCTCTCACTCTAACAACAACCAAGAAAAACCATAACAGAATCTTTTTCTCATGCTATGCCGCTCTCTTTTCTCCACGATAACCACCCTTAAAGAAAATCTTCGGCAGCGTGTTATAACAGCGAGAAAGTTCTCCTTCTCTGGATCTATAGCAGAATCATCAAACCTCTCACGCTTTTCTCTCTGCGTCAACGTTATACCGGTAACTTCGCTCTTTTACTCTCATCCTCAAGAAACTCTTATTTCCGCTCGCGATTTTCTCAGTATCAGGGATCTCCAAGTTCCTTATTCACCTTCTCAAAATTCAAGCAAGGACGCGAGGTATTTTCTCATCATTCTGAAGAATCCTGAAGCTCACATCATCATCTTCGAGAACCTGATGCACTGTGAAATTCTCGCCCTGTAACTCGCATATTTCGAACCGTACTTGAAGTTTTCGGATATTTCTATAGCTCGCGGTGCTCTTGGATCTTTATCCGTTTGGTATTTATTTTACTTTATTTACGCATTTCTTCGCTTTTCTAGAGGGCATGAAGTAGGATTTTACTGCTTTCCTTGCCATGAAGTAGGAATAGAGATGTATGAAGAGCTTCGTGGTTGGAGCATGTTTAGGAACCCCTCGGTTTATTTAAAGACCCGTTTAGGGCGATTCATTTGCTAATTGTGTTTGGTTTGTTTAAAATCCTCCATCGCATAGGGAGGTAATCTCGATAAGTGTTTATATTTGTGCTTGCATAGGTTAGAGTGGTTAGGACACGGCGTTGGCACCACCAAGCAAAGTCCAGCTTTTTATATTTCCTACTATCGAGTCATGATGATATGATGGGAAAGTGGAAAAGGGTCCTGATCGACCGCCGCCGCAGTTCTAGTCCGTGTCATTTCGGCCTGCAGCGAATGTGTTGCTTCCTTTATCAAGTCAATAATAAAAGTGGCAAGGTTCCTTATTACGACTCTCCACGCTTTCTCGGGGTTCGCATTTGTTGAGCTTGCATCATTTGCTCTTCGCACTTGACAATTCATGTCATGTGGTGATACTTTCACGAGAATCGGATGTGTCGGCTCTGGTTGACTCACAGGTATGCTCGTTATTGTTCGAGGCTATGGGACTTCCTCCCTTTCTGCTTTGTGTGCCATTTGTTTGTTTGCATTGCATTGTTTGTGTGCTTCTGCCAAAGCACTTGCTTTCTTCATCCCTTTTTGTCATCCTCGACTCTACTTTAGTTAGTGATTCGAGATGGACATAAACTTAGGTTTTAAACCTTTTCCATCCTTTTTTGTCATCTTCGACTCTACTTTAGCTAGCGATTCGAGATAGACATAGATCTAGGTTGTAAACCTTTGCCATGTTCCTTTAGGATTCTCTCGACTCTACCTTAAGTAGCGATTCGAGTTAGACCTTAGGTCGTAATCCATGCATGATGACATTAGGGATAACATTAGATAGTTTCCCTTGTTTGTTTTCTAGTTTCTTTTGCATCCATGCATGTAATAAAACTAAAACTTGTTTTCTTTTTCTTTTGCAAACCAAAACACTTAATAATGGTTCAAACTCCTTTTTTAAGGTAAAAACAACCAACCAATGCAAACTTTTTGCCTACGGGTTTTCTTTTTATGTTTAAAACTTTTGTATAAGTAAAAAACACATAACCCACCAAAACATATGGGCGAACTCTGACGCTCTGACTTTCCCATTGCGAGAATACGTGAGCATCTTGTCACGGGGCTCGATCGAGCAAACTTTGTAAATACTTCCTTCTTTTCCCCGTGTTTTCTTTATTTTTATTTTCTTTCACATGCATTCTCTTTTAGCATACAGATATAGTAATTAAGTAGTAAATAGATATAAACACACCCACTAGATAGAAAATAGAAGTGGATACCGTAGATTACTACGGGTGTGTGGGGTGCTAATACCTTCCCTTCACGTAATAAATTCCCTTACCCTATCTCTCAGTCGCAAGACCGTGCCTTATCCCTTTTAGGTTTTCGCGATGCGTTCACCTTTCTCCCTTTTGCGAGATAAAAAACGTTCGATGGCGACTTCATTGATATAGTTATCGGATGATGTTAAGCCGGTTGTTTCACCTACCAAAATAGACGTTTTGTTTCCCGTATATTCAATGATTTTTCTGAATATGCTCGAATCTTTTTTCCGAAGTTCATTCAATGATTTTTCTGAATGTCTTTGATGATGTGTTCCAGAGTCCGTTCAATGATTTTTCCGAATGTCTCTGATGTTTTGTTTCTCGCATATTCAAAGATTTTTCTGAATATGCCCGAATCTTTTTTCCGAAATTCATTCAATGAGTTTTCTGAATGTCTTTGATGATGTGTTCCAGATTCCGTTCAATGATTTTTCTGAATGTCTCTGATGTTTTGTTTCCCGTATATTCAATGCATTTCTGAATATGCTCAAATCTTTTTTTCCGAAGTTCATTCAATGATTTTCTGAATGTCTTTAATGATGTGTTCGAGTCCATTCAATGATTTTTACGAATGTCTACGATGTTTTTGTTTCGTATATTCAATGCATTTGAATATGCTAAGATCTTTTTTCGAAGTTCATTCAATGATTTTTGAATGTCTTTGATGATGTGTTCGAGTCCGTTCAATGATTTTTTTGAATGTCTCTGATGTTTTGTTCTCGTATATTCAATGATTTTTCTGAATATGCCCGAATCTTTTTCTGAAGTTCATTCATTGATTTTTCTGAATGTCTTTGATGATGTGTTCCAGAGTCCGTTCAATGATTTTTCTGAATTTCTCTGATGTTTTGTTTCTCGTATATTCAATGATTTTTCTGAATATGCTCGAATCTTTTTTTCCGAAGTTCATTCAATGATTTTTCTGAATGTCTTTGATGATGTGTTCTAGAGTCCGTTCAATGATTTTTATGAATATCTCTGATGTTTTGTTTCTCGTATATTCAATGCATTTCTAAATATGCTCGAATCTTTTTTCCGAAGTTCATTCAATGATTTTTCTGAATGCCTTTGATAAAGTGTTCCAGAGCCCGTTCAATGATTTTTCTGAATATCTCTGATGTTTTGTTTCTCGCATATTCAATGATTTTTCTGAATATGCCCGAATCTTTTTCCCGAAGTTCATTCAATGATTTTTCTGAATATCTTTGATGATGTGTTCCAGAGTCCGTTCAATGATTTTTCTGAATGTCTCTGATGTTTTGTTTCCCGTATATTCAATGCATTTATGAATATGCTCAAATCTTTTTTTCCGAAGTTCATTCAATGACTTTTCTGAATGTCTTTGATGATGTGTTCCAGAGTCCGTTCAATGATTTTTCTGAATATCTCTGATGTTTTGTTTCTCGTATATTCAATGCATTTTTGAATATGCTCGAATCTTTTTTTCCGCAGTTCATTCAATGATTTTTCCGAATGTCTTTGATGATGTGTTCCAGAGTACGTTCAATGATTTTTCTAAATGTCTCTGATGTTTTGTTTCTCATATACTCAATGATTTTAAAGGTATGCGATTTTCGAAGTTCATTCAATGATTTTTCTTAATGTCTTTGATGATGTGTTCCAGAGTCCGTTCAATGATTTTTCTGAATGTCTTTAATGTTTTGTTTCTCTTATATTCAATGATTTTTGAATATGCCAGATCTTTTTAGAAGTTCATTCAATGATTTTGAATGTCTTTGATGATGTATTCTATAGTCCGTTCAATGTTTTTACGAATATCTGAGTGTTTTTGTTTCTTATATTCAATGGGTTTTACGAATATGCGAATCTTTTAAAGTTCATTCATTGATTTTAAGAATGTCTTTGATGATGTGTTCAGTCCATTCAATGATTTTCTGAATGTCTCGATGTTTTGTTTCGATATATTGATGCATTTGGAATATGCTCGAATCTTTTCAGAAGTTCATTCAATGATTTTTACGAATGTCTTTAATGATGTGTTCGAGTCCGTTCAATGATTTTTACGAATGTCTACGATGTTTTGTTTCCTCGCATATTCAATGTTTTTCTAAATATCTTAGATCTTTCTGATTCATTCAATGATTTTTCGAATGTCTTTGATGATGTGTTCAGTCCGTTCAATGATTTTTGTAGATATCTCACGATGTTTTGTTTCGTATATTAGATGCATTTGAATATGAATCTTTTGAAGTTCATTCAATGATTTTTTGAATGTCTCGATGATGTGTTCGAGTCCGTTCAATGATTTTTTACGAATGTCTACGATGTTTTGTTTCTCATATATTCAATGATTTTTTGAATATGCGAATCTTTTACAGTTCATTCGATGATTTTATGAATGTCTTTGATGATGTGTTCAAGTCCGTTCAATGATTTTTTACGAATGTCTACGATGTTTTGTTTCTTGTATATTCAATGATTTTTTGAATATGCTCGATCTTTTTGAAGTTCGTTGATTTTTTGAATGTCTTTGATGATGTTAGAGTCGTTCAATTATTTTTATGAATATCTCGATGTTTTGTTTCTTGTATATTCAATGCATTTTAATATGCTCGAATCTTTTTTGATTCATTCAATGATTTTTTGAATGTCTTTGATGATGTGTTCCGAGTCCGTTCAATGATTTTAGAATGTCTACGATGTTTTGTTTCGTATTCATTGATTTTTTTCGAAATATGCAGATCTTTTCAGAGTTCATTCAATGATTTTTGAATGTCTTTGATGATGTGTTCGAGTCCGTTCAATGATTTTTGAATGTCTACGATGTTTTGTTTCATATTCATGCATTTGAATATGCTCAAATCTTTTTCTTGATTCATTCAATGATTTTTACGATATGTCTTTGATGATGTGTTCGAGTCCATTCAATGATTTTACAGATGTCGATGTTTTTTTTCTCGTATATTCAATGATTTTTGAATATACAGAATCTTTTTAAAGTTCATTCAATGATTTTACGATGTCTTTGATGATGTGTTCGAGTCCGTTCAATGATTTTTTGAATGTCTCGATGTTTTGTTTCTCGTATATTCAATGATTTTTGAATATGCGAATCTTTTCAAAAGTTCGTTCAATGATTTTTGAATGTCTTTGATGATGTGTTCAGTCGGTTGAATGATTTTTATGAATGTCTCTCGATGTTTTGTTTCTGTATATTCAATGCATTTTAAATATGCTCGAATCTTTTTCGAAGTTCATTCAATGATTTGAAGGATATTTCTTGATGTTCCATAGTCCATTTCAATGATTTTACGAATGTCTCGATGTTTTGTTTCGTATATTCAATGCATTTACGAATACTCAAATCTTTTAGAGTTCATTCAATGATTTTTAGAATGTCTTTGATGATGTGTTCAGTCAGTTCAATGATTTTACGAATATCTACGATGTTTTGTTTCGTATATTCAATGCATTTTTGAATATGCGAATCTTTTAGGTTCATTCGATGATTTTTGATGTTTAGTCAGTTCAATGATTTTTACGAATGTCTCGATGTTTTCATTTCATTATATTCAATAGTTTTAGATATATCGAATCTTTTTCAAATTCATTCAATAGTTTTTACGAATGTCTTTGATGATGTGTTCCAAGAGTCAGATTCGATGAGTTTTTTTTGAATATCCTACGATGTTTTGTTTCTCGTATATTTCAATGCATTTGAATATATAGAATCTTT